>OZ035953.1:16002397-16535558 GCA_964034955.1 Orchesella flavescens | reverse complement strand
CATTTCTAGCTATGGAAAAGCAGGCGCTTGGTAGGAAGTAACGTATTGAGGGCTCCCTTTTCTTTTCCCATTTACTGCTATAGCAAAAACCTACTTTTTATTTTCTACCCTTTTCCAAGTTCATGCACAACTTCCCTGTTATTAAATGAGAAACCCTAAAGTTACAAAAGTATACATTAAATTTTCACTGTTCAGCTCCTATACGCCCAAATGGTATATATGTAAGTAAGTAATATAACAAAGCGGACCTCAATCTTAGATGCTAATAAACACTAAATGTTTCTTATTCCACATGAAGTAAAATTGGCGTTGCTATTTAGAGCAAGTAGTACAAAAGCTGTATAAATATTATTAAACATGAATGTTAGAATGTTGTTGACAAATGAAGCTGGCAGAAGACTAATACAGTATGTAATAAAATGCCAATAGATGCGACTTTAAATAAGCTGTGGATGCTGTTGTAAAATAAAGCTTTTCATCGCATTTGATTCTTCGCACTGGTTTTATTTTGACTCGTCATAATGTAAAAACAATATTACGAAGCATGAAGAGTGTATTGGAATGCAATTTTAATGGAAACCAATTTTGGAATAATGAATTTTGAAGTTGCAAAATATTATGTTATTACTGCCTTTCATATTTCCGGCGAAACTATTTACGGACGTTATGGACGATTCTCATGAATATTGTCATTTTCATTTATCCTTCATATTTCATTCACGCTTTAAAGGTAGCAAAATGATATAGCATTAATATCATATCAAACTTTCCCCTGAAAACACCTGAAGGAAGATATGGGGCGTACTGAGAGCATTTGAGGAAGCTTTTTAACTTATCTTTCAACATTCAAAACTTAAAACTGGGCAGCATGTTCCATTCAAATTTATAATCAAGATTTCATTTATAAACAATTTTACATTAATTCAAAACATCAAGGACGTTTAACTGTCTTATTTACGATGTATATGTTATGAATAACAACCGAACACTCATCCAGTCACCCTGTTCTTAAATACGCCGTTATAGAAGGAAAAAGGAAGCTGAAAGAGATAAATTTATGCGAAATATGGATGAAGGGAGAAAGTTGCCATGTAAAAATGCAGAAATTCGTATATGAAAAAAATAATAATAGTTAATAGTTTCGCCAAAAAAATTAAAAGTGTCATAACATATGCATCTTCAAAATTCATTCTTCCAAAATTGGGTTTTATTAAAATTGCATTCCCATTCCCATACACTCTTCACGCTTCGCAATATTGTTTCTACATTATGAAAAGTCAAAATAAAACCAATGCGATGAAAATGTTTATTTTACCCACATAGCTGCAGCATACACAGTTCATTGAAAGTCGCATCTATTGGCATTTTGCTAAATCCTTATCCCTATTACATACTGTTGTTCTTCTCCTATCTTCATTTATCAACAACATACTAACATTCACCTTTAATAATACTCACATAGCTTTTGTACTACTTGCTCTAAATAGCAATGCCAATTTAACTTCACGTGGAAAAAGAAACATTTAGTGTTTATTAGAGGCTAAGATTGAGGTCCGCTTTGTTATATTACTTGCTTACATATATCCCATTTGGGCTCATAAATTTAATAGATACCTTTGTACCTTTAGGCTTTAGGGTTTCTCATTTTATAACAAATAAGGTGTGCATGAACATTCAAATGGGTAGAAAATGAAGAGGAGAAGGCTAATATGATTGGTATAGCTGGAAAGGGGAAAAGAAAAGGGAGCCCTCAATACTGCACCATAGCTAGAAATGAATGCATAGTGCTCTACTACCCTTCGTGTCGCCTTCCTTACTTGTACCCTTTCAATTAGCTTTTAGTGTGAATATATGCGTATCGCTAACCCCTGCTTTCCATATAGCTAGAGGAATCACCCTTCCTTCCGCTAAGCATACGCATAATACCATTGGTCCGAAAGGTGAGCCTTGTCAGAACCAAGATGAAAGGTACCCCTCTCAGTGCAAGTGTATTTTCATACAACTCATATCTTCCGTTTACTTATTGCCAATACCAAGTGAGAATTTATGGTTAATTTTTGCTTCTATATTGGATTGTGCGTACGTGATGAAGAAAAGCAGTGGTTAAATGGAGCTGGCCGGGTATAAAAAGGGGCAGTTTTCCTGCAGAAACCATCACACTTTCTTGGACCTTCTCGGAGTAATCATCTCATCAACTGACCTCTGCTCTTTTAATCAACTTTACTCAAGATACTTGGACCTTCTGCTGCTGCTGCCACTACTCCTTGGATATTGCTGCTCCTGAAGACTGAAGATATTTAACAATTGGGTCTCTTTTGCGGATTGAAGGAAGGACGTTTCTATCACCAGCTCTACTTTACAACATTCAACTTTCGCCATGGACCCTGCTCAAGACGCCGGCTTTCAACCTGACGTTCAACTATATCCTTATACGGTAAGTATAAATTCATGTGTGTCTATACCTTGTGTTTGTAATCAAAGTTTCTCATAATTAATGAATGTTTTATTTAATTTTTAATTTCAGGATACATTTCCGACGTCACTTTCAGAAGTTGGAAGTAGGTCAACCTCTACTGGATATTGGGAATCTCTGTCATCAACTACGCCAAGACCAGACTCCTCGGACAATTCAACAGTTGGACCCTGGCCTTCCAGAAGCATCCCATCCACGGATTTGGACCATTGTTGCAGCCTTCTCAACGACATTTGGACCTTTTCTTCTCCTTCGACTTCAACTCAAGTGGACCCTGATGATGATGATAAGATTTTGGTAGGAAATGGAGTTGAAAATTGTTCTAATTTGAATGTTTCTTTATGTGAATTTCCAGGGAAGGGGAGCCAACATCAACCAAATGCCAGGGTCATTTTCAGCGTGGACGTGGAATATATTGAACCAAACGACGTGCCTCATCATCCCTTTGATCGAGAAATGGAATTTGGAAACGAAAAGCGAGGTATCATCCTACGGAAGCCTTATGGAATAGCCATAAACTCTAAAACTGAGCAGGTAAATTATTGAAATATTTATTTTTAATTGCTAAATTGTTGGAAAGCTTATGATGCAGCATTCAGAAAGTAGTTTCTCTAATATATACGTTGTGTTTCTTTGCAGATTTACGTTGCTGACCGTGAATACAACGTGGTGCTCGTTCTCGGACCAGATGGCTCCTTTGAATCTCAATTTGGAGGACTTGGACAAGAGCCTGGAAAGTTCTTCCGACCCACTTGTCTCGCCTTTGACGCTGCCTCGGATCGACTCTACATCACGGACAAGGACAATCACAGGGTCCAGGTGTTTGACACAACCTGCAACAACAACAAGTTTCTCTTCTCCTTTGGATCACGTGGATCCAACGTTGGTGAGTTTCTATATCCATGGGGCATTGCGGTACTCAACAAGGGAGATTCCTCTCTGGTCGCCGTCGCGGACAGCAGGAACCAACGCATCCAGTTCTTCACCAAGGATGGAATCTATGTGGAACACTTTGATGACTTCTCTACCTCTGGAGCTCCTGCACAAGAAGAACAAAAGCCGCCGTCGTGGATCACTAGCAAATCGACCAAGTCAAGGAAAATGCAGCATTATCCATCCAAGAAGAAGAACCAACCAAGAGGACTCGCCTTTGATCCAACAGGTAAATTATTATTTTATATTGATTTTTATTATTATTATACGCAGCTAGCTTGAGAATGCTAAATCATATGCATTTGTACTAATTTGTGTCTTTCATTTTGTTTTTTTTTCATAGGAGAACTGTTGTATATCACGGACTTCAACACCCACTGGGTCTTCACGCTGGACCTGGCAAAAAGGACGCTCAACAAATTTCCAGCTGCCTCGGCCAATGATGAAAGGAAGATCTTCAAACGCCCATCTGGAATCGACGTGGATCTACAGGGGAACGTGTTCATCTGCGACCAGCGCAACCAATCACTGAAAATGTTTCGAAAGGATGGATCTGAAGTGAAGGGATTTCTTGCTGGAATTTCATTCGACCTGCCTCATGACCTCTCTCTCTATCCAGGACTTGCTGGCTACTTGGCTGTACTGGATTTGAACGGACGAGTTCGCGTTATTAATTATTCCAACTAGTTTTCAATTGTAAACTTTCTTTTCTTGTTTGATATTCCATATTATTTAGTTTGTAAATTTGTATCTAGTCAAAGTATAGATTAGGGGACTTTTGTTAAATATTTTTGTAATTTTTAGTATAAATATGCTGTGATATTTTCTGACATGTATGTAACTATGGACTTATTGTTGTACTTTTGCTAGTTTTACACCATTTTTATCCAAACTTTGCTCATGACTGTGATGTATTTATAAATTATTAAATTGGAATAAAAATTGATGCCTCTTTATTGTAAACACTAAAAATACACTTGTAGTTTGCATCACATTTCTTTAAATTACATTTTAGCATTCCTTTTCATATGATTTAACCCATAACCTTGAAATCGTTTGAAACTTGGACTGACTTGTCAAAGCATAAGCATCGTTAACATTAATGGATTTAGTATAACTTCCATCCCGGACTCTTTATCAAATGCACCTACAATTACATGAATTTATTTTATTGGACGTGACAGTAGACAACATCCAGTTTGGGGAAAGTATGAATTTGATTAGCGAAGCAATGAATTTTAAAATGCAACTCAAGTAAGAATGTTTTCAAGCCGCTGTTGTAGGATAGCATTATTCTCCTCTACTTTCCCTATTCAATAAGATGAAATCGATGGTAAAAAATATCATGAAAATAGGATTAAATTACCTCGAAGTCTACTGTTCAAAGTTGAATAATACATTGTTGCTAGATTTTAGTATCATTCGGGTTCGTATGATCCATTTTGTTGCTACCACTTCTATGGCTCACTCATCATATTATGCAGCATTAGTAATGTGCTTTTCTACTTAAAAAGTTAAACCACAATAATATATTCACATGAGACTTTTAACTACAAACTGGGGTGACGCAAGAATATTCAAGAGAAAGCTGATTTTAATTTGTACTCATCACTGAATGGATAAGTGCGATTGACTATATTGTTAATTTTATTTTCATAAAGTAGAGAAAAGTCTTGTAAGTTGTAATCATAAAGCCATTGACATAAATACGTAAATCAAAATCAACACATTAATATTATGTCCACAATAAGTAATTAGAGATAAAGCTAATGGCAAGTAAATAATATAACAATTTGTAGAGGCAACTCACAATATTATAAATTCTGGGCATACAAAAAACGTCTCCGAATACAAAAATCAAATACACACTTTCAATGATCTGCAATTTGTCTTTCTTCTAAATTAATTGTTACTTTGGACGAAATAACTGAAGAGCTTCATGGCTGTCTCTGGTTTCGTCACGAAAATCTCCTTGTAAACTGGTGAATTACTGAGCTGCTCATAGGGCTTCCTGGATAATTAAAATCGAAGAGTCAGACATTTCAAAGATATATTAAAAATATTGTAACCAAAGCTGAAATGAATTCTTACGCTTTGATAATTTGGAAAGCCTTCTTTTCCAGCTCAACGTCACCATTGGCCCCAGAAAAGAGAGTAAAGGCAAGATCAACATCCCACGCATCAATTCGTTTCATGAAAAGATTCTTGAGGAACTTTGCTAATTCAGTCATCCCATTTTTGTTGGCAAATTCCAGGAGCTCAACCGCAACTTGCTGGTTGGTTCGCATGTCATCTACATTGGAGTAATAGATGAACTTCAGAAGGGCATTCACTCCTTCTTTAGACAGGTTCAGGGAAACGGAAGCATCTGGGTCTTGGACACGGTTGGTCAGCTCATCCTCTTCCTCGAAAAGTAGTTCGTTGGAAAAAGTCGTTGATAAAGGGAAAACAGGGATGTGAACTAAACCGAAGGTGGAAGGGGTATTAACAAGCATTCTTTCATATTATAAACTCGTCCAATAAATTAATCCAGACTGACGGCAATTCCTGCATTAAACAATTAACAAACTTACGTGCAAGAATTGCCTTGTGACACTTTATCCCGCTCCCGTCTTTAGCGATTATCTTAAAATCGCAACAAATCTTCTCCTCCAACATTCTTTTGTAGGCTGCAGTAATGCTTTGTGGAGCGAGAATCACATCATCAGCATTTTCACCCGCTATGCCCAAAGGATGTTCCACAGGAATCAATTCAATTGATAGAGTCCCTCTGTAGTTGCAATCCGACTTGAGTTTTTCTATTTGTTCAGATGTCAAAGGTGTTTGAAAACAACACATCCCACCAACACTCTCTTGTTCTAGTAGCAGTGGAAATAAAAGGTTACGTAGTTACGTTTAAATACACCCATACGCACGGTATTTAAATTGAGCTTGTATGACTTACCACTGTTTACACTAAAGGATGACTCCTCACTGTCCTTCTCCTTCAATTCGAGCGAGATCTTCATCCTCACGGTCCCGGATCTCACAAATTCACTTTCTATCTCATTCAACAAAAGTTTTGACTTTGACCTTCTCAACTATTTTTTCTATCACTTCATTCTTCACCTGGAGTGCCCGTAAAATTTCTTTAAATAATTCCACATTTTCATTGTACTGCTCTCGACTTAGCTTTTTGGTGGTGTGGTGTGCAAAGGCGTTTCTCATTCTTGTGAGTTTTCTCACTTTTTGATTTTCAGCTTCATATTCCTCTTGCTTTCTAAAGTTCTGTAGCACCATTGATAACAAGGATAGATCCCACTCTTCATGACATCCTTTCGCGAGCCATTCTCTTTGTCTTTGAAAAGCTTTCTTGTGGATGTTTTTACCCACACCTTGAATGAACTGTCGGCCTTGCTTTTCAGTATGCTCCCAGGTTTTTCCCGTTTCGCTTTTCCATCGGGCTTGAAACAGTTTAGAAAGCACTTGACAGGAGCTGTGTACCATGTTGTCAACTTTGCATAAATATTCTTCAGCTGAATATGAAGCCATTGTTTCTTCGCTTTTCGAAAGTTCTGAAATGAATCATATATTATTGGATATTAAAATCTATACTATATATACATATATTACTAAAGTTTTTTATGTCTTCGTTTCCTTAATAAGATTTATTGCTTAATCTTACCAACTAGGTGTGCAATATGAGGGCAGGCGCAACAATATGTTAAATATTGATTGTTAAGTAATTCCTACGTTCCGGCTTCTAATGCAACAATCTGAGTCCCTTCTCGCTTTCTCTTACTCTCGCTCTCTGTTAAAAATCAGAGGAATAAGCTTGTTATAGTTTACATTTGTACATAGTTACATGCACTTTCACTCGAGCTGTACGTTATTAAAACACGAATAGTTATAGAAACACAAAATCGCATATATTTAGGAACGTAACTTTCACTTCGACATATTTTTAATAAAGAAAACTTAAAACATAATATAGTAAAAGATAGTAAACCCATGCCATCATTTTTTCCACGTATTTTCAAAATCGCTAATTGAGAAAGCAAACCATAATATATTATAACGTTTTCGTAATTTAGAATCATAGCCGCTCTCAACTGTGGCGTTGGGTAAGTTATCCAGTTTTACGTTCTCTTTTTTTAAATTTAATAATAAATTCCTTCAAATTTCAAACTACATGAATTACTGCACTATTCCACTGTGACTGGTGGTCAAAACGAAAAGGAAATCCGAAATCGTCAAATCTTGTGGTTATCAATCTCAAAAGCCTTTTCCTTGGGTTTGGGTGGGGTTGGGTAGGTATAGTAGTTATAATACAATTCCTCTTACGGTGATTTATACAATAAAGTATAAAGTAAAGAAAACAACAACTGAGGAGACCTAGTTAATATGTATGTATTCTATGCTAGTTAAAATGTATGAATTTGTGTAGGTAATGCACTCTTGCACATTATGCATACACAATTCCAACCAAACAGAAATTTTAGTAATGAAATAATGTATGTATAGATATATATATTCATACTTATATCGTATTTATTACAAGACATAAAGTACATGTAGTCCAAGTCATTTGTCATTTACATATTTTTATCATCTTATATACTTACGTCATTATGTTATTATGATGATATTACGATTATGTATGTGATATATGTTAGATTATGTATATATTATGTATCTCGCTTTTTTGTTTATAGATGAATCGTCGAAAAGGTTTTTGGAAGTATGAATGAACGAATGTCTAGACTGGATAAGTTTCTGTTGGTGTGTGTGCGTATTGTGTTATAAAATGTATATTTATATAGGAACATTGCACATAATACAATGGCAATAAGTGTATGAAGTTGATACTTTTGGCATGCAATGCAAGTTCTAGCTGTGCAAAAATTGCGAGATTTTGTTTTGCTTCCTAACAAATAAATATCCTTTGATGCCTTGCTTTGTCTGAATATAAAAATGTTAAGCAAGCATAATGGGTCTTTGCGCAGTTGAAGCTGGCTTGGTACATAAAATAGCTCAACCAAAACGCAAGAGCTGGAAGTTTTCAAATCTCAAGACGATGCTCTCTGATGACTTTCTGCAATAATACTATTAAAGCATCTTTATGCATTTCATTTTTTACAAAAGTTGAATAACACAAGTAGAGATAATGAAATACCTCGTCGATTTAATTTTTTGGTTGACTTTGTGCTTCGCACAGACATCATCTTTAATAAATATAAAAACCTTGCATTTCACTTGCAAAGTTCTACAAAGTTTTATGCATATAAAAGACTCAGATCTGGCTGGCTGAAAAATGTTAAATGATCGCATATTTTGCAACATACAAAAAAAAACAGTTCCAACTTTTAATTTTAATATCATCATTGCATTGAAGAGATAATATATGTCTGAAATGACGAGCCGCAAAGCACATTATAACACACACTTACAACTTAGAAGAATGCAAGATGCAAGGAGGAAAAAGGTTATGTATGCAATTTGGAAGGCACGCTGCTGACGCACATGATTTATGATAATGTTGATGTAATGACTATAGTTTTAATGAAGGATTGTGGAAGAAAGAGAGGAATAGTATGGCTTTCATGTAATGTAACATTTACAACGTGTGCTTCTTCGACAGTTATGTTATAATGTATCTTTAGCAGCAATGCCGGTTTCTACACAAAAAGTTGATTGGCAATGCAATGCTTTGTCATGCTACATACAAAATTGGGGCAATGCAAAAATGTTGAAGAGAAAATGGAATTACTTTATTCACAATTTATTTATTGAACTGAGCAGAGCAATTAAAGGGAAACTTTATTGATAATATTATTTTTATAAAGCAGGGATAAACAGTTTGGAGCTAAAAATGTTTATATTTGACCTACCACTTTTTCAAGCTGACAATTGGCTCCCTGCTTCGTCGCTCATTGATTTTGAGGGAGATGTTCATCCGTAATGGTCCCTCAAACTCACTTAAGATCTCGCCCAAAAGAAGTCCATGAACGGTTGCTTCAAGTTTCCATGGCCTATTTTGCGTTACCATCACATGAACTTCGACCCTACAACAAAATGTATTGCATCACATACATAATATGATTAAACTGACGAGTAGACTTTATATGACATAACTTTCCATACCTGTTCAATTGGCCGATCTTCCAAAGTAGATTCTTCGTTACAAACTAAGCAGTTTTAGTTTCTTTTCCTTCTGGAACAAGAGTTGCTTCGGAAAGATTATCACGGTTCACTGAATTATAGATAAGGGATGCAACGAAGAGGGAATTGGCTTAATTCTGACTATCCACACTATGATGGAATTGGAACGAATTAACTTGGTTTGTACTAAATACATCGTGGTAGCGAAATGTTTGCGCAAAAACTTGATTACTTAAGGCAAGAATCTCATGAACCAACGATAAGTTAAATCAAACAAAATAAGAGAAAGAACAACAGACAACGGAGTGATTATGAGCTTGTGACGATGCGTTCAAACAAAGAAGTGAGTAAATGGTTGGATGGAGTTTCTGTAATCAACTTCAGACGTGTAAGTGTTCGACGTTTGGTTCATGCAATGCAAACAAAAAAGACCTGACCTGATGGTTCTTGTAGCACCTTGATTATTTACCTTTTTACATTCACATGCAACTGTCTAAAAGTACAAGTTTCATTATCATGATACCCCACGGTTTGAATCATCTTGAGGATGCCCCAGGCACAAGCCCCAGTTCAAGCAACATTATCTGTATGAATGTTCTTTTTCAAAAGAAGGTAAATTGTTTGTTGATAATTTTAATGTATGACGTTTTGGCCACAGCTATTTTACACTAAACATTTTACAAAGCATGAAAATTTCATGTCATATTGACACCTTTGTTTTTTGATTTGGATGTCATGCACAATTTTATGCATAAAAATGGTAAAAAATTAGCACAGAAATGACACTATTATCAAATAATCAAATCATTGGAAATGTATTTATTGATGATTATGCATAAGTTGACTGAATGAGATGAAATGAGTAGAGGTATTGATACTCACTTTATTCATACAAGTGCATTTTACGCTTTAAAAAACGAATTTGCTTCGTGCTTTTACTCGAGTCAGTTTTGTCAGTTCGAGTTTGAATGGGTTTGAAATCGGATCTGACGTTGCCCCCATGTAGAGCTGGTTAGGTGTAAGGTGGTATGGTGATACATGGCAATACGAACGTGGAGCGTCAAATTGATAAAATATAAAAGTCGGATTCGAATTTTTCTCTTCCATTTAATAGTATGAAAAGTTTCTACTCGACTCCACTAATCCAATGTCCATTTGTAAACAGTAATTTTTCATTTTTTTCAATTGTCATTGAAAAGCTATTCATTGGAGTTTGTGAAACAGTTTAATTAAGCAAATAGGTACAATTCAACAATTCATTTGAAATAGACCTGAATCCGCAGTAAAATCTATGAACTAGTACATTTAAAACTAAGTCCAATATAATGCATTTTTCGTTGCCTACAACAAAGCTGATCCCATTAAACAAGCTATGATCGCCACCGGATGCACAGATGATTGGGACATTTCCGTTTTATCGCCTATAATCCAAAAGTTGGGACAGTGGAACTCCTTCAAAGTTGAGAATGAAGCCGTGCGAGGAAGACTCACATGTCTGAGGAATGGCCTTGCTCACCACCCAACCAGAAAATTAATCAACAAGATTATCGAGGCAAGGTAGCTGTGTTCCGAAAGAGTCTGAGGGAACTTGGAGTCGAGGATGAGAAAATTGAGGATATGATTACGAATGCTGGAATCAGTTGTTCGAAAGCTGCGTTCAAGATAACCAATAAGTGCCATGACAAGGCAAAGAGAACAATGACCAAGAATAACTTCAACACAGCCGTTATCCATTGTAACGAGGCAATCGCGTTTCCCAGCTTGCTTCCGGTCCACCTCGCAGTTACGTATGAAAATCGTGCAGAATATTATCTGAAGTTTGGTATACATATGTAGCATACTATTCGACAGCTAATTAAGAAGGTCAATCATGTTAACATGTGCGCTTATATCTGATGTTACCTTCAGGATAAATGGTCAATCGCTGTTGTTGTTTTTAGCCCTAAATTGCTAGCGTTACACTCCTGTGTTATCAAGTTTATTCATCGCCTTATCATCATAATGATGATCTTGTTGGTAGCGCCTTGAAAGAAATATTATAACTTATTATTAAATGTACTCTTTACTTAGGTGCAGTTGATAAATAGAAAAAATGTTGACAGTGACAGTGACAACAATAACCAGAAACTATGATAGGAACAGGATTTCTTAACTAGTTTCTTTTGACCCTGAACTCATGCACGCACGAGCAGGTTCAAATAGCACATACATTATTAAGGCAATAAAAAAGCTGTAAAAAAGTAAATAGTTTGATGTACGACTAATACAAAGTCAGCTTTGCACACTATTACGCATTTAACTTTTGGGGCAGAGTGAAACGTAAAGAAATGGACATCTCAGGAGAGTTGTTTAGCTGAAGAAAGCATGGAGTAATCTAAGCAAATCCTTCGGGATGTTCGGGCTAGTAAAAATGGGTATGTTTTTGAAGTCAGATTGCTTTATTACGTAGCTGAAGCATTCAGCGAAGTAATGGTTTTACTAAGTTCGTCTGTCTGTCCGTCTGTCTGTCTGTGCGCACTCTCCTGGTCACATACATTGACCGATTTGGCTCATATTTGGTACACAGGTAGTACTACTCAAGAGGACCTCTGGGAATACTTTTCAGCCAAATCGGTTAAACGGTTTGAAAGTTACAGGCTCGAAAGTTCAGAAACTCATCGATTTGGCTGAAACGTATACGTAAGAATTGCATAGCATCCGTGTGGATGAGCTTGTACATACATCCGGAATCATGTGTTTGTACATAAAGCCAGTATCCGGAATGTAATTCTGCAAGCAATGCTTTTACTACGTTGGGAGAGGATCGCAGAGATGGGTTAAGAGAGAGAGGTGGTGGAGGAGATTTGGTGGACATGGGAGGAGGGGGTTTGGAGGTGATCACTCAACGCCTTCTTCAGCTACGTCTCTGGCCTGCTTACTAGCAGTTTATTATTGGATATATGCGGAAATAAAGTATATTAAAACAGAAGGTACCATTCATATTGTGGACGAAATATTCTGATCATGCTACTAAGATTATTTATTGTGCATAAGTGGCTACTCTGATTTCATGTTTTTTCTGCAGATTATACTATAATGATAATGAAAATGAGATTCTAGGCTGAACATTCTCTATTCTTGATGAGTACTCTTATTAGACGGAGACTTGATGTATGCAAGAAATGAGCAAAAATAAATCCCGTAAGAGCAAGTACCTAACGTTTTTATGCGTGATTGCACGAAAATAAAGATGACTGGAAATATAAAAAACACAGCTATTTAAGTGCTATATATTTTAATACAGTTGGAAACCAACTGTTTCAACTTGTTGTAAAATTCATAACCATAGGTCAAAGTTTACTAACCCCCCACATTTAGTATTTTCTGTTACTCCTCGGATGAACTATAACTTGAAGTGACTGAAGTACATGCGTACTCCTACTTGGGAGACTCACTACTGACTTAAAATTGGCAGTTCAAAAGTAAGGAAAGGTTTACATTCTGCAGGCTTGTAAATGTACATTGAATAACAACAAATGATAGCCATTAAAATTAAACGTAGTAGACTAAACATCAATTTCAAAATCCTCCAACATTGATTTTAAAATACTAATGGCAAGGTAGCACACATCAAAATTAACAGCAGTACAATCAGCACTCGCTAACTCCTGGACAGTGTCACTTATTTTAGTAGCGTCTTCTTGAAGTTGTAGAATCTTCTGCAAAACATCTGCACCTTGAAGAGGACGTCCGGGTAGCGGTTGAGTTCGGGATTTTGCTTGGGTGTACAACTGTATGACATCTTGTACTCCTTCGAAAGGTCCTGAGAGCCGTACCACATGCTCTGTCATTGGAATAGGCAACGTCGCCACAACGGATGTTTCAGCTTCAATAGGTAATCCTGGAAGTCCAACGAATACATTCTCCCCAGCTGCAGTTGCATTGTCTTGCTCCACCTCCGGGAAGTCAGGAACAGCTTCATCTTCTTCCTCTACCGCATGCTCAAGGACTTCAACCTTTACCTCCACCTCAGGGGGTCCATTTCTCATCATGTCGTCGTCAGAATTAGCGTCATTCAATAGGTCCAACACATCTGGTTCAGGAACTGCTCCACTGTGACTTGGGCCAGGATGAGGGCGAACATTTGCAGCTTGTCGAGATCCAGCCGGGCTGGCAAGAGGGGCTTGACCCATTCCATAAAGAAGGTTATCCTGTAAAAAAAGTTTAAAGACAGAACGCATTTGAAAAGGCAAATATTGGCAGCATAAAAAATATTTTGTACCGATTTCAATGTTCAACCTACCTGTTCAAATAAGTTGTCAGTTTCCAACCAATTCTGTACGTCCGAAGTGTTGAGGTCGTAGCGTGGGTGATCGTTCATATGTTCAAGCATGGAGTTCGTCCATTCCTCAGTCCCGTAGGCTGGATAGTTTTGTGGACTTTCCCGGAAGGCTTCCATGAAAGCTGACACCATCCTTCGGCGCCTGACCGTCAGTGTTCTGGGCCGTCTTGGAGGAATGGTTGGTCTCAAAACCAGTGCTGGTTTTACATGTCTGGTGGTGTTCCTATTACGGAAAGGTGCCATCTCAAAACGCCAGAAATATTTGTTTCCTAGAATTCAGAAACAAAGAATTAGAAATGAAACTTTGTAAGGAGAAAGTTAGAAATTAGGATGGGTATTGACTCACTAGTATTCAATGGAATAATCTGGCTGTTGCACGTGTGGAGCTTTGAAGGAATTTCTTGCACTTCCAGTGATCCCACCTACAGTTTTGTGTTTCCTGGACTTCTTGGATTTGGTTTCCACGTACCTTCTGACCAGACCCTTATGTTGGTATTTTTTTACATCTGAAAAAAGTATTAAACATTTTATGTTTTAAACGAGACCATGAAGCAATATTTCCTAAACATGTTCCAGACTTTAAAAAAAGTAATATCCAATCAAAAAATGTAAAGGGGATGAAAACTTACCAGAACTTTCTTTGCTTGCACGCTTTTGATTGACCCTCCAAATAGCTTGACAAGGAAATATAGGTAGCAGTGCCAGAGAAAAACTGAAAAGAAAAATAACACATGCACAATGGAATTAGTTATGTATACCATACAGAGGAGTTTCCAAAATTACATTAAATTCGAATATTTCACGGAAAGATTCCCCAACTTGTTTAAAAAAACTAAAACTGGAGACTTTTCTAAAAAAAACTCCCCAATTTGTAAACAAAAGAAAAAGAAAAAGAAGAATTTTTAAAGGGAAAGTTACCAAACGTTTATGAAAATATTTAGAAACGGATATTTTTGTGAAAGTTTCTAAATAGGTCCAAATACAATAGGAAACATGAAAAATTCCCAAACTTGTACAAAAATAGTTGAAAACTGGAAACATTTACTACGTTAAAATTTCCAGACTTGAACAAATAAATGTTAAACGAGAAGAAACCCAAAAATATTTATATAAAAGGGGAAAAGGAACTGTTTACCAGAAATCTCACCTAAAAAGTTTCTTGATTAGAGAAAGGTAGCGTCCGCAGCTATCAGAAGCTCAACACCGAATGAAATTGTATCAGTAACATCCGTCCTTTATATACCCCTCCGGTGGCCCCAGAAAATACATTGCGTTTATGCCAAATTGTCATTAGAAAGGAAGCTTTGACAGTCAAGGTCATTTATTGTCATTCCTCATACACTTATGACTTTTGAATACATTCGTCGAGCTACGTTTTCTCCATTGAACATTACCCCCCCACTTCCTTTGTTCCAGGGATAAAATCACGTGGAACGTTATAGGTCAAGTCATGCTTGTATCCATGAATAGAAAATATATGCTACATGTTTTATTTCTCCCAATAAACAAGTCGATGATGATTTTAATGTTCAGTAATTAATTAGCTTTTCAATTGCTATCAATCGATAAAAGAGCTTACTTTCTTTGCTTATGCAAAAGGAATACGCCTGCATTCAGGCTTGCTGTCATTTTGTTACTAGCTTAACTCGACAAATGTCATGTTTTTGCAAAAGAGTTTTATAAATAATTTATGATATAAAATTAGCATAGGATTTGTTACCACTTACTTCAATTAGTTATTAGTCATATTAATATGATGGTGCTGAATGTTTCCAAAAACATATATGGAATACTTCCTACGTAAACTTTGAAAAGTAAGGTTCTAAAGAGATGGCAGAGTGGCTCAGTGATGATGATAATGATGATAATGATATAAGTTTATTCTAGTGAGAGCTGCACATGAACTTCCATCAAAATTAGGCTGGGTGAACATGCATTGCCAACCCCCAATGGGTACTTGGGTACTGTCTTGAAAAATGCAAGTGCAGACTTAAGTCCTCCGGAATCGCCTTTCTTTCTCCCCATAGCTTTAAAACTACCGGAAGGAAGGTATATGATAGATTCAAGAAATTGTGACGTTTTTTTGCTTTTCTTAACTTTTCTAGTATGTTTAGCTATTGCAATACTGAAAATACTCGCCATTCTCTCTATCTTATTTGATTAGGTTACAAAATGTTTCATCAGTTTTTCATCGAATGATTATGATAACAATGAAATCAACGCAGAAACGAAACGGTTGAATTAAGTATTCGATGTAGCAGTGAAAAACTGAGCTGAATGCATTTAACAAGTCTGTAAGCTAGATGAGACGTTACCACAGCAGAATTTATAGACGGAACGACTGTGTACCTGATAGGTCAATCATGTCAGATGAAAGTAGAATGGATGATGGAATAATTATGGTGAAAATGAAGAGAAAGTAATACTATAAAATCACATGCTTAAGTTGTTGTTTTAATTTTACTTGGTGAAATCCGATTGATTACAAATCTTATAGACATATATTGCATAAACATTGTTAATACATAATATGATAGTCTAAAAGGTAAAAATTATATGAATTGTCACATCTATTCCTCCTTACCACTGCCTCTCTTTAGCTAAGCTACGACAGAAAAATTCGTTTTTTGGTTCACACAGGGATTGGCTTTATTAAAACTGTTTGCTAGGAAGTTAATCGAAATTGCGTACTTTCTCATGTACAAACTAAATATTGTAAAAACTTTAATTAAAATGTTATTGGGGGTAAAAGAACAGGTAGTCTGCAAAATATGTTACATGTAACTCTTTCTAAAACAGGGAAGCAGAAATACTGAAAAAAATTTCACTCACAGCTTCTACACCATCAACCTGTATTATGATGACGATCCCTTGCTGGTTTATATGGATCATAACCTGCAAAGTCGTCATCATAATAATTCCCCCATGCTTTTCGGATCCAAGAGCTTCCGCTTTCTCCATGTCTTGTTTCTGTCAAGGTAGCAGAGTTTAATGATTGTAAAAATGCTGCTGCTTTGCTCGAATTTCCTGCAGCTTCAGCACTTCCCTTGCCATTGGACGGATGTCCCGAAACATGAAGATTTCTGACAGGATCATTAGTACACAAGCGTTTAGCTTGATGTCCGTCCGTCCGATCCTTTCTACCTGCACTTTCATCACTTCCACGCTTTTCAGAGTGTTGAGGGACATCTTCCGTCTCCAATTCGCTTCCAAGTTCGCCATCCTCCAAGTCCTCCTGATGGCGTAATGGACTTAAATCCGAGTTGAATATGGTAGCCACAGGAAATTCCACACTTTGGCCACCGTCACTAGCAGCTTTCTGACGGACTTCCTCTCGAAATTTTCTTCGTTCTGATTTAGTTAAACCAGTAGGATTATAGAGGACTGCCTGCCTTTTTAGCTTTTCTCGGGGATCATATCCAGGATTGCGAGTACAAGCTTCAGTCTCCCAATCCTCTTCCTCCAAATCCCAAGTTTTGGAAACAGCATTAATGGCATCCTGTCGCCTCCTCGCTTCATAATATTTATCACCTTCCTCTAAAAGTACAAAATAAAAATTGTAACTGTAGCTTATATTCCACATATTATGTAGCAGGTAGTAATTAATGTAATTACCCGAGTTGTGATACGCCAAGTGTCTAACAACGTCGAAATTATCTTGGCATCGTTCTTCATGCAATCCAAGTTCTGGAGATGGAACATGGTGTGATGCGTTGAATTTACATACCCCCATAATATGTTTCCCTCCGTCTTGAAGCATTTTCTTGAGATACTGTTTTCTGCATTTTTCCAAGTGGAAAAGGAACCTGGCATTGCTGGTAATACAAAAAGAAAAAGGCAAATGTTTAGCTATTTATTACACATACGGTTTCATCATCAACAACCATGTATAAACTTAATACTAATAATGCAAACAAGGGCTAACGTTATTCGATGTGATAAGTTGTACGGACATTGTACAAACTCCTCCCCTTGGGATAAAATGAAGTTGGATGTCATTTTCACTGTGAAGAATTTCAAACAGAAGAATCGTTTGAGTACTTACGTAACAACAAAAACTTGTGGTTGTATGAATTGTATTGATGAAGTGAAAGTAGTTGAGCAGTTAAAAAACGTTTGAAATTTACTCACCTACCGCAAATCTTGAATTATTTGTAGTTGGTTATTCAGTTGTAACAAGCTGTATAAAAATTCAGTAAGATTATCCGCAAAATAGGAAGGAATAAAAACTAGCAGGTGTTCATTTCATATCGAATATGAGTAGCTAGGAGTTTCAACTAACCTTTAACTTGTGCTCAGATAGCAACGCAGGAGAAGGAAGAAGAGTACTACTATGCGAACGTGCGTATGTTGGGAACAGGCTTTTACAGCAATTGGTCCACGTACAGGAACGCTCACTACGTCAGACAGAGCAGAGTAAAGTCACAACAAACAAGTCAGAAAGATGGGGTGATTTGCACGAGAGCATGCTACTTTACATAAGCTTTTTATTTGCAGCTACCAAAAGGAAAGGATGGATGGCATGCATTTATTTGTCACATTGAATCATAAAGTAAGAGTGACATAAATCCCATAAAATTAAATAATAAACTATTTTCTAGAAATCTAATGCGTTTTTGCGTGATCAATACCGATGGCTGCTGGAGTTACAAAGTGAAGTCAATCTATCCCCTCATCTCCTGTCAAATCAGGAAGTATTTTGTACACTACCAACAAATAATTGTGAATACAATATAAAGCCATCTGTCCTGCTTTTTTGTATACTATACATTACAGTCCTAAAAATGAAAAAATGTCCTATTACATTGAAAAGAATGGAACTTCATGAAGCATGACTGATGATATTAGAATATACAGAAAGCATGCTATGGTGTGGTAAGGAATAAAGAGTATATTAAGGAGAACCAATTAAAAAAGTCTGGTGATGTCTCCGCTCAGGTCCATGAGTTGAGCTGAGTAGAACATGAAATGGAATTAAAACCATCCATATAGTCAGCACTCTCGTTTGCATAAACGCGATAGCCCCGGTAATCAAAAAAGGAAGGGAGGGAGGTATCATGAAAAATATGTGGAATGGTAATAAAACGTCATGCTTCATAGTTTATACATGAGTGTGTTGATGCATGTCGTCGTCTTTCATCTCTCTGAGTCATTCCAGTCTTAAAGAGTGAAGTGGTTGTGAAAACAAAAATCGTAAGACAGAGAAACGACTGGAAAACGTTTTGACACTCATTAAGGTGAAACTTCCTTTATGTGAATTAAAAAACTGCTCAACTTATATTCAACATATTGTTCTGTGGAAGTTAGGTTATCAATTTGATCGCAGTTGTAACTTAAGTAACAAGAACGGCTCATAGTTAATAAGTTTGATGAAAGTTGGAAGTGAATTTTTAATATTTTGTCTAGAGCTGTGATTTTTCTACAGAGAACCTGCAATATCAAACATTGTAATTGCCATTTGCTGTATTTTTTATTTATTTTTTGCCATGAGATCAAGTTTAAGCCTCCTCTGAGAAAAGGCGCTAAACCTTTTTGCAAGTTTGTTTCTTTTTTTTCTTTGAGGAGTGTTCAATCAATGGTCAGCTCACCCACCGGCAATTATCAAAGTAGAGGATAAACAGTTCGAACGCTTAGCCATATTGTGTGAAAGTTTGCATTCTACTCACAACTCAGAAACTAGTTCACAAGTCACCATTTTTTCTTTTCCGAAAGGATCAGATATTTTCGAACATCATCATAGAATGGGTAGAACAATCAAAACCACCAAAGCTAAATTACAGCTGCCTCAACCAGGACTGGCGACTGAGGGTTCAAGAAGTTCTATTGATGAAGCGAGATCTTTAACACATAAGAGTGATCAACCTAATACTTCCGGAGCGTGTGAAAAGAGAAAACTTAATAGTGAAGCGTTTTCAAGACCGTCTTCTGGGGATCGAGATGGTAATAAAAATAAAAATTGATACTTTTATATCATTGTATCATTTCATCGTTGCTTGGAATTAGTCATGAAATCATTTAATTTTGTGTCCATTACAGAAGCTCCATCCGCGAAAAAAATTATTATTGAGCCAGAGCCAGGAGTAGCATTTTGTTCATCCCCGGCGACATGGAATAAAAGTCAAAATTCAACCAAAAGGGTGGGTGACTACTTACTTGGACCAAAGCTAAGTAGCACACCTGTTAAATGCATGCATGCCTATCTAGCACGAAAGAACGGAACAGATGAATTTTATATAATAAAGGTAAATTTTAGTTGTAGAAAATGAATACGATAGTCCGCATCTCCTGCGAATGAAAATGCATTTGATCATAATTTTAATTTATCCCTTCAGATACTAACGTTGAAGGGTGCTGATGAAAAAGAAACGTTGGATGACATTCAAGCGAAAACACTTTTGTATACTGAATACTTCCTTTCATCCTTGCTTAAGTTTGATGCTGAGATGGTTCACGAGCACGGGCTGTTCAGAGTAAATCTGCATACAGTTTTGGAGGCCAGTTAGTGTTTACTGCAGGTTAATGAAAAACTGACCTTTATGTTGTGTTCTTACAGTCCAAAATCGAGGAGTCAATTGTTAATGATGAGGAACAAGTTGTTACGAAGGAAGTTACTAGACTATGCCTGGTTTTGGATTGTTATATGCCTCATGACTTCAGTCCTAAATATAGTAACATTACAAATATGCAGTACTACGTAATTAAACAAAAGAAATTACCAGAGGCAGAAGCTATTCGTATATTTTATAAAGTAGTACGAATCGTGGACAGACTGCACAAGGTAAAAAAATATGTAATCATCGTCAGATGGAATCTCTGGAATCATAAAAAAATGAATTTTTGCTTTACTAATTTTCTTACAGCTAAATATTGTACACCGGGACTTGAAACTTGGCAGCATCATCTTAAACAAGAAGACGGGAGATGTAACTCTTGGCAATTTGTGTTTGGGAAAACACCTGACTAGTGATAATGATCTCCTGAAGGATCAGAGGGGATCGCCGGCTTACATTTCCCCCGATGTTATTATTGGAAAGCCATACCTTGGTAAAATAGATTTATTAGTTGCACTCGTCAATTTAATGAAGTTTTGATTTTGTATTTAAACTGTAATCTTTCTATTCTCCATAGGCAAACCTTCAGATATGTGGTCATTAGGTATAGTTCTATATACAATGTTGTATGGTCAGTTCCCATTCTACGATCAAAGTCCGACAGAACTCTTTCGCAAGATCAAGGCTGGAGTGTTCCAGATTCCTGTGTAAGTTTTCAAATAAAGTCGACATACATTTCAGCATATTTATTTACGCATGTAAATAGTTATCATACGCACATACTTTAAATTTTCTGTTTAAACTTTTAATTCAGAATTCAATAATTTTTATAAAATTCATTGTTCTCTTTGATTGTTTGAAATACCTTTGTATTTCCGCGTAAATTTTTACGCTTTAAAAACATGATGATGCCAGATATTGGAATCTTTGGTTGGATCACACTCACCATTCATTAACGCATGCGCTAGTTGTCCCCGTAGGTAAATGTGTGGCTGTATTTGATACAGTGATGAGGTGTTTTTTACGTTTTTTTTATTTTAAATTACAAAATAATATTTTTACTTGATGTTAAGTATTTTATAATCTATTTTTATACACAACATTGAATAATGTTGTCCGTAAGGCCTGCTGTTTATCCGCTATAATGCTGCTAGTTTCTCGTCTGCTAACGGGATACTTCTTGACGCCACTTGGCCGTTTGACGTCTTTTGAACGAATCACGCCAGTTACAAGAAATTAGCAGTTGTTACAGCGGATGTTCCAGCACTGCCGTTTCCCCATGATTTAGCTATCATGGTCACATACACACTTACAACACACATGAACATCACTTTTTTTTGTTGTCTTTTACTTGTTTTTTTAATACTGTTTCTGTGAATATGGTTCTTTGGATCTCTGGACTGTTACTCCATTGTTGTCGAATGTAGTCAATCTGTATTTAGCTCACACAGCACAATTTTATCCCGAGTTCTAGTGGTATCACTTTCTATTTTTATGGGTGTCTATCCTAGAACTTAATTCAAATTGTGTCAAACTACCGTCACTTCCAATTGGAAGGATAAAGGCGTTTTGAATGTATGAATGTCAGGGTTGTAACCTCACAAATTATAACCCTACCAAAGGCATAATTACATTGACCCAAGTGTCTGATTTATGGGTATGCACCACATCAATCAGCGTATAGCCCTGCTCACATAGACGTACGACTTCCTTCTTTTTTGATCTATTAACTTTTACCGATACCATCATGCTGCTGCATTTTGTATCCTACATTTCCTGCTCGCTGACTGCGCACTTATAATAATTCTTATTGTCATCAATAATACTGAGTTTTTATCTGCATATTTATATTTTTCCCTTGGGTCAACTAATGGTTTACGGGGTGCTAATTCAAGAATTGATATTTACAGAGATATTAACGTGAGCAAAAAGACAATTGCATTGATCCAATCACTTCTGGATTTGGATCCTAAGAAGCGCCTGACAGCCGAACAAGTGTTGAAAGATGTCAAAAACATTATTGAAGCGGAGGAGAATTTGATGTGCGATTTGGATTTGCAGGTAAATATTAGTGAATATCTTGTTAACTTAGTATTTGTATGCATACAAACCTTTGTTTTACACAAAAGCAATATTTCTGTGCGCAACACTTTAGTAAGCCATGTTCTTTGATTTTAAATATGTTTCAGATTGTTCCGGATTGCCATCCTGGAGCAGAAAGACCTAGAAAGCGAACCCATGCAGACCGCAGTGGCATATCAGATCCTGCGTTCGCCGATATTGCAGCCTTTCTTGTGAAATCATCTTATGAAACTGATACAAGTGAAAGTGATGTAAGTCCTACAATACCCCAAATTGACTCTGTACCAGCTGCACTATAGCATTATGAATACATTTTGATGTTAACGTTTTTCAGGATTTGGAACCTTTCACAAAAATGGCCAAGCGTATTGTTCTCAGTCCGAAGGTGCAGATCCCTGGAATACACACCCACATTACGCTTGATGAATTACAAAAAATTCATGCATTGTATGTGGCTCGTAAACTGAAGGAAGCCGCCATTCGTAAACTACCAAACACTTTGGTCCCGGAAGTTGTCACCTCACATTTCACGTCAAGTTTGAGCAATGGTTGTACTGAAAGCGTTGTGACTGACCTAGATAGTCCGATTGTACCCAACATTTAGGACTCTTCTTTTCAATGCAGTTGAATGTGAAAATCATATTGTTAAGAGTACAGTTATACACATTTTTTACATATACGTATGTATTTTCTAGTGAAGTTCACTTAGTCCAACTGTTCGAAAATTAATTGTTTCTTGAGAATCCTTTTGTTATAAAATTTAACTCTGCAAAAGATTGAAACATCCTTAAAGTTTAGTTTACTATAATAACTATAAAACTGTTGTAAATAGTTCAGTAATAAGTAAAAAACCCATCGTTATTTTGAATTTGTAACGTAAAGTTAAATAAACTACACAGTTCAGTAGTTGTTGGAATATTAAAGATATGAAATAAATTGCTCAAGCCAACTTTTTTCCGAGTTTCTTGGTTTTGATTTTCTTGCTTTCTTGCATACCCAAACTAAAATGAAGTTGATTATTCTTCCCGTGTCTTTATCGTTGAATAATATAAAAGTAAATGCGCATTTTGCCGTATTGTTCGCGTGATGATATGCGAGTCAATTCATTATCACACATTATTATTTTTGAACCAAAATGATGGGAAAAAATGAAGGATTCAGTATCTTAGCTAGTGGTGACTTATGAAAAGCTGAGCAACGAGTTATTGTGCTTGTTCAGAACTTATAGTACGCAGAAGGATTACCTTAATATGCAATATTCATATGGAATAAATTCATTGAAAAAATACAATTTTTTATCAAGAAAACTAGCATTGTATAGTTATACAATTTTTAATAATATCACGCTAGCATCAAATAACTTTTTCAAATCTAAGATAACTGCAAACTAAAAATTATTGTGTTAATTGTAGGGTCTTTTGTAACCTTTGTATCCGGAAACAAAAAATTAACTATGTATGTTTAAACTTAATATAAAACCGGTATATTAGCTGACTAACATTGATGGAGATTGCAACGTTAAAAACTTAAACAAATTATATCAGAATTATTGATAACTTTCACTGTCACAGCATGTTACTTTTTGCAAATTATTTGATAATACATACTCTTAGGTGGCTGGTGAACGTACAGCTTATCACTTTCACCTTCAACATTACCATTTATTCCACCTTCAATCTCATTCACTGTGCCTAACAATACAAGCCTCAGTAAATACGTGTTGTAATTGACTACGAACTCCAGTGGATAGAAATCTGTGAAAGAAGGGAATTTAGCACATTAATGCTACAGCCATTAGCCTTAATTAACTTAAGTAAAACTAGCAGTCTATTAAAGTTTTACCCAGCAGCGTTTTCAATGGTACTATTTCAAGCACCGACCGGTCAAATTTATCCTTTTCTAAAGTCCCTATAATGTCGTCAAGCGAATAAAGCATATGTTTGTTTTCTGGTTCCTTGAAACCTTTAAATCCATGGAGCATAATTCCAATCACATTCGTATCCGGATCTGCATACAGGATCACCTGCAAAATCAAAATATTTAAGCAGAAAAGTTGAGAGGTGCGTAACATTAGCCTTGTAAAACTATGGGCACAGGGTTACCCCCTGAACCATCTATAATTGGACTAACTTTTTCAAATACAGCAGTCAGCACGAATATGATACCAGTTTGAAGCCTAGTCAACAATGGGAACCGACATAGGAACAAAGAATGACCTTTCTCTAAGCCTTTCATGCATTCAACAAGTCTCTGCAGATCATTTTTTTGAATTTCAAAATCCGTTTTGTTTATGAAATCCCAGGATTCGTCCAAGAAGCACATAATTTTCAACTCTCTCACATACTATCAATTCAATAAAAAATAAAGAGATATCTTGTTAAACTAATTGAATATTTGTAAAGTATGTACAATATTGAGGTCACGTTTAACTTTCTATACTTACCACATCATGTAACACGGCCATAAACTTGTATACAAGTTTTAAACAGTGTCCCGTGCAAATTCCGCTCATCTTCTTTTTGTTCCCATAAGTTTTAGAAATTTCACGCAATTCTTTGCGATCCGAAAACAGTCGACCGGAGTAAAAAAGAGAGCTGCGGATGTTTCGATATGGTCTTTCAAACTTGAAGCTTTTGATAGGAAACTGGAACTTGCCCTGCAATAAACATGTCACAAAGATAAATTAAATAATATGAAATGGTGGAAAAGGATTTCTTATTATTCTGAAATATTGAATTGATTATAAATTACTTCACACAATATTTGGCTTGTTGGAGGGGCCCACACTTTGTAAGCCATTAAATTGTCTTTGATGTAACCCAGTTTTTCTAAAGTATGCCCATTTCCTTGCTTGATAATGTTATTGGATCCGTTTTCCACCCCTTCATAAAAAAGGGAAGTCATTTTCTGCAAACAAAAAAATAAGCATAAACCAATCAACGTGCCTTGAAATCGTATATCATAGACAAGCAGTAAAAGTATCAAATCATACATTTTCATTTAGTAGATGATCTATAGCTGAAAGTGGCTTGATTTCTGATACGCAACTAATTTTATGCAATATGATTCTCATTATGGACTCGCAAAAGGATTTAGCCGCATCCTGCACTCGTTCTAGGAAAACCTGAGGTATAGAGCTCACCGGAATCAAAATCTGCCC
Source organism: Orchesella flavescens (assembly GCA_964034955.1). NCBI lineage: Eukaryota > Metazoa > Arthropoda > Collembola > Entomobryomorpha > Orchesellidae > Orchesella > Orchesella flavescens. The sequence continues at coordinate 16,509,897 of OZ035953.1, read as the reverse complement.
TTCATCCATTAATTTCCCATAAGATCCTAGCAAAATATGGATTGAATCCTATATTTAATACTTGAAGCTTGGACAAATTTACTTGTGCCCTTTGGTTTTAAGTAATGTATGTATATCTCACCAATTACACGGACCAAAGTCTTATGAAGTACCTGCTTGATAGGATCCTTCCCTAGATATCCGAGACAAACCGTGTACACTTCGGAACTGTCTTCCTTGCTGCAAGCAGGCTTGAAGAGGTAAACCTTTAGAGGAAAATGAAAATCATCGAATTATGTAATCTTAAACTTAATGCTTCATCCATTCTCAAAATCGCACTCTGAAACTTACCTCTTTAAAAACGCAGGCGAGCAAATATAAATGGCAAACTGTTGATGTCTCCAACAAAGAGGAGATCTTCAAAATGAAGGCACCCCCTTTGTGAAGAAGCATCAAACCCGTAACAATTTCTCCAAACTCACGGTGAGCAACTTTTTTCTCCTGTGTTGGAGAATTATACTGAGCAGTGTTTCCGGTAGCAGTTATCAGACGCACGGTCTCCTGTTCTGTTCCAGTTTTTATTGTGCGTGGCTCCAACAATTTCCACTGTCTTTCATTCGCAATATGTTTAAGATTCGAGTAGGAGAGAATATTTCCGGTGTAGTCAGCCAAGAAGGTCCAATGATCAGGATATTTTAGGATGAGGTGGTCATCATGCATCTTTTCTCCGACATCATTGCCTTCATGATGTGGGTTCAAAGCAGTGGCCATCCAATTCCACTGTGAAAGTAAATAAAAAGCCATTCTACAATTAGTAAAGTGGAACAAGCTTGCGTAGCAATCAGCTCGAAAGTAAAATTTCCTTACGTCAATAGTTGGGTGGTTAACATTTAAGTACTGGCGTAGATCTGATATAACGGAGCCAGAGACATCACCAACATGAATTGAGTCAAATGGAATTTTCCCAGCTTGATCTATTGTGGTACTACCTCTTTAGGAACAATGTCAAACGTACAAAGGATTTCGAACATCTCTCCCCCATTCTGGTTACAAAACGCTGAGTTTGAACTCTTCTGTTCATTTTCTAGTACTTGGCTGCTGGTGCTCATTTTATTTGTGTCAGACTGCGATGTTCCAACTGGATAAGGATCCAACTGCGGCTTGACTTGATTTAATTTTGCTTTCAATACTATTAATTCGGGAATCTGGACTCACAAATTCAAAAACGAAATGGGGTTGTGAGATGAGTAATGGTTACAAAAAAACGAAGTAGTTTCTATTCAAAATAAAACTAATCAACATGCAGAAACATGCTTAAACTGACCTCTGTAGCTGGAGTGTTTAATATTGTGTCTTTATTCGGAAAGGCAAACTCTAAATCCTCAGCACTGTCGGTCTTCAATACCATCCTCTTGCTCCGAATTTCTTTCCCTAGGGTTGTTTCTGTGTTGATGCAGCCGGAGTTTAGGGGCTCATTTGGCTCAGGTAGCAGGCCGTCGAGACTTATCCCACTCATTTTTTCCCTTAGAGTTTCCGGCATCGCAATTAAAGTGGCATTATCACAATAAGCATCTACTTCCGTTTGCTTTTCCTTCAAGATGAGCTGCACTGATTTTCCTAGATTTGACATGACTAGAAAATAAGAAAATGTAATCGATAACTGATTAATACATAAACTTATAGAGGAATATATTTATGAAGTATACTCTGTTGCAGTACTTACCAACGACGTTGATGTAAGCACTACTAATTATTCCTTTTTTTAGTTAATCAGTTGTACCAAACGGAACTACTATTCGTATTTGAAATGCTCAAACTGAAGTATCAATGTTAACAAGTTCATAAAAGCAGCACGCAATCAAAGGACTGCCTCAAATAGACGCAAGTCCTTACTAATTGATAACAATTTTTCCTTTCTGACCACAATCTACCTACTGTCATTAACTAAATGATTACACTTGAAGTGAATGGTTGCATTTTAATTCAAAACATTTTGTTTTGAGCTTTTCATACTCAGAAATGAACGATTTGAAGTTTTCAATTAATAAAAAATAAACATCAGAGAAGAATCTATTACAGGATACAGAACCGCAATCTTTTCCATGCTTTGGCGACTAATCTTCATACCTGTATGTTCTATCCAATACATACATTGTGAGATTGAGATGATACGCTTGACAGTTCATCACAAAGGATGACGATTCTTTTCTCAGTCTTTCCTACATACAAAGTACAGGTAAAAAAAGCATGGGAAATCATGAGATAGATGGATGATTGCTTGGACGGTTCAAGTCTAAATGTGAATAAATGTTAATGTAATGAGGGTAGGGAGATAAATTGAACGAAAAAATACCAAAAAGCTGCACATAAGCAATATATAGCCCCATTTCTGGCCATTTAAGGAAGAATAATGTATCATATCACTATAAAAAGGAGGATTGCCAAGAATGCATCCTACAGAAATAAAATATCTATGTAAGTACAGCTTGCTTCTTAGTACAACTGCTTATATGAAATTATATAAATGTAAGAGGAAAGCATATTCAGTTGAGATGAGATGGATGCTTCACAACATACACATGTCCATCAAAAGGTAGAAATTACACGGCTGGGGATACCAGGTCTGGTGTATTCTCCAGTACAGCTTACCGTTTCTCTGCAAAGGTTCAAGTGAACTTTATGTGACTGATATCTGCTGTAAGTAGACTTTTTCTGCTATTTCCTCGGTCGTTTAGTGCATGCCGTCATGATGAGCAATCTGATGCTTGAAGAGGAGAGCTTTTTTAGACTGTGCAAAGTTAGAAATGCTTCATGAGGAATAAATACACTTTATGTATGCATAAAATTTAATATAACGAATGAGAATATTTCAAACGAGGACAAGGCTTGTTTGCATTAAAAAATTTCCTTTACTCAGTACAAAGACATTCAAATATATTCCCACTTTATCAGCATTGGCAATTTAGCTCAGATGCTTTCCAGCACTAAATATCTTTCCCTTCTTCATGAATTTTATTTCCCCTGCTGATATCAACTTTCTCAATCTCTAGATTTATGCTTATGTATCAAAAGCAATCCCCAGCCCGGTCATGATTAAAGGATGTTCTAGTGCCTAGAATCCTTACGAACGGGAGAAAAAGATGTTGAGTGTTAAAAAACCATCCAAGTAGCTCCAAATAGGTTTGCTAGTAAAATACATGAATTACAATATCCCTACTCACCATTTTGTCATTGGAGCTACATTACGTATATTACGATTACATTACGATTCCTTATGTATGTCATAAATCCTAACACTTTTTAGTGAATGTATTTTTGATAAGCCATAATTTCGAAGCACAAATACTAATGCATTTTAAATGTTGTGGTTTGTAGACGGCAAAAAATTGACAATTTTGTGTTGCAGTATGCTAAACATAAGTTTTCATCATTGGGATAATCTAGCAGCATCAGTTATCAGGCATCATGAATGAGATCCTCACTAAGATACGCACTAAGCTGTTCCAAAAAAAATATTTTTTAAAAGATTTCTCCAAAATGTCTATTATATTTTGTATGATTCTCCAAATTTGACAGTTTCTTTAACCATCTAGATTAATGTTGGGTTTTTTCTTTCCTTGTAACATGACATTCCGATGTATTTCTTGTTAGAAATCTCCTGACAAAGACACATTATCGTTGCATTTTCCAACATGAAATTAATGAATTTTGACTATTACAGGTTTTTCTGTTCAATCATTTGATAATATGAAGACGAAGACCTAAAGTGAGCATATTGACTTTATAGTAGAACAATGGGATAAGAATTGCGTAATGCAGCCACGTATATAAAAAGTTGCCATGTTGATTATCTCAGGTGTGAAATGCTGGGTAAGACCTACCAAGAGTATGATGATCGTCAGTGATGAGTAATGGATGAAAAGTGGTCCGTAAGCTTACCTTGATTTCCTTGCTGTATACTATGCCCAATCAAATTTGCTTACGTATAGGTGAAATGATGAGAATGGGTTGCTTCTTGTGTAACCGGCTCTCAAATAATACACACCTCAAAGAGCAATCCACAACCCACACAAGCTTGTGATCACTCATGCCTGCTCTATTCTTTGTTACCTGTCCCAGTCTTACCTGTAAGCTCACAGATCGCACTTCATCCATTGCTCACGGCTCACAATCATTACACACCTGAGAAAATCAACATGTCAGCTTTTATATGAGTGGTTGCTTTACGTAATGTTTATTCCTTGCATGCTAAGGTAACGTACGTGAAGCATCGATAAATATGTTCACTTCTAAGTCTTAGTTTTTTGCAATAACGAATGGACTCACTTGTGCTACACAGAATTATTCGTATATGTAAGTATATTGGCGTACATAAAAGGTCATAACTAAAATAAAAATTTACTGACTAAAATATTACAATTAAGTAGGTACTAAAAGTTTCACAACGCCTGACTCACAAACTATTACAGAGGAGACACCAATCCTCCTCCTTAATCGTCTACTTACCCGTTCCAGTAATAAACTCAACCCGTTGTACACCCCCTTCAATATCTTGCTTCAATTTACAGTTGGAAGTAGCCAATTCAACTCTGAGTTCTTCAATAGTTGACGCCAAGTCAAAAATAAACCTTCGAAAAAACATAGCGCTCTTTGTTAATATGAAAAATGAGAGACAGTAATATAAGCATGCAGCATTAAATACACACGTTACATCTTACGTTTCCTCTGCTTTCCTATTCAAATATCATTTTCAGTGTAAAGGATTATAGATAAGAAGCAGACGATTGAGAGCAACGTGTTGTCTGCTACCTTTGTTCATTATAATATCATCATTCATTACTACCAGTTACCAATATGGATCAATCCCAAGCCAGACCCGAGGGTTTAAAGGTCCCGTTCTATTTCATAAAGGATATGCGAGAGATAGAGCTAGGCAAGAAACATAGTGAGAAATGGTTATAGAGGGTGGAAAGCAAGACGTTACTTGAGTTTGACATAGACGACAGCCTCTTGTGTTTTATGGTCTTGTTTTTGTTTTTGGAAGGAAATAGAGCTAGATCACAATATCAGCTTGCACTTAACATCAACACCAATGTCAAATATATATCTATATTTTCCATACAATTGACAATGAGACAAGCAGCACTGGCATAGCTTTGTACATATTATGTTTATGTATTACAGGAATACTTACGTTATAATTTCATTACGGACGGATACTCGCTACATCAGCATGTTTCAATTTTAGAGTTGGTTGAGCTGTATCAACAATATAAGCATTATTACAAGACAAAATCAATGTGTTGCTCTTATTTGAAACCCCAATTCAATACCTCAACCGGCTAATATCAACGAGGAGTTTGTTGCTATCCACGTAATATGATTTTGTGCTTGGAATTGAAAAAGGCTACCTATAATCATTTACCATCATACAACGCAGGAAAAACCAATGACAATGAGGAAGTAAGGACACGAAAAAGTAGCCAGCTATATATATTGCATAGAAAAGATACTAAAACTTTTTGGGCTTGTCAGCTCGTGTAGATACTACCATGCTTCCTTCACCTTTCTTTGTCCTTCATCCCTCGCTCTCCCCTTTCTTTGTTTCCTGCTCATAAAACCTGGTTTAACCCAGATATTCGAACAACCAAGCTAACCAGATCCAGACCCAAGCCAAAACGGAAAAAAAACAAGCATAGTCTTCTTCACTCCACGCACTTACAAGTATCCTACACGTGGTTTTGGTACAACAACAAGGGAATAATGGAAAAGTAAATGGTACGGTCAACTGGTACTCTCCTCTCGTTCCTTTTTTTTCGTGATTTACTATCTCTTTATCCTTCCTATATATATTATATCTCAGTATTCGAGCATTTCATTCACTTAGTTGGAGTGGTAGAAGAAAGACAAAAAAAAGCTTCCTTTGCTCTCTCATCCACAGAGTGTAAAGTATCAAGAGAGTCAATTCATTTCTTTTTGTACTATTAAAACTTTAAATTATATCCAACCCGAACCCGCATAATTATAGTTAAAGACGAAGACATAGTTTGAATTGTGACGCAAAGGGGATTTTTATCCTTCAGGATTTCCATTTAAAAAATGAAAAGGAAAGGCAGTTCAAAGAGTCATAGTATGGCTCAACAAATTCCCATAAATCCCATGACGATAATAAAGACTGAAACGATGCAGGAAAATGATACAGGAACCGATACAACAACCTCGCGTGGCGGCGCAATCACCTCCACACCAACCTCCAACAGGCGCAGTTCTCGAAATAAAAATCACAAGCCATGCATTTTTTGTCCCAAAATGCTACTGATTAGTGCGAGTGGTATCAACCCTCGTAAAAGAGGTAAACTTGTGCAGAACATGATCAACTACTTAAAGATACGGACAGGAGCGAAGAAGATTCCAGATACGCTGCCTTCCATCATGTGCAACATTTGCGAGAGGCTTATCAAAGAAATATGGGATCTACAGGTCTCACTTGATAAGGCAGCCAACAAGTTTATGAAGAGGCTATGTTTGGATAGCAACCTTAAAGCCGAACATTTTATCCCATTTGAGGGATTCACTTTTGATGTCGTGATAAAAGACGCCGTTAAAAGTAATTAATAATTATTTTTTTCTTATAAATCCATTCTACATGCTACTTTAATTCATATTCCTAGCAAAATAAATTAAAACTGACTTGTGAATTAAAAATTGTTTGCAGAATACACAATGAAGAATGATATAACAGGAGGTCAGCAAACAGCTACAACCGGAACGATGGAGGAGCACAAGAGCCGTAGCTCTTCTCCTGGAGGTGGTGCCGGAGAGGTGGACGATGAAGACGAAGACGACGATGACAATGACGATGTTGAGGAGGAAGCTAATAATTCCACTGGGGGAATTAATGCGAGCGTCGTCGTGCAGAGCCAGCCTTCCGAGGAATTACCTGTTGCTTCTACTTCATTTTCTCCTCAAAATGGGTAAGATTAACAAAGGCCACCATCAAAATTTGCTTTGAAGTTGATTTAATTTCTAACATTTAATGTGATTTTTCTGTTTTGTAAAGAAATCATGGACACCAAGAAGAGACTGAAAGGGATGAAGATGTTGAGCAACCTGGACCTACATCCTCCACATCATCAGCCGCTGTTGCAGGTACTTCTGGCGTGTACATCAAGCAGGAATTAACGTAAGGATTGGAATAGGGTTTTAAGAATAATTTGGTGATGTATCTAAGTAAATGACATGAATTACTATATTATATTAGTTTTCTTTCATTAATTTATGACAGGGAGAGAGACCAAGCGGCCGAATCTGATGGTGACGCTGAAAGTAATGAAGAAGATGGCGAGCAGCCTGAACCTATACCCTCCACATCATCCTCCGCGGTTGCAGGTCCTTCTACCTTGCCCATCAAACTGGAAAAGTAAGGATTGGTCAAGAGATTTATAAATAATTTAATATGTATTGAAATGAATGAGATGAATTATATGAATTTTTCTTAAATTCTATTATGACAGGGAGGGAAACCAAGCCGCTGAGTCGGATAGTGAGGATGAAATGGACACGGGTCCCGAAGGAAATCAATCTTACACAATCTTACCACGGAATCAGAGATTTATCGTTAGCGACCAGGTTGTATACGACGTCACCGTCAGTCCCGCCACCGAGACGTATCATCAGTGTAGCCTGTGCCAGTACACCATTGAGAAATACCAGGTTAGGAAGAGAATGAGGATCCATATGAAGAAGGCGCATGAAGGTAGAAATTTAAAAAAAAACATTTATAATGTATAACATATTAAGTTTCCTGCGATAATATTTAATAAGTTTATGGATTAAACTTTTTGCATTGTTAATATTAACAGGCGCTACTCCTGCTTCAAAACTCGTGCCCTTCAGTTGTAATTACTGTTTAAAAGAGTGTAAAACTCGTGAAAAACTTATCGAACACAAAAAAATACATGGCACAGCTTCTCCTAAAATCATAAAGGGACAGAATAAGTCCGTTCGGAGAACCAAGCGAGGTTCATCGCCATCATCTGCTCCTGAGTCACCTGTGCAGAAGCGTTGGGTTTTGCGCTCAGATACCCAACGCCTGCGTCAGAGCCAGACACCACCGTAAAATTTTGGTCGGCCCTGAACTTGAAGCAGAAGCCGAAGAAGTAGAACTGATTAAGATGGTGAGAAGAGATTAAACTTGCAATCATAATGATGAATGATACATAATGTATAATGAAAAAGAAAAGTGGCTTGCGTCTTAGAATTTTTTTTGTAGCTAGTTGAATGTACGAGAGTTATTTTTCTCAAAATATTTTTACTGTATAATTATGATTGTCTAAAGTCCAGTGGGGGTTATCATTTACCAGTTTAATCTAAAGATGGTCATTTTTGATCGAAATGTTTTCGCTGTTTGGGTGAAATTAATGATATGTAGTTTATATAAGAATACTGTTCGTTTTGTTCAAAAAAAGTTAACTGTTTGCATAAATATAATGATTGTGTCATTGTGTCTGCAAAAATATTGTGTTCGTTTATGTATGGATAATTTATATTTTTGTTTAAATTTTTTTTCTGTTTATGTAAGTACAATGACATGTTTTTATGCGAAAATAATAAATGTAATGCACGGGTAATGTTTGCTAAATGTGTAAGAATAATTATCTTATATGTAGAACAAATGTTCGTTATAATATGAGGATACCTATTATGTTCGAGAAATGTTCTTTTTGTTAGTTAAATAATTATATGTTACAAAAATGCTTATTTAGTCGATTAGGGCAATATATTTGCTTTTTAGAATATTACTCTTGATTTTTACAATCGAAGTTTGACTTAACTGAATTTCTGCTCTAATTAATATTGTTTTATATTGTTACTATATTCGTAAGTAGGCAAAGCTTTTGATAGTAGTTCACGAACAAACATCTTTATAGTTGTTAAAACAAATTATTTGATCATTTTGTTAATTTGTTATGATTAATCACTGTTGATAAAGACGTTTTGGAAAATTGTTAAACAACTGTATAAAATCCATTCTTAAATTATGTATAGGCAATAGGGATTTTTAGTTATTATTCAATAAAGCAATTCATAGTAAATGAGCAAAATTAGACTTTACTTCGCGTTCACACGTCCATCAAGCTCACAATATGAGGTGGATTTATAAAATGTAACCCTTTTCCGCTACTTGACTATTGACTACGTACATTTTTAAGTTCGCTTTTCTACAATCAAATACAAAAAATCATGAGTGTCAGAAATTTATGCAAATCTCCATTCTGGCATTTCTCAACTAAGCATTATTTTCTTCTGTCCACGTCTTCTGGCTAGAATATGTGTATTCCATACTATCTATAATCTATAATACCATCGCCATCATTTTTATTATATTATACCCTCAGGTGCATTTAGTTACTACATAGAATGAGAGAATATGAGGTGTACCACTGGTGATACTGACCTAACGGACGCTTTTACGTGTGGAAATGCTTTCGTTACCAAACCTTTTTACTATAGTTTATGACGTTTAGAATCACCTCAATCCCTCTTGGTCATCTGATAGACCTTAAAATGCCTGTTTGGAAATCACCTTGAAATTATGTTATCCCATGAAGAAGAGTAAATGCATCTTATAAATATAGAGTGTATGTAACTTGTCCATGAATGTAGTGTAGCTCATTCAATAATGGTACGTGCAATGCATGGCTTACATTTAGGCTGAAATGTACGACGTTGCTTTGTTTGTCGTTTGTATGTGTGTTGAATATAGACTCACATGCAAAAAATTAAAGGTATTCATAAACGACTCCAAGATTTTTTAGCTTAAATATTTGAGTCAACTTTAAGAATAAATAAAGAATCATAGTCATCGTATATACATGCTTCGGTCCATACATCCCTAATTCAATTCAAGTAGCCGATGCAGTTGTTCATTGGAATGTAGTGTCAATATTTCTAAAATCATTAATGCAATGAATAAAAAAAGGAAGATAATGATAAGCAAAAAAAACTCGACTAACGAAAACGATTAGGTTGATGTAGTAATAAAGGAGTTACTTTTTTAATTCAAAGGCTGCATAAGCAAGAATGATTGTAACAGTCACTGCTAATTTACTCACTAGCTTAACTGTCTAAACTTTACCAAATTCTTGACAGGTGTAATAACGAACATACATAATATTAATACAACATAATTACTCAAACTCAACTAGACACATAATTAGGAGTTGCCAGTAATGAAATATACTGCATGAATGACAAAAGTAATTGTGTGTGGACTGCTGGCCCGCACATAACGGTATAAACCTACCTATTTGTATGACAAAAGTAATTGTGTAAGTTCACTTACTTTCCCTTTCCCTTATCGCTCATTTACAATACATGAATGAAAATTGCTTGAATGTTCTTAAAAATTAATATTATACAAACAGGTACACAGACATGTGAATGTGGTAGAAATGAGGATTGTCAAAGCTGTTAGTAATATAAGTACAAAATTGTTACCTGTCATCAATAATTTTTACATTACATACCGAAACGAAAAGCCTCTTCATAAACATCCTGGGGTGGGATGAGCTCTCACGCTCCGCTAGTTTGGGGCGGTTTTACATTATTAGCAAAAAGGGAAACGAGCTTAATGCACTTCCCTAACTGCCCTTTCCAAGGTCCTATAATTTTTTGCAGCGCAAATTTCAGATGGTTAGAGCTGTTATTCAGATCACGTAAGTCTCTACATTAAAAACATTATCATCGATCAGAATACAAATAAAATTAAATTAAAAATCTTACACGTGGAAACAAAACACAGTTCTTTCAACTTACGATTCAAATTTCTTCAGACTTTCCATCTTTGTGCTCCACTCTTCTAAGGTCATGTTTTCTAGCTCTTGATTTGGCATTAATTTATCCCACGAACATTCTATGATTTCAAGATGTTCCTTCATGCCTTGTAATAAGGTATAAAGTTTTTCCCAATCTCTGCTGTACGACGAGTAAATGTCAAATATGTATAGGATTGTTAACCGATCCGCCTTGGAAAGACTCCTTCCGATAGCAAGCTGATACAAAGCCTTGATTACTTCTTCTTGTCCTTTGTGAGCCACTTCAAAATACTAAAAAAATAAGGGAGAGAATTTAAAATATTGTGGAGTATTAACATTACCTTTTGCAGGTCAAATTATCAAGAATGCCAAGGTGGAACGTAAATTTCAGTAAATATGTGCCAGAAAAGTCCCAAACGCACTATAACAAGACAAGTACGATTAGGTAAAAATTAGGTAGCTTTGCTTTGAATTACCTGCTCATCCATCTGGTTTGTATTCATGGTTATTGACTTGATAAGATTCGCAATCGTGTCCTGTCGCTTGTAATAGGTGACTCGCACAAATTTAAGCTCGGCTTCTTGTTTTATATGTTCCAAAACTAAGCGGTGCACGTCGCCTTTCCCCATTTTGAGAACTTGAAAATAATATTTTAGATTAGTTCGTTAAAATGTCACTGGCGGAAACTATCACTAAACTTCCAATTGATTTTTGAGTTTAAACATTAATATTACTTGTAAAAATGAATAATAATAACTATTAAAGAAAAGGTAGGAACGAGTACAGATGTATATATTCCAGTTGGAAGACGGGCAAATTCTGAAAGTATACAAGCTTCGGTAGCAAGCAAAAACGGAAAAAAGACTTCAATAGCCCATGGGCAGCACCCCAATCTGCCTATTACGCAGTACTAAAATGCATCAACCTGAACACAGATTAATTTTATTGAACAGAATGAAGCTACTTAAGCAAAGCTGCTGTGAAATGCACAGGAAAATAGAACTTGTAGATAATGGTTGAATGCTACAAGAATAGGGTCGTCAGGAAGCTATGCGTGTAAAAGAAAGAACACTCACTTTGGTCTACACAGGACCAGCAGCCGTCTCACACGTAGGGAATTGAAAGTCAAACAAAACGAAATGAAAAATTATTACTGAAGCTAAGGTATGGCAGCTTTTCATCAAGATGATAGATATGACAAATGCAAGAGAGAATGTGTAATTACACTCAATTGAGTAGTGAGTTTTTTTAGCAGATAATTTGATTTTAGAATATTCAAATGCAAATTGTGAACCCCAAAAAGGTGAACGACAGCATACCATCATATCATTAGTGTATACAAACATGTATATTTTATTTCAAGACAGACTGAGAACAGGAGGTGAACCATTCAAGGTAACTCAGAGTACATATGCACAAGCTATTACCTCTGGATATCCGTTAAAAACTACTGAATGCCAGGAGAAAAATTACATGCACATGTATATATTGACATGGCTAAGCACTAATGGTAAGTTGTGGATGCATCAGTAAATGTGAATAAAAACAGAGATGTTAGAGCCCCAGTGTAGATGAGAAGGCTTCTAACATTACAATCCAAAATAAAGACTTGACATCATCCTGCCGTAAACGTATAACTACATTGATGATAGACAAGCACTCGCTTTTTTCCTTTTCGTGTCACCATTGCCCCTTTATGAGTCAAATGTGCTACAATGAGCTACAATGCAATGCCACCAACCAACCTCACTGCAGCTTTCGGTCAAAAGAAGGAACTCCGTATGGCTTATCGTAATGAAGAAAAAGATGTGATGTGATAATGGTACTAAACATACTTTTCCATGATTTTCTGGGTATGCACACAATTCAGCATAGGAATAAACTTTTGATGCCAACAAAAACACTCAGATTGATATTGCAAAGAAAAAGTAGTACTTGAGTCCATTTTAATGCAAAATTTTTACTGCAAACGGTATAAAAGCCGTTCAGAATATGAAATACGTCACTATTTTACGAAAAATACAACATAATAGAGATACTTACTGCACTGCACTGGGTAAAAAGTTACAAAGAATTCACTTGTATAAAAAGGATGTCGTACACATAAAATATAATTGCTCACGCTTATTAAAGTACAACTTATGATTAAAACTCATCATGATACTAAAATATACAACCTATAATGAGACTTAATGCAACTTTCCTTATCCTTATCACTAACTTCTAATGTAATTACGGCTGCTAAATGTGTTTAGCAATGTGAAGAACGAAAATGGAGAAATAGTCATATGATTGCACAATAAATCATTGACTACCTTCATTGCTATTAATTTATAATCTAAATGGTTTACCTTCATCCTTACTACTTAAAATAATTATCAAATCAAAATATAAAATGGTGGAATGGAAGTCTTATCATATCACAAACAATACGCTGAACCTTCTTGTCTCACTGGGTGGTGGCTGCTGGTGGAAAAACCGGGGTAGTTTTTAGAACTCACCTATTCCATGTTTTTGTTATCCAGAAGAAAACGTAAATCCCCCCAGCGGTGGTGGTGGTAGTGGCTCTTTCTTTACCTTGTCAGCAAAGACAGCAGCACGTTGAACAAACTCTTCCAACTTCTCATGCCATGATTCTTTCACCTCATTCCATTCCAACTTCAGGTGTTCAAAGACAGATTTTAGAAAGCGAAAGGCCCTGCAAAGTAAAATAAAAAACGAACAATTTACGTACACATGTCTCAAGATATTATAAAAATTGTAAGTATATATTACGCTGAAAACATAAATTTCATATAACTTACAGTTCAATATCTCTTAGTTTCCTGGATTTATTTTTCCACTCCTCCATTGTTAAGTTGGATAACGCGTTCGGAGTTGGCACAATTCTTTCCCACTCAACGTCCACACCATCAGCAAGTTCTCTCGTGAAATTCACATCCGAGCTAAACTTTCCCCATTTTTGATTGTAGCTCATGTGCGCTGTATATATTTGAAGGAACTCGTCCCACCCACTCCAAGACAGACCCCTTCCTTGAGGAAGTGGACACAATATCTTTGTTACTTTGTCCCGTGACCTGTCTACCAAGTCGCGACTCTAAATTAACAAGAAAGGAAGAGGGGACAGTTTTATAAATTATTAATTTTGTTTATGATCAAATCACCAGCTCACATGGTAAAGAAAGGCCGGTAAATAACTGATAACGGAAAAAATGCTAGGTAATAAAGACGAAGAGGATTAAAAAAACAATAAAAGTTTTTTACCTGTTCAGTTACTTCGTTGATAATTTCAGTTACTAAGTTGGACTGCTCCAAACACTTTATCTGTTGCTCATGCAAAGTGTCTCGGAAATACTTGGATTCCGCTTCTCTTTTTATGAATTCTTTAAGTGAGCGACATACATCGTCAATGTGTTCCATTTTAAAAACTTTAAATATCACTCGGAATAATAATTTTTTGATTGATGAATCTACCAGTTAACTTTTAAAAGAATTAAACTAAACAGTTTGAAGTCGAGGCTAATAAAAAAAGATCTTAAAGTAAAAAATAAACTGAATGAAAGCACAGGCGAGGAGACTGACAAACACTCTGAGAGTGTACAACCTTTGTTCGTGGGAATCACTAGATAGTGGGAAGTCGTAATATACAAAGGAAAAATAGAGGGATTTTAGTTATTGAAAGAGTGCCGGTCTATTAGCTATTTTGCATGGTATTCTAACACCAGTATAATAAACACGCATCATTTGAAGATACAATGGTAAAATTATTTTCCATCGTTATATTTTCTGTATACATACTGAGACATGTACAAAATAGGGAGACTATTTATTTATGTCGAGTGAGAGAATGCATGAAAACCTAGTCCTATTATGTACCTTACCCAATACTACGCTGGTTCATGGTTTGAGTGATATCATGAGCTGCCTTTTATGCAAAATTTACTTACGGTGGATCGTTCTAAATATAATACAGAAGCTGGAGTAATAGTTCCGGGTCCATCCAATGTTAAACTATTTATTGTAAATACAAAGACCAAAATACGAAATTTCTAATGGTAAAAGACATCGGACAATGAAATACAAAGGATCATAGATCATATATACTTTGATTTTTACAGAAAGCGTCCCATGCAGTGAGGACTGTTTTTACAAAAGGAAAAATATGCTTGTATCCATCAGTTGCACTTTTTTCATATTTTCACTCAAGACTTGACTGCTCCCTCAAACATTTACATGCTTATCGTTAGTTAAGCAATATTCTAATTTGTGCCATTGCTACTATCTACCCCAATGAGTAAAATGCAACCTCATGTTTCTAGATCTGTGATGAAACTTTCCTCATACGGGATTCCTGCCAGTGTGAAGTGATGTTGAATGTCTTCCTCCAATTGTCGCATCATGCTATCCCATCGCTTTTTAAATTCTTTAAAAACAGATATCCAGATGAGGGTGAACCTTTGACATAGAACGTTTTCTTAGCAAATAAAGTATATAACAACGCACTGCGAATAAAAGTAATACGTCATTTCAGTCTCTCTTACGTTTCCCCATCTTCCCCATTTTGTACCAGCCTTTTGCGGTCCCGTACAGGTAGCTCCCACAAATCCTGGAGTTCAGGCACCTTATCTTTCCACTGAGCTTCTTCTTCAGTGAAAAAACCCGCCGCTTTTTTTATATCAACTGTGAAGTTGCGAATTTTACCTGCGAATTCCTTAAGGACTTGTAAAATGTTTTTACGTAGGGCAATCCATGGCTTATCCATATTAACTTCTGTGTCCATTAGCCATTTGATTAGATTCTTTATCGCCGTTTTGTGTACTTCAATCATCTGTAGATTCAAAACAAAGAAATATGTCACAAGGCTTTGAACTCACAGCACGTTACCAGCTCACAAAACACCACCAAAATAATGATTACATATAATTAAGTGATGTTCATATGCATATAAAATACATTTAGTACCTCACGGCGAATTTGTTTACGTGTTTCCAAGATTTCTATTTGGTTCCTGTGAAAATTAACTTTACTCTGACAAAATTTTTTTCGATCCACACAGCACTTCCATAGTCGTATCTTTTGTTGTAGGGAATGATCGAACAAGTATATCATACCGGCCATTATAAACGAAACAAATTTTAGCACAGAAACAAAGATAGGCTTGATTTTTTTTACAATGAATCAATTACAACAACTAAATAACCACAAGTATAATATGCACATATAGAAATACAAGAATGTCGTCGTAAGAAATATGCTAGAAAAGTGACGAAAGATAGGAATTATATATTCTCTAGGTCCGCCGGCGTCTCAAATAATTGAAAAAACCAAGAATAACCAAAACAAAATAGGTAAATGAATAGTAAGCTGAACAGTCAGCTAACAAAAAATGGTATGGATTGGGCTCATTTGAATGTAAACTTGTGCACACATGAAAAAAATTTTCTCAGCTCACTTCTCAACAGAATAATGTACAAAAACAACTACACAAGGTATGATCGTTCATGCTCTTGTATACATTAATATGTGTAAGTCCTCAATTTTTGTGATATCTCAAGGTATTTTTATGTCCACACGTTCTTGAATGTAGATTTATGTATCTGTGCATATTATGTATATTCTGTAATATTCTTTAAACTCACACACGATATTTATGAACAGAGAGAATACAAGCCATGAACTCCGGTACTCTTCACGCAGCTATTAAATGCAAAGTGCAAGATTACAAGCATGATTTGAGTGAGGTAGCAGTAGAATGATTAAAAAAAGACTAAATAAACAAGGAACAGAATTCATACGCTGTTAATCTTGGTAATTTTAATAGTTAAAAGGAAAAGTAAAGCTAAACAGCAATTTTACATATTATGTCTGATTTGATATCTATCTAATAATTTGAGAGAGAAAAGTTTATAGTTTTCACCCCATCACCACCCTACTCATTTTGCTTCCTGGCGATTGTCTCACTCTATTATGGCTCTAACCTCTTTGATGCAATCATCAATATCTTCCTCTATTTTCACCTTCATTTCATTCCACTCTGCTTTCATTTCCTCAAAAATTGGCACCCACCCCTGAATGAACCTTAAAATAACAAGTTTGCAAACTCATTAAACACAAGTGATTATCAGCAACCTCAAATATTTTTTTAGCAATTTCGCTCACGTTTGTCCGTTCTTCCATTTTTTCACAAGTTTCCTGCACTCCCGAGAACTTAGTTTCTCCAAATCCTGAGCATTTGGTGCTTCCCCATTCCAGTCAGCTCCAGTCTCAGAAATTTCCCCAAGTGCTAAATTAATTCGGGTTCGAAGTTCTTCAGCCTTTGTTTGAATTTTTAGGAGTTTCATAAAAATCCCAAACACTTGAGCAACCCTAACCGCATCCAATCCACCCAGAATTGCTGCCCTAGTCGGTTGAACTATAGCCTCATCTTGTTTACCAGCCAATGATACAGCCTGCACGAAATAATTTAATAAAACTGATGCAATTATCTTGAGATGCCACAAGTACGTACATTAATGATTAACCTTCTCAAATTACACAAGAGTACATACGAAGCAAGATATATATTGGTTGATGCCATGCTTACAAAAAACTTTGCTTAATTATCATTTGTAATACCTCCAAAAGAATCTTCGTGTGTACATTTGAGAATAACTCCATAGAGCTTATCCAAACACTTTTACACGTCAAAATGGTGAAGTTGGCTTCGCAAATGTCATCACTGTGGTACTCCTCCACGACGTCGATCGAAGTACCCACTCCTTCTGTGGCAC
This sequence comes from Orchesella flavescens, assembly GCA_964034955.1. Lineage (NCBI taxonomy): Eukaryota > Metazoa > Arthropoda > Collembola > Entomobryomorpha > Orchesellidae > Orchesella > Orchesella flavescens. Next base: position 16,492,331 of record OZ035953.1, on the reverse strand, counting down.
TCATATTGGTAGCAATGCTTGGATATAATGGGTATAAAAACTTTTTGGTGAAAATTATTAGTTTAGAACTCCGTCAAATGTTTTTGTGAAAATGTTTATGATATGATGAGGTTTTCACTGCACGGTGCACGCAGCCAAGCCACGAGTAACAAGTGTGTGAAGCTGCAATGCAGAAGAGAAGCGTAGATTCAGATCTCGGAAGAAAACTGAACACTGGCAATATACCAGCATAGCAGATCCTTTTAAAGGAAAGTATATTAGTTGTCAGCGCGGTCAAAATGGACTGCACAGCAGAGTAAAGTATGATGGAACGGATTTCCTCACAATATTACAACGTTGCACGCAATATTGTCACTGTGTAACTTCAGGAAAATGCATGCTGGAAAATGTCTTGTCTATCTTATACACTGAAAATATATGCGAGCATGCCAGATAAGACATAGTAAGTATAAGCTCGCAAATTACATTCTACTAATATCATGCCAAGTCAATCCTGCTTTTCCACCATACTTTATCAAATCATTTGTAATGAAGAGTGTATATGCTTACTTCCTCCTATAAAAAAATCTGTGGTTTTTATACCGTCGATCATGCTCTTGTGCATTAACGAATCATTGATCTAAAACGAAAGTACCTAAATCTTGATATTTCCCTACCTAGCTATGGATCAAAATCTGTACCTCTTTGCTCTGTTTTGCAAATCCTGGCGTCTCTTTGTCGTCCTCACTGATATGTAAAATGCATGGCTCCGTTTTATAATTGCCCTTGGTCAAAAAATAAAGTAATCGGAATGCTAGCATCACGATGTTTCCCAAATATTGTGTATAAACCATGGGATAATGTTGAAGTTGACGAAAAACTATTTTTGGGGCAAATTGGACACTTCATTTTCTTTAGTACGTATATGGTATGCTGACTTTTGTGAGCAAAAATTCATATAGACAGAACGAAGGTATTATTTACTGCAGTTTACCACTGCGTGTTTTAATAACTGATCATCGTTGAGCTACAGGTTTGCAACAGAGCTTTTAGTGTTTAAAACACGAGCAAGGAAAGAGATATATATTCAGGTAAAGTCGTCGTAGGATCCAAAGTCACCTCGCCGTGTAAACTACTTGCCAGGCCAATGTTATGTTATATGCTACTTACCAGTCATGACAATTTTATTCAACTGGTCATCCTTGGCTTCCCCTAAAATGCATTTCGTTGATTCAATTTAAATTTGATTAAATGTTTTCGATAGATGGACGTTTCATGCTGTTAAAATTATAATGCTCTATCTCCAAATCTATCAGTTGTGCTGTTTCCGTTCAGTTTATGGACATCCAAACCTAGTTACTATTTTAAGTGCTATGAAAATTTGCATGCCCCAACAGAATAAAAACCGTCTTACATACATATATGCAACTGAATATGCCAAGTCAATTAAATGGAACCTTTTCAACTGTCAGCATTCCAATATGTGGGAAGTTGATTGAATGATGTGAGCTAGCTACAAAACAATATTAGTAGTAATATGAACAACAAGTTTGCTTGTTTAATATATGTAAGAAATCATCAAATTTTTAACAAAAACTCAGACACTCTTTCACAGCTTTAAAATAAGTGACTTTTAGGGTACACTCAAAATACCGCCTCAGATTTTATCTGATGAATAATGTAGTTGTTGCGCAGTGCTTGTCTTCATAACCCATCATCATTGTCTTCTCCGTCCATGGAGGCAGCACTCTCCAGAATCACAACTCGACGTAGGGATTCCTCAATATCTGCTTTAAAAGCATTCTTGAGAACACCCCATTCGGTTCTGGCGCCTTCGAATACCGGCTGGAAGGTCATCATGAACCTTCATATTATAAAGGGATGTTCTAATTATTAAATGACACAACCTTCTCTTGCACTCAATAGATACAAATAAAAAGCGTTTCCTTACATTTAAATTTCCATGAACATTTTAATAATTTTCTTACGTGTTTAGACTCTGCCACTTGTCACCCACTTCCTTCAGATCTTTGTTGTTCAATCTCTTTAACTCATCGACTTCCAACAATCCTTCGTTCAGCTGAGCACTTTTGGTTTCGAGCTGCTCATTTGCTTGTTCAATTCTCATTTTGAGATTGGATCGCTTCAATTCGAACTCTTTCCCAATCTTCCCCACATGCTCAAGTAGGGCAATGCCTGATGCATTCAAGCGACCAGCCATTAAAGCAGCTTTCATAGGATCCAAGGCTTCATCAACGAAGTGGTCTTTGGACTGGACCATCTACACAAATCAGAAAGAAGGAAAATAGACGGATAAAGTTCTCAGGACAGAACATCTATCTACTCAGGACAAGCCGATTTTAGACTGACATACAGATTAAAAGAGGTGTAACACTGAAAATGTAAATTACCTCCACGGAAATTTCTAGGCTCGTAACAGCATACGATAACCGGCTGGAAGTCGCACTCAATTTTCCGAAGACCATTTGAGCATATGCCCGGAGCGCCTTGCGCTCCCGGATTGCCATCTTAAGTTGCTTCTTCAGTGCAGCGTTTTCAACATTTGGGTCGTTCATACTGGAAAGGAAACCGTTGAAACGGTAAGAAGTAACTGTAAAACAAACAAACAATCACAAGTATAATAGACACTTTTTAATTTGATACGATACCACCTAACAAATTCCTTCTTTAATCAACAAAAAATGTACTTCAACCCAAATACAAGTTTTTCTCACATGTGCTTGAAATGTTTAGTGGCCAGAACTTACTTGGAAATTATCACAAAAGAAAGATTTTACTGGATCCTTGTGGTAGGTACTGAAGGAGGCAAGACGTAAAAAAGAAACTGTTAGCCAAACGAAGTGACAAGGGAAAGTGAATGTTGTTTGCTCAACGCTCCAGCTCCCAAGAGGTTCACAACTTTTATTCACACTTACAATCTACTATGCATTCATTTATTGGACACGTCTTACATGAATCTGTTTTAGTACATAGTGACGTACCCGTTCTCTATTCCACAAGACAAGTAAGTACACTACCAACAACAACAACCCACACTATGTATATCGTGCTAGAGAGAAATTATGTGAAGTTGAGTTTAGGCAAAGTTATGTCTGAACATTGAGTAGAAAAGAATTTTATTTTCCATTGAGGCTGTATGTCGAAACCAAAGCCAGCCGACTCTTGGACGCTAGCAACACTGGTGGAGTGCAGACATGAATGCGAGCATGCTAATAATTTTGCTTCCTTGGGTTGAATCAAACTTCGGCATTTCAGATATGCAATATGTTTATAGATAGATATACATATGTACATAAGAGCACTATTCCAGTATAGTGGGATACCTGTCCCAGCTCAAGTATGGTGTGATATTTGAAGGATCCAATGACATATTTCCAGACAAAAGAGCAATAAAAAATGTTACTTGATGCCGTCTCTGTTGTTATCGAGGGAATTGTTGCTAAATCTTTTTGCGATGATATCACACCACGCTCGTCGAGCTCAGCAATAACAAATGACTAAATTACTGGGAAGCAAATGTGATGTGTTGAGACTCAGGATGCGGGTTACGGCTGGGGACAAGAGTTAAAGATAAGAAATTAGTATGTTCTTTCTCAAACATGATTTTAGAAGAATATCAAATTGGACTAAATATATATGTATTTCCTGTGAGGTTGTGATATGGAGTGTGAAATAAAATTTCATGTATCAGAATGTACAACATAGTATATATATATGTTTGTCTCGTTCACATGAGTATGGCTTTTAATGTCGACAAGTAAATGCATTGTAAATCATTATCAAACCTTTAATTGTTGCTTTTTTATTGCTCACTTTTAATACATAATGAAATCATATATAAAACCGTTTTTCTCTTCTCCTCATTGATTGTACCATTTTATTTGCTGTAGTGGTCAGCCTTGTTTTGTCAAGTCAGTAATACTAATATTCAAATTCGTACTTATTATGGTGAATTAGTCCTATAAATAAATAAATTTCTTTGATATAAAGGATGACCGTAAACTTACAAAGATAAGCATGACTTCATTCTCCCCTCTGAAGTTCAATTTCTTCCCTTTCTTTCCTGTTATTTCATTTCCCTTCTATGTCATACTACAAAGCTGATTATATCAACTCCAGAGTGGTCGTAATACTTGTAACCGTCTCTCTTGTATTCCTTTGCCATATGTAAGCCTTTTTTAGGTTGCTAAGTTAATAACCTGGTTCATACGTTGTGTTTTAGTAACACGGAATTGCTTTGTTCTATTGAGAATGCATTGATAGTACATGTTGAAGCTTGAAAATACATCTAAAAACACACCACAGTCAGTAAGTCCATTTTACATGTACACTCCTTTTTAAGTTTCAAAACTACCATGTAATATGAAAGCAGAAGAGCATGCATAGCTACTACCTTTTGATGAAAGTCATCATATAGCATTTTTGTTTAGTGGTTTACAATATTGCTATTTGATCCTCTAAATTTGAAGATGACATATATGAGCAGTATCAGGTCAACCTGCCGACAAGATCAAGAAAAAAGTATTTTCAATGATAGCATTATCCTATATCCTCTTGATAGCAACATGAAAAGATTTATGCCTTAAGACCATTTCCCTTCCCAGAACATAAAATTATACATGTTCTGTTCTACTTTACTCAAGAGTTACTTTACAAAGTATGTGTATGTATCCATGTTGTTCTTTTGTTATTCCGTAAATTTATTTTATCTATTAAAAAGCAATGTTGAATGTTGTCCTTATCCTCTTGAGATCTGATTTGCTTTACATTTGCCCTTTTTCTTATGTTACCTAACATGTTATAGGAGACAAATTGATATCAAAGCATGCTCATAAAAGTTTTCATGGATAAACATATATACATATGTATATGAGTACATACCTGAGTTTTTTCTAAAGACCCACAAATTCCACAGGAAACTCTCAAGTGTATCAATATGAATCCGAAGAATCGGAAACATGTAACAGACTCGTTGTAAAACCATATCAGCGGATGCATAGAATTTGGATAGTAGATTGATAGATTTGGATGAAATATTGAGGAAAAGGTCGACTGAATGCTTTATTGTATTTGTATAAAGCGCTACACCCTACACCCATCTGCGCAATCCACCATGACAAGTCTTTGTATACGGAACATTCCTCATCATGTGGTCAGTCATTTCCAAGTGAAAGTAAATTTTAGCTATTCTGATGTATATTGTTATTTTCAGCTTATTATCTCATTTGTAAATATTGTTGCTTGTGACAAAAGGTGTCAGGGTGTTGATATAGACAAGCTATAGTTGTGCATGCATCTGCAACATGAGTGGTAACGAAGAAGTGTCTATCATAATCAGGATATTGGAAGTGCTGGAGGAGATTAATAATTTGGCACGTATAGGAGTTACTTCCAGTCAAAATTTTTGGACGAACACAGCCATAAAGATCGTGCGCAAACAAATGCTGTATTATCAAGAGGTAAGTCAGCATTACATTTCATTGTGTGTAACGTGTAGTATAGTATTAACTTTAACTTTAAAAGTATAGACTTCTGGAGAGATTTCTGAAAGCTCAGAGTAGTGGATTATTTTTCACTCTAAAAGCAACTGCCCAATTTTTAACTTCCACAACTTTTAACTTATGTCATTCTTTCATAGAATGTAGAATTGGATAAACGTTTAAAAAGAATAGAAGCTGAGTTATTGACAGACATACCTTATAAATTCAACGATTCGTCAATGCGCCAAAGAATTGCAACATACCAACGAATGGCCTACAATGAGAAGTGGGCCAACTTCCGTGAGAGGTTTAATCAAGCAGACGTAGACTTTGACAGCATAAAGTCTGAATGGCTTAAACCCAAACCGGAGATGATTGATTTGGCCGGCAAGAAAGTGGAGGAGTTGAAGTTGACAGTAAAGAAATGGAAAGAAAGCGAAATGTAAGAGAGATTTAATTTTGGCTACATATGCAAATGAAAAATTTGTATCCTGTTGAACTCTAGTTGAACTTTTTTTTCGTTTAATGAAGGATTGCTATTAAGTGGACATCCACATTTGATCGTCTTTTTGAGGAATGGGAGCAGATTAAAGTAGAGCTGGAGAAAGCGTTTAAAGAGTGTGACCAATTAGTATCGCCTAACAACAAGGAAAATCAACGTTAATTAAAAATATTGAAATACTTTAAAGTTTCTATGTGAAAAACACTTTTTGGTTACTTAAAATTTCGAGATTTACCTAAAAGTTTTAGGTTTTCCATTGTTATACATAAAATGTGTTCTGCAGTTAACGCTATTCAGATTGGTATTTCTTCTCCGTGAAGCATGAATGCAAAATACGGTTTTGAAGTTACTTAAGCAAAGTAAGCCTAACTTTTACAGTAGTTTACCAATTCAGTTTTTGTGTTATTATTTGAAGTAACCCTTGTAATATGTAGCTTTATAAGTCTTTTTTGTGTAGTAAACCGTGGGCTGGTGAGAATCAAAGAAAGAGAAAGTAACGCAAGAATAGCTTGGACGCTTTGAAAAGAGAAAGCAAATCCAACATGGATAAGTATATTAGACTATTTCAAGACATCTGTGACGCACCTAACGAAAGCTCAATGCCAACTTTGCTTCCGTTCAACATTACAACATTTAGTTCATTGTCTTTGGTCACCAATGGGTATTTTTCCAACCAACTTGACTAGACCGTGCATGCTGTCGTATTACTGCTTACGGATAAAAAATTAAATATTGTTGTTGTGTGACGATTAACACATTTGAGTGCATACTACATACTGAAGAATCTTAGCTTATTAGTCGATTACATTACAGTGTAGTGACATTGATTTGGTATCTCAATTAATTCTTAAAATTATGCAAAACTTTAAAACAGCATTTTCAGGGGTAAATGGTAGAACACATTTGCTTGTTTCTTAGGCATAATGTAATGTAATTTAAAAAGCTGCTAACAAAGCTTAATAGTGTATCAACAAATAATTTCACTCGGTATTCAAAATAAAGGCTAAAATATTATGAAATGAATGATGAGTGTACTGTCAATTATTACATGTTCTCATAATATTTTCTTTGCATCACAATGGAGTTTTTGGATTTCTTTCACTAGTTTTTTTATGGCATCCCACTCGGCTTGAAATCCTTCGAATACTACATTATCTTCCTTGAACCTGCAATTATGACCACTGGTGGGCCAATTTCGACACTTCACACACACAACCAACACGTCTGCAGGAAACTAAGAACCAATGAGTTACTATAGCACGTCCAATGTAAAATGAAAAGTTACAATGTACCTTACCACTACAATGTCTGATGTATAAGCTAAGCCCAGCACCAGTTCTTGGAATAGTAGCAATGATAGCATCCACCAGAAGTATATATTTCATGGGTTTCACGAGTAATTTGAAAGCATGGATACAAGCAATATGTGTCATAGTTATGCAATACACACATAATCTGAGTTGCTCTTTTTTAATTGAGTTGAGAGTTTAGTACCTGACCTGGGTGAACCATGTAGAACAATTTGTACGAGCAAATTACTTTACTCCAGACCAGACCAGACAATAAATATAAAACACTACACTACATGATGTCGTCATCCAGTAGTAACAAAGCCCTTTCTGATATTCCACAAAATTCTTGGAGCAAAGCAAATAGACCATTAACATAGGATTAACTTCCTGATGATGAGATGAAATTTGCTGACTTTTTTGAGAAGCAGTAGAGCCAGAGATAAAACTGCAAAAAGTTATTTGTCGAAAGATACTAAGGATTCTCGCTTTCGCATGACTTTAGAAGTCATTGTATTAAGTCTTCCTCATGACGTAAATCACTTCACCCAATGAAATACGTTTTATATCAAGAAATCAAGACTAGTGCTAACTAAACGAATCCATTTGTGCTCGTCAACCTGTTTTCTTGATAAATATAAAACAGTAGATAAAATGTGAAGGAGCTCCAATGGTACCTCACAACAAAAGGAATGTCAGCGTTTGTTCTTTATAACTTCTTTTTGTGACGAGTTTGAAAAGATGTATTGGATGCAGTAAATTCTTCTTCAGAGATATATAGGTACAGATTTGTTTCATATAAAAGTTGATGTAATCAAAAAGAAAGGAAAAACAGCTAGTGAAGTCGACATAGTTGCTAGAGCACACTACCCTTTGTTTATAAAGGGTTTAGCTAGAGTATTTTTTTATGTTAATTATTTAAGAGAGCGTTTTGGCCATTGCCAATTTTATGACGTCTACCACATTCACATGGATCATCTATGGAACGACTTTTTGTCAGAAATTTAAGTGGATTGGGTAGTGAATAAAACAAGGAACAGTAAACATTCAACATGAGTTTCCTCTCATTACTTTACTTTATATTTCTAAGAAGGGTGTTTGAATGGTAAGTAAGCGGTGTATTGAATGAAATCAACCCTTGCGATTCATGACTCATGTTTATCTAAACCCATGAAAAAGATATATTAAGCCACGTCCTGCGTTTCTTATCTCACAACATCAGCCGACTTTTGGATGATATTCTTTGGATCTGTCACATACATTGCATTTACAGATCTTTAGATGTAGGTTGCTGTGCTTGCAGTGGACAACCTTCTGCAGCAAAAGTCGCATCCATGTTCTTAATTTGGATTCGAAAGATGCAGTACATTTTCTTACTATAATCAATAATAACAATTAAGCCAGCACTAAAGCATCTAGGCCTCCAAAGTATCAGAAGGCATCGACCAGTATCCTCTTTTTTGGTTTCAGATTTAATATTTTGTTTTTCACTGTGGTTCATTTTCCACCAGAGCCGTTGAGAACATGCATGTACAAATAAAACATGTAAATGCAAACAAAAGCCCGTTTGTCACAACATTTCGACCACATAGTATACGGTGTACACAAACATACCTGTAGGTACAGGATTCTTTTACTTACAATAAAACTTTGAAATTATTTAAGGCTGCATATCTTGTTTGTCCCTCATATAGATATATACAACAGAACGAGTATCATTCCCATCCACCTATATGTATATCTACAAATAATGTTATAGAACCTTTCCACACCCGAAATTGGGAAATCATGGGATGGGGATAATAAGTTTCAAGGGCCTTGACTTATGATGAAAGAGTACTATTGATCATCAACGTCGTTGAACTTGGAATAGACAACTGCTGAGCTTTCTGATGCCCGTTGATTTGCAAGAGCTGCTTTCAGCTTTCTGATTACCGAAAGTATTTGTGTATTTGATTCTATGGGGGTCTTCTCTTGAGTGAAGATTGATTCAATATAGTCAAAATCATCATGTAAATGCAAAATAAAGGGAAACTGTAGCACAACCAGCAAAGTTGACTCAATTGTTATTTGTCTTATATACTGGAATAATTAGTACTACAATAATCCCCAATCAGGATATCATAAGACAACTTTATGTTTTAACACACAGTTAACGTTACTTAAAACACTAAGATAAATAAATGAAGTTCATAGTTTACTCAACCGATTCAACAACCCTTGATCATTTAAACGTCTCATTCCTTGTCTTATCCACCACATTCTGAATAGGCTACTGAGCTCCAGTCAATTTAGTACCTTGCTTCCCAATCGCGTGCTACGCAATGAAGTTACAAACACATATCACAAGGCCTCTCTTGAAGCATAATAGCTTATATTAATAGGGTTACAAATTAATTGAATTAAACAATTTTTGCTATGCTGGAATAAATATGGCCTCGGATTTATACGCATGTGGACAGAGGAATGCGCTTTTCAGAATATTAAGAGTAGCAATTATCCAGTATTGGGTTTGTTGTTCGCTAAAATGTATTTGTGTTAAATTATTCAAAATCTCATCAAAAGAATATGAATTCAAACTTTTTCTCTATTTCAAAGTATTACATTTTTATATTATAGAATTATGAGTCTGGTTTTGTGGAACAGGAAATAAAGGATTAAAATACAAAAAGGTTGCATGTGAACGTAAGATAAATACATCTTTCATCAAATGTTTATAATTAAATGAAGTGAAAGATCAAAATCGCATTAAGAAGCTGTATGCTATAACATCATCACTATCGTTTCTTATCAGCATTTTGTGTAAACAACTTATGTGCACCGTTTTTAATATCATGACGAAAATATACCACCGATTAATGTGAAGCGGATTTGGAAACTGTCCTGTTTAGGTTGGCATTCGAAATTTTTAGGTTGACAACGTTTACACTAAAAAAACATTTTAGGCATTACTTTTGAGATTTGAGTAATCAAAGCTTCATAACACATCAAAGCCATTAGCATCATAAACGAATGTGCATGTGCATTGGCCAAACACTGGTATGTATGGCTCACCAAACTAATGGCGAGCTAGTGTTACGGTTGACGACAGGTGACTAGGCTCTTGAGCACACCTGAGTTGTCAGAAATCCTATTCTGTCTACCTTTTCAATCAGCCAATGATGTTGGATTAGCAGCCTCCAACTATCTCTGTGGGAAATGAAATCTGAGAAGATTATATATGTTATCACCCTACCAAGTATAAGTGTAATGTAATCAGTCACCTAGTGTAATTTAAGTATACAACAGTTCATTTGGAATTCATGCATACATATTAAAATGATGAAACCTACTGAAAAATCACCAACTCAGGTTGAGCATGAGCATGAGCAAGCAACTAACTTGTATTATAATCCACGTAAGGTGAAAGTTTACTGCAATTACATTATAAAATATCGATAATATTAAGTAATGTATGTAGTAATAACTTGTGATATGTAGTGACAAAAAGTTTGAGAGTAAACAATCAAACTAATAAAAATGTTGTGAGTTGTTGCAAATGATTTATGTGTTTTATTGTATTAGTACGAGCTATCCCAAGATTTTCTAATGCACCAATGATTCACCGTCGTCTTACTGACACAACGTGAGTGTGCCAACTATTTAAGAACTCACCACAACCCTTTTCTACTTCTGTTCCGTTCATATATAAAACACGCTAACTCAAAGTAACCAAAAAGAATTATTTGCCATTATATCATCATCATCATCAGCATCGCAATACTTCAAAACACAACCAAATTCATCGTTCATCGCATTCCAGTCACAAAACAAAAATGATGAAACATTTGTTGACAGCAGATATTAGCTTTGTATAAATAGGCATGAATGCCTCCCACTGGGACCTGGGACCGCTACCTTTAATAAATGTTACCCTAAAGAAAAATCAGGATAAGAAAGGGCCAAGCTTTTTTGTATAACGCAGTAAATTGAAAGCCGAAAGGTCTGCTGATACCAAAAAGTAGTTTTATGAGTTAAAAACTTCAAAGCCTAAAACTATAGAAATGAGCCGGATACATCGAGGTTGATGACAACTGACAAGACAAATAATAGAGTGTCACACTTTATATATTTTTAAGGAAAACTGATTACATTGGAACAAAGAGAGAGGATATCATTTACAATACTATCATGCATGCTATGGTATGGTATGTAAGTCAAAATGATTATTACTTTCTAGCTGTGTAGAAATTACCTATAGCGCTATTTCACTTCGACTTACCATGAACTTATAAGCTAAGGCTGCAATAATTGTTTCATTTGCCGCCGGTATGAATATGATTTTACTTATAAAACTAGTTTTCAGCATTTCATTATGCACTCTACCTTCTTGTGTGATTTTCTCCATGGTGGCAAGTCTAAGTGCTGCTAAGAACAATCGCAACCATTCATAAAAAAGGGCTAATAAGTGTGATGCAACGGTATCTTGTAGACATGAAACAAAACGGTCTAACGTTACGAGGTCTGAAGCAGACGTCTGCTCACATATCAAAACATTTATAGTTTCTAATTCTATTATAATACATGATCGTTTTCTTCAGATGGCTCGTGTGGTGTGGATATTAGCCTCATTATAAAGTTCCTGATTTATAAATAAATAAATAAAGTAGAGTCTGGCCTGCGTTTGCATGAGCCTGTTTGTCGTGGTTCATTTTCAATACAGAAATTTCTTGTTCATTCAAAATACCAACAATCAGGCACAGATTCTAGTTTTTATTTTATATTTCTTGTATATGTGTTATGTCAAGCCATAATAAAGGGGTTTGAACAGACTTCAATGCATCGTATTGTTGGCAAAGGGCAAAAAGGGATGCTTAATGAAAAACTTTTATTGTCATAATATCCCACTTTGTGTTAATACCGCAGAGGTTGGGTAGACCAGACCCATCCTCAAAGGATTTCAATAACTCAGCTCAACCCTTCTAGTTGATGGTGGAAAGATTTACAGTTACATGCCTATTATAGGCAAAAAGAAAAAGAATCATCATCATTTCAAAACCAACAACTGACAGCAAAAGGCATTCAGAAATCTTCAACTTTTTTCTTCTCAATGGTCACTCGCACAAAGTATTTACACGGAGAAACTTGTTGACAAGCCATTCTGGGGCCTTTTCGCTTATTCTTATTTTATCATTCACAATTTATTTCGTGAAGTTTTTGAAGTACCAAAATGAACTTTTTCAGAAATCACGTCCAGCCTCCTCAACAATCTCCAAGCGTGGCAGTTACAGTAGCTAGTTCTCAGCACCAAAAACAGACTCAAGTTGCTTTAAATTCTGCTTATGGTGCAAGTGCTTCACAGCCACAGCCATTAAATCTTACAATAAATTCGCAAAACAATACACATCAAGGTGCCACGTACCATGAACAAAGCCACCAACAACACACGCAGCAGTGGTTAGCGTGGGGTTTCAACAAAATCAAACAAAAAAATTACTACCTACAAAATTTGATTGTGTACAAAGATGCATGGCTACGAAAATATGTGGGTGATTTAACTAACTTAAAAGCCTGCTTAAGTTCCCAACAGCAAGAATATAATGAGCAGAAAATAGAAAATATCCGTTTAAAGGAAGAATTGGAAACTTTAAAAAACAGTACAGTTACCAAAACCAATTTTGACGGGGTGATTGAGCACAATAAAGTTATTAGTGAACATAATGCTAAGCTGGTTAAGGAAAAGCAAGACCTGACAAATGAGGTCGAGTATTTAAAATCTACCAAAACGTTTTGGAAGGAACTTCGTAACATGAACTATTCCACTGAAGATCTAAAACAAATGATACCTGACATGGAACAAGTGAAGATCAGGAATAATGAATTGGTAGTTAAAAACCAGATCTTAAGGGAGCTGGTCAAGAAGCAGGAAACCCAACTGGAAGAGAATAAGGAAACTCTAGTGTTCTTGGAACAAAAAGTTTTTCCATTGAGAAACGAAGTGGACAACAAATTGAGAGAGCAAAACGAACTAACCAGCCAGTTAAATGCGGCAACTTCTCGTTTAACTCAACTCAATGCAGAAATAGAGCACATGAAAAGGAGGCAAGCACCCCTGGACAAGCTTTGCGAATCATTGAAGAATAATAAGTTACAACTGACAAAGGAATCAGAGGGAACCAGAAACGAGCTTAAAAAAGAAAGGTCACAGAGAATGGCAATGCAAGAGCAGCTTCAGGATCAAGTTGTTCGCAGAAAGCGAATGCTACTGGATAATACTGCAGTTCCAGCAGCCCATTTACCAACCACCGATGGAAAGATCGAAGTAGAAATAGATTGAAGTAAGTACAATTAAAGTTAATATGAAAGAGTTTCTTTTTGACTGGTCATGCACATAATGTACTATCGTGAAAATATGGCATATTAAATGTTACGGCATGCCACATTACTATAATTTCCAGCTATTTACAAGGGTCTTATTTTTTAATTACTAATGAGTACCTTCACTTCACTTTTTTGTTTGTAGATTTTACGGTAAACCAATTAAAAAGGGTTACTGGCAGGATCATGGAAACATCAAATTAGGCAACGACAGAAAAATCTAATTATGTACAGTTTTACATGTGTTAAATTAATTGGTTTTCTTGATTGGTAGCCAAATGTATTTTAGAAATATTGTCATTTCACATAATTATGAGACAATATTAAACAAGATCCCACTGTCTAGGTTCTTAGATGTCTTTATATATATAAAATTGCAATTTATTGATAAGACTGCATGCCTACTTGCGACTTATACTTGCATTTTGATGCTTAAAAAATGTAAAAAGAGGCTGCATTAAAAAATAATTAAAAAGTAGAGAAAAAAATTCATATTGTTATAAAAAAAATATTATATGTATTGATTTCGTTTATACAAGTAAATAATAATCTTTCATTTATTAAGGAGCATTTTGTGTCTTTAGTTTAGATGGAGGCTACCCTTGCACGTTATACGCAGCACTACATACATAAACGCTGAGTGTAAATAGCACATTACAATTTGTTGCATACATCCATAATTATCCTCTTGCAGTAATAACAAGTAACGTCAGATTTATGTGACCATTTATTCCAAAGTACAAATTATTCCTTCAAAGATTTCATTATTTTTGCTTTCTCTTCGATTCTGTGATGCATTTAAGACGAGGACCCGGCGCATTAACATCATTATTATTAGTTTCCTGCAATTCCTTGATAATGCACACAAGCAATCTCTGTCAGTCATGTGGAATCCAAACCAAGTTGGCAGTGATAAAGCCACACAATAGTTGGCTGTATTGAAATCAAAGCCGAGCCAGCGCTCCTTTTTGCAGCGTTTTGTTTAGGTGGTGGTAGTTGATAATATTATCTTCATGGATGGAAAAGTCTCCTCATTTGTATGTACTTATATGTGAAATAGTTAGGTATAATGACGTGAAATGGGAGCACATCTATACTGCTTGAGTGAAAAATAATTAGAACTAGTTTTGCTTACATAGGAGATGAAGTCACAAAACACAAATGTGAATAATATAAATGCATAATTTACAAATGTAGAAGCAACATCTCTGTTATATCTCTACACTATACATGTGTACGTTTACTACATAGCTATATGCATGCACAATAGAAATAAACCTGACAACAGGATATAAAGGAACCTGCGATTTAGATGAATAAAGATATTTTTAAAACATTCTTTACGTGGCAGAAAATTCATTACAAATATACATTGAACATCATAGTTGAGCAGCACAGGTGGCCGAAACTGTGCCATTAAATCCCAATTTCCTCCGCGATTTTCATGTTTGAATTTAATTTCCCTTCTGATTACTTCAATTAAATTTAATTTCCTTCGTGATTACTTCAATTAAATTTAATTTCCTTCGTGATTACTTCAATTAAATTTAATTTCCTTCGTGATTACTTCAATTAAATTTAATTTCCCTTGTGATTACTTCAATTAAATTTAATTTCCCTTGTGATTACATCAATTAAATTTAATTTCCCTTGTGATTACTTCAATTAAATTTAATTTCCCTTGTGATTACATCAATTAAATTTAATTTCCCTTGTGATTACTTCAATTAAATTTAATTTCCCTTGTGATTACTTCAATTAAATTTAATTTCCTTCGTGATTACTTCAATTAAATTTAATTTCCCTTGTGATTACTTCAATTAAATTTAATTTCCTTCGTGATTACTTCAATTAAATTTAATTTCCCTTGTGATTACTTCAATTAAATTTAATTTCCCTTGTGATTACTTCAATTAAATTTAATTTCCCTCGTGATTACTTCAATTAAATTTAATTTCCCTCGTGATTACTTCAATTAAATTTAATTTCCCTTGTGATTACTTCAATTAAATTTAATTTCCCTTGTGATTACTTCAATTAAATTTAATTTCCCTCGTGATTACTTCAATTAAATTTAATTTCCCTTGTGATTACTTCAATTAAATTTAATTTCCCTTGTGATTACTTCAATTAAATTTAATTTCCCTCGTGATTACTTCAATTAAATTTAATTTCCCTTGTGATTACTTCAATTAAATTTAATTTCCCTCGTGATTACTTCAATTAAATTTAATTTCCCTTGTGATTACTTCAATTAAATTTAATTTCCTTCGTGATTACTTCAATTAAATTCAATTTCTTCAGTAATTATAAGCTTCAAATATAATTTCTTCCTGCCAGTGTCCGTAGTCCTGCCAAACTATGATGCAAAAAAAACATTTTACAGAAGGCAAAGGCAGAATACCACATGTATGTTAAAGCATTGCATGTATAGCTCTAAGGTTTTTGTCGGATTAGTAGTCAGTTCACTTTGTAGAGTATACTTTTTTTAGTTCTCTGCTCGGCTGATCCGTCAGAATTCATTCACTCGTTTGATCGAGCCTTCGACATAAAGTTCATTTGTCCATAAAGCTGTACTTACGGAAAGTTAGTTTGTTCTTCACGTGAAACACTGACTAATATTATAAAGCTCTGTGACAAGTGAAAATCACCATAAGTTTGGGTTCCACGTGAATTATTGTTCGTAGGCTACAAAATAGGTAAGCATTCACTTAATTATTAACTTATAAAAGTGACGACAATAATTCAACTGTACAATTAAATTGTATCAAAACTAGCCATGGCAATGTCAACTTCTGTGTTTATGAGCCACGTGCCAACTGGTATACCTGAGGAAGAGCTAAGGAATTTCCTGTGGAAGGGCTTTAATAAAGGTAAAAGGTACAATGAAGCATGTGGATGTGTTAGACAAAAATGTTGTTAAACTAAATTATATTGATTTGGATTCAGTCAACGGTGTAAACAACCTCAATGTCAAGGTATTTCGTCCACAAGGAAGGAAGCAAAAGGCGATTGCTTTTGGATTTTTTGCTAAGTTCGAAGATCTTTGTAACTCTATTGAAGGAACTGAAATACGAAAAACGAAAATCAGAATGTTCAATGTAAGGGATGTTTACCTTTAGTTAATTTATTGAAAAGGTCGTAAACTTTTTCCCCAATACAATTTTTGTTTAATTAGGACGATGGAGATGAGCGTGACCAGTATGGAAATTTCGTCAATCCCGCAGCTCCGGAGCAGAAACGGATGCACCAGAAAATGAAAGGTGAAACCAGTAAAAAGTTAATTGGCGTCTTTTCGATGGAATTTTGGACCAAAGTCAATCTGATGGTGTACAATGGAGTCACTTCGGAGTCGGTATCATTCAATAAGGTAATAGTTTTAACGTAACAACTAACGAAATGTAAGATTTAAAACTTCAGCAATGCAATTAACTTAGATGTTGTGATTTTGTTTTCATCAGGGTGACTTGGACCTTTCAAAGTTGGAAAAAGTTTCGACAGTGAAGATGCTCAAAGCAATTAACAGTAATTTCTCGATCATAAAGTTCGGAAGTGTAGTAGACACCTTGAATGCCATCCGTACGTTAATTCTATTTCACGTGAAAAACAAATATATACTTTGTAAGATTTAGAGATATTTCGAGTAAAAACCTATAAAATTAAATCTGATGTAGGATACTTCAATCTAAATCCAAACTTTTGGCCTGATGGCAAATTTTGTGATAAGAAAGGGCAGGAAACGTCTACAGTTGCTGAAGCCAAGGGAATTCTATTGATGGAGCAACAGGGACTTGTTACTATAAAAGGTATCTTATATATCGACACTTCACTTTGTTGTTTTTTGTATCCTGGCTTTGTGTACAAAATTATGTTGGAATTCAGACGCAGCTGCGAACAATCTTATCAGGTTTAAATGGATCGATCCGGATATCCTCAGCAATGCTTTATTCGACTTCAAAGCAACTTGTTTGAGATGCCAGAAACTCTACGAAATCTTTGGAGTTGAAATTAATCTGAACTATTTATCAGCTACATGTGCCTGTGATTATGACAGGTTTGTTGTCATCATAACTTTCCACGTGAAAAAACTTAAAAAGGCATAAATATATTTGATGTATGTACAATACTGGTTTCTTGTTTTAACAGCAATCTCGATGTCCTGGATAAAACGCGAGGTTTTTTTTGGAAAGGCGAAAACTTCACGCGACTATCACTTCTCTCAGCATATTCTAATGAATTAGATGTGCTTCATTATCCGTTGAAGTATTCTGGAGCTTACTCCTCTGCTGAAGAATACCGTAGCATCGTATTGCCACTTCTTTACAGCGAGTGGAAAGCTGTTTCGCGTCCTTTCAAAAGTGAAAATTCATGCACTGGGGAATTAAAGGAATATTTTTACGTGGAGACGTTGAAGACAGATGGCCGTATGACTGACTTTTTTGGTCTAAAAATTCAAGTTCCGGTTTCATCCTTTTGGAAAATTGACAACCGTCTTGTTATAAGCATGCTTACGCTGCAGTTATCAGTTAGACATGTATGTACTAAAATATTATCCTGGCCACTCATTCCAGGTTTTACTTTCATTATCTTTTTTTTTAAATTAACAGAAGAAGTACCCAAAGTGCATCCTACAATGCAAGCGGAAAGCTAAAGTTCTTCACGTGAAAAATCAGCAAGCGCAAAGCTCATTGATGATTCAGGTGCAAGTTGAACTTGAATATGATAATGAACCGGTAGTGAATGCAACAGTTGAGATTACTCCGAAGATGGATAAACTCCAATATGATTCAAGCAAACAGATGATTAATCGTTGGTCAAAGGAGAAATGTGAAACTCTTCCGGCTCAAAAGGTTATACTAGATCCTCGAATGCCGATCGACTGGAAAGCTTCAATCCAGGACATTCATCCTAAGCGCATTAAGGCAATCGTTAAATATCTCCTGTTTAAGTTTCATGATCCGTGCAATGCAGAGCAGGTAGATTCTTTTTTAAATTTCACGTAAAAATCAAACTTTGTTTTTTAGGTAATTACAATAACATTTCTTCTTTTGTAGAAACAGGCAATGAAAAATGCGTTTCAAAATTGTCTATCATTTATTCACGGACCACCTGGAACCGGAAAGACATTCACCGCTGCAGTGATTATTGTCACATTGTCGATACTCGAAAAAGGAACAATTGTGGCAACAGCACCGTCGAACGTCGCGTGTGATGGGTTGTGTTTAGCCATTGCAAAAGCCGACATACACAAGTCATGTAAACCCAAAGTTTTACGGATTTACGCAAAGCGGCGTGAAAATGCTCTAATGGATGGAGGTAAATTATGAAGCTTACGTATTCTAAAGTAACATAATATAATGATAGTAATGCGTTTAACGTTTTATATAAAGGAGAAGGACTGGATGAATTGGATACTACTATTCATAAACTTCACGAAGTGGTTCGAAGCTCACCAAACTGGTTGAATTCATCGGAGCTTAAGGATATTCATGATAGTAAGCATTTCATACACCATTAAAACACCACTTGCCACTTTCATTTGATTTTAAAAATGTTTTTTCACGTGAAATTAGAAATTCAGAGCCGGCAGCGTTTCAAACTAACCAAGGATGAGCATCTCATGTATAAAGCGCATGTTTCAAAGATTGAATTAGAAGTCATTTCTCAGTATGATGTCATTGTTTCTACATTTTCTGCTCTTTCTGATCGTCGCGTCAGTTCGTGGAATCATGATGCTAAAATAACTACAGTGGTAGCCGATGAAATTGGACAAGCCTCCCAACCCGACACACTTCCTTTATTCTTGCTGCATGCAAAACGATATTGCTTCATTGGCGATCATCTGCAATTAACTTCCGGTATTAGTTCCCATTCAGTGAAGAGCTCTGGGCTAGCTATATCTCTGATGGAATGGATCGCCAAAGCCATGTTAGGCTTTTAAAAGAACATTTTAGCTAAAGCTCAAGATAATATCACTAAAGACTATTCGATTTTGTAGGCAAACTGGTGATTGCGATATTCCATGGACAACCTTGTACGAGCAGCGTAGAATGAAGGAGGAAATCCGAGAACTGGTTTCGAATTTAACTTATGGAGGAAAACTCCGTGATGCTCCCGAGATTTCCTCGAGAATATATGATTACAGTAAAATATATGCGGCAATGGGGCTAAAGGTTGGGGAAAATATGAGCAGCGTTGTTGTGTTTGATCACAATGATCCGGAAGAACCGGTAATTATATATCGATAATTGTTTCACGTGAAAAAGTAAATTAATATTATTGTATCAATTGAAAATGAGAGATAATCGTTAATGTTTCACGTGAAAAACTAATACTGTATAGATTGGAAAATCGTTTCGAAACGTAAACCAGGCTGGATATATTGTGGATTTAGTGGGTGAACTACTCCGTCATGGGGTACCTCCGGAGGAAATCGTGATCTTAACTCTTTACGAAGGGCAGCGACGAGAAATAAAATTTCAGCTATCTGAGGAGAACATCACTTCTGCTGTGAAGGTAATTGATTTTCACTTAGCAAGAAAATAGGTTTACTCAATGAAGGCAGTGAAATAACAGCATAATTTTATTTAAACTTAGTTAAAAAATGTTGACGCATTCCAAGGAAGGGAGGGAGAGATTGTGATTGTCAGTATGACTCGCTGCAACAAGGATGGATCGCTTGGGTTCACAAGCAACCAGAATAGAATAAATGTTGCATTTTCACGTGCTAAGTATCAACTATTCGTGTTTCTAAGCTTGAGGACCATGCAAAAAAGTAAGAAGAAAGCGTTGAAAGATTTGCAGCAGATTCTCCCGAATGTTGCATTAATAAAATGTTTGAAATAATGGTTAAGTGATGAAATTATTTTCAATTCTACTTCGACTGTTCTTGATTTATGCTCTGTTTAACTCTTTTAAAGTAGATAGATAATTTCTGTTCAGTTGTTATCATAAAAGTTTGAAATAAATTGTGCAGTTGCACTTGAAGAAAAATCATGTTTTATTTCAAAACCTAAATCCATTTCTACCTACCTAGTTCACAATACGCATGACGTGCAAGAAACCAAAGCCAAGGTAAAGTTCATCCTGACATCTAGTATTCAGAAATGCATGCATCACGAAAACACGTAGGAAATACAACTTAAAGGTTTCTTTGATGCGCATTCCTTTTATCTGTTGAACTCCCTCAGCCAAGCATTTTCACGAGGCTAATTTATCGTTTTTGCTGGCTGACTTGTTTTCTTCTCTTTTTAGCTCCATCAAAATAGTTTTGCAAGTTTAAAATTGTCCAGTTTCACGTGAAATTAAAAGTTCTCTAGCTTAACAAGGTAATAACATTGGCAATTCAAAGTTAATAACAGTAACCAATCATTTAAAGTTGTTTGTCAATTTTTATTTATTTCGTAACAAAATTAACTGCTAATAGATGGAACCAGGCAGGAATGGATCAGAATTTACATCCCCTCAGAAAAGAAGCTCACGTGCTGTTGATGAAGGGGGCAGCCAAGGGGGCGGAATATTGGACTCCCCCATCAAGGCAAGGTTGACTTCACGATTCTTCAAGAAACTAAAAACTGTGGAGCCAATACAGCTGGTTCCAGATCCATGCAAATTGATTCCGATTCGAGATATTAAGCGTGGTATCAAGTAAGTAATTTACCAATACGATAGTAAATTTGGTTTTAAGTTTTTGAGAAAATGCTGACTGGGATATATATCATTCATTAGCAAGTCTACAGGATTCGTATTCCGTGTTTCGCTTCTTGGAATCTTAAAGGATGGCACCTCAAACTTCTTCAAATTTCATGCTATGGATTCAACTGGAGAAATCGCTGTTTTAGCGTACGAGAAAGTTCGAGAAATTGCAAACTCATTAAAGGTTCGTACCCATGTGTAAAATTATTATTGGATGAGTTTCACGTGGAAATTATATAAACACATTTAAAAATCATACAGATTAATGGGATCTACAAGCTTGAAAATTTTGATGCCCGAGATGAACGAAAGGATTTCCCCCAGCACACTGGTATGGACCTTCAGGTTTTGATTCTTGCAGACTCAGTTTTAACCGAATTCGAGTGCAGTGATTTTGCAAAAATTCCGTTTGAATTCATACCAATTGAAGAAATCTTTAGCGAGCGTCACCTCCTGAATTCTAGAATCGGTATTGATATTTAAAATACCCCATGACATAGGTCAGGTTCCTAAACAATTTATATCATGATTTTGTTGATAATCTTTTGCTCTAAAGATACAATTGCTGTCATTGCTGAAGTCTATGGTGTTGAAAAGACTGGGAAATTCGCAACTTCGAAAAGAGACATCAAGATTGTAGATGGACCGGATCCGGAGAACGAAGTACGTTATAGATTATTTTTCAATTTCCATTTGTTTTCAAGCCTTCGTTCTATAGCACAGTCGGTAATTGGTGTATTGTTCTTTTTATAGGCGGTGTTAACTATTTGGGGAGACGCTGCTGAAGACTTCAATGGTATGCCTGGATCGCCAATCGCGATCAGAAAAGCATTAATCAAGGAGTACCAGGGGCTTCGACTTCTCAATTCAAGCGCTTGTACTCTACTTTGGGTAATAACGTGCATGATTTTGGAAATAATTTTTCATTTACTTGAATTTCTTGTATTTTATAGTACTCTCTTTACAAATATTAAGGTAAATCCAGAGTTAGAAGATGAGCGAGCCACGTCGCTTGTTGGTTGGTTTCAGTTGGAGCAAGAATCTCAGGATACAGAAAACTGACGGATCAGTATTTCCAGATTCCACACAAATAGTCTAAAACCATTAAATATACTTGAGTTCATTTCTTGACTTTCTATTTGTTCCTTTTCTAATAAATAACAAGAAAAAATGATCGATTGAAATGATTATGTATTGTTATTTATTTAAAATGAGTAATGTTTCACGTAAAAATTTCATAAAAATCAGGTCGTTTATTTGTACAACTTCTACCATTTCACCGCATACAATTTTATATAGTTTTCACGTGCATAATTTCAAAATGTTAATCTCTTTGAGGCACAATTAAACAAATCGCTCTGTGATGGCTAAAATAAGTTTCATATATGCTTCCCTGTAAATCAGGAACATTTGAAAAGAGGCAATCAATGTGTGTTCCATCGTTAGTTGTGGACATATTCGGATCTAACTTAGTTTGTAAATTAAACTGATGCATAAAATTAATAAATGATTCATTATTTTTCTTAGATATGTCAATGTTAAAGTCGCCGAACAGAATTATATCACCTTGATGATTTTCAAGAACGTTTTCAAGTAACGACTTAAAAGCAGTCATGGAACACTTTGGACTGCGGTACGTCATAATAAAAGTAATTCTGTTTTGCTTCCAATACGTACAGAAGCAGTGGCCCTTGTCTTCGTTATAGGTTTTCTCATGGACAGCAGGAATGTCAAAATTATCATTCACTAGTAGCACTGACCCATCTGAACGGTGACGGTTAGTAGAGTTGGTCCTGTGTGCAAACCGAAACCTATCAAAGGAAATGTCATCTTCTTCAAGTATATGGGGTTCCACAAAAGCGAGGATTGAGGCGGACATGGGACACGCATCTGATTTTATATCATTGTAGTGTTTTAAAATGGATTGAACGTTCATAAAAAACAGAGTTACATTTTGGGAATAGTCTTGCAAAAACGTAAGGGTAAACTTCATTGGGCGCTCCTTGAGGTTTTCTAATTCCTTCGTAACTACGTCATTCTTCCCTGGAGGATTTGGCTTTCTAAATGGGCCATTTATGTAAAGACCCTCTAGAGATGTTGCTCTGCTACATGCAACATACAATTCCTCCCGTTTTATAGCTCTAGTTCTTCCGTTTTTGGTACGCGTGCTTGGAGTAACCACTACGCATGGGAGCGACGAACCTTGGGATTTTGCGATGGTCATTGCATTAGCTGCCACCAATGGTAGCTGTTTTCGAATAAGCTCGATTCCCCTGTATTCTCTCCCCAAGTTCATTGAGCGTTCATGCCTTTTGATAAGTGTCCAGGATAAGTTTATATTTTTGGATTCTTGATAAGGCTTGGTTTTTGTTCTTGATGCCGTTCCAACCATTGTATTGTGAAAATCTATCCAAACTTGAGTGGGAACACGATTTCCTGCTGTATTCGTTCCGTACTCAATCAATCTTAATGTCCCAGTGGAGCCGTTGAAAAGACCATCGGAAACGTCTATGTTGGTTGACACAAAATATTCAGCCCCAATTTGTAAATGCGTTTGGAACGGGAGTCCTTCGGCGTCTGAAGCTTTAAAAGTTTCTGCTTTCTTAAGCATCCAGGCCATTTTTTCTTGGCTTTCTTCGCCTGTAAAAATCATTGAATTTCACGTGAAAAGTAAGCATTTAACATGATAATGGGATATAGTAAACAAATAGGAATTCTCATATACCTTTAACCATGTCGTGAGCAACTGCCCAAGCTCCTTCTGTTTCAAAAGTTTGGTGCAATGTTTGATTGTACTCCTGGCACTCATCGTTTGAATAAAATAGCCAAATTGCATTTTTAGGTGGTTGATTCGTTGGTGAGATCTCTCTTCCTTTAAACAAAGCAACCTCAGAATTTGTCATCAGTCCTTCAGACATATTGTTTAGACCTTGACAAAACTCATGTTGTCCGCGTTGTCTCATGATTTCCTCAAGCTCATAGAAATCAAATTTTTTCCATAGCAGATTCTCGTGAAATATACACGGAAACTGGGTCGAAGGAAGGAAAACATGTCTTGCCATTATCGGAGATAATTGTCTCATGTGTCCCACGACTAATATGGACTTTCCTCCGAAATCTTCGTAATTGCAGAAGAGCTGCTGAAGGCGCCTATCGATCTGGTGTAGTTGATTTGTATTAACCATTGAGATCTCATCAATGATGATCAATTTGGTCTTACGAAGAAGTGTTCTGTATGTATTAGCTTTGCTCTCCGTCAAATCACTCCAATCTTGATCCTGGTTTGCAGGTAGTCTGAATGTAGTGTGAAGCGTCATTCCCAAAACGTTAAAGGCTGCCTTTCCAGTTGGGGCACATACAACCACAGGAGACAACTCTGGACATTCTGAAGCTTACCGAAAATCAATCCGCAGAACAGTTTGTACAATGGCATATATAACATGACTTTTTCCTACTCCTGCCCCACCACTGAGAAAAAAGTAAAATGGTTTACTACTAGTCTTGTAGAGGTGTACAACATTTAGTACAAATCTTCTCTGCTTCTCGTTTAAAGATCGCATTATCTTGAGGTATTGGTCCTCATCCATTAATCTAGGAGGTCTGAATCTCTCCACTTCTGTTCTGGGCCTGCCTTTTTGTACAACGCCACTAAACATAGCTGCCTCGTCCTCACGAACACCCTCTTCGTTCTGACACACATTCAGCATAGTTTCGCAGTCGTCCTCGTCGTTCATTTCCTGTAGAAATTCGTTAATTGCTTTTTCTTCATCTTCGGTAATACTAAAGAACGGTTTTGAGTTAGCCTGAACCAAATCCTTCAATTTCTCGAACTCTTCAATGCAATTAATATTTAACAGCTCATTCTGCTCGTTCCTCCAAGGTTTGAATAATGTTAAACGCTCTCTGCAGTAATTTGAATAATCGGTTTCCTTATTGTACGACCGAAATCGTATTATTTTGCGGTTTCGCCGAGCCTTCAGATAGCCACTGTTGTCTAGTAGGGCCAACGGATGTTCATTTTTCTCTGTTTCGACTAACTCTGATTCACCTTCGTCCTCAGAATCTATTTTGAAGGTAATATCATTAATAAAGCTAAGTTTTGTTACGAAATAAATATTTTGTTTCACGTGAAAATCTACCTTCTTCATCGGCTCGGTCGTTTGGTTGGTTTACTTTCTTGGGTTTCCGAAATCCGACTTTTTCGTACATGGATGCGAATTCTGCCAAACAAATCCCTTCCAGTTCCATTGGTCGGTTTGAGTAGTGATCAAACATGCCTTTAACATAAATATCCTCTGAGTCATCGTCCAATTTTTCAATCTCTTTTTGTGGTTTCAAAAATCCAATCCTATGAAGAGGTTCATTGGTGTTAATGAACACATCCTGTTTGCTGCAATATGTGTTAGGAAGTCCAAGTAAAAATTGCGCTGCTTCTTGTGTTGAAATTTCGCAGCCATGACAAAGGACCCGGGCAAACTTTTTAAGTTTCTCGTACACCGTTAGATTTCCGGATTCTGCTTCCTTTTCCGCCGCTCTTAGCAGTTTTGATACGCCACCATCGGACTTCATTATGTACCCAACGCAATATTTTGTACAAGCGTAAGTGTCCAGAATATATTGTACATCGATATTTGCACGCCAAGCAGTAAGGAGCTTCTTGTTGTAATTATTTATGAAGATTTCTGAAGTTTGTCTTCGCAGGAAAACAGTTGCACGTTTAATGGAGGATCTGACTGCCAATAAATACTCTTCTTTTGTTAATGCCAGTGACTGAAGGAAATCCTGAAAGCTAACATTTTCCTTAAAACTTCGTCCCATTTCTGTTAACTTATCGCGAATCCTGTCATAATTTATCTTGTACTTTTCCATCAATGAACTGTTTATATTTTTGTCAACAGGGTTTAAAATTGTGGTTTCTGGTAGTGGAGGCTTTGGGAAACCAAACCGGCATATCTTCTTTTTCCGATTTTTCTTGTAGCAAGTGTGGGAATGTTTATGCAACTGATATCCAATAAGTTCATCCATTTCCCCTTCTTCGTCCCTTTTGCACGTAATAAATGTGTCAATAAAAATGATGATTGCCTTCTCTGATTCGATGTTGCCTAGACATACAGAAAAAATAATGGTAATGTTTAACATTATCCCTTACACATGAACTCATGGTTTTTCACGTGAAACGTTACCTGGTATGAAAGTCGGAGCGTTTTTTAACCAATGACAGCTGTGTAAGTGGGGAGATCCTCTCATCTGAAACTCCAGCCTTGCAAAGTAGTCTGCCAATTCGTAAGGTGCAAATATTCCTGCACTTTTGTTCAGAAGCTTGTTCAGTAGGGTTCTGAATCGATGGTCAAAGTGTAGCATACATGTTACTGGATCTTTTCGAATAAGGTCTGCTTTCTCTAAAAACGAGAGCGCTTTTGTTTCATCTTCCGTAATATCTTCTTTCTTTACTACTTTGGTCAGCATTTGCAGCAATTCGGTCCAATGTGTTTCGGCGGCCGACAAAGTGATAAAAAATTGAGGCTTTCCAACTTGACGTATCATCGCGTTAACCTTCTTTTGCTGTTTTTTCCAATAACATGGAGATGAGCGAACGTTTTGAAAAACGGCGTAACCATCGTCTTTTTCGATAAGGCTTTGTAGATATCCCGGGGTTTTGGCGTTCTTTGCAGTGACTTTGTTTGAGCTGGATCGCTGTCTTAGACAAACTTGCAATGCGTTGTATACCTTTTCATTTAGAGATTTCTTAAAGGCGTAGAGTAGATGGGTCCCAGTGGAAGCTCGTCTATCAAATCGTCGAATTTCCGATTTAGCTATGTCTGTATAAGTAACCTTTGTTTTATAACGTCGCTTTTGTCCACAGTAAATTGTTGGAAATGACATCTCTTCAGCCTCCTTGTCTCTGAAGAATGGAATTGGCGTATTTCCTTCTCCTGGTGCGATTTTTATACCCTGATATTCAACTTCTTTATCTAGGTAAAGTAGGGACTCGTTGCACCCAGGTTCGCCGTCTTCCCATTCATATAAAAATTATTTAACACCTACTAAATTGAATTTAATAAATTAATGTGAAAATGTTTGTATGCATACAATTAACATCTTCTCCAGTTGCTTCATCGTTTGGAGGGTCCATATTTTCACGTGAAACGCTAGAAGATTCTGTGACAACATTTTGATTGTTATTAGATGCTTGTCCAACGATGCTTTCAGTGGTAGGGAGTTCCTCATCATTTTGTCCATCCGTGCATTCATCATAAGAATTAAAGTCAATTGTATCGCCTTAAATCCGAAAAACATCAATATAAGTATACAGAACGAATCATATTCAGTAGATATTTTTCTTGCAAATATTACCTGGATTGTGGTTTTGCCAGTCTTCACAAATTCGAACGTCTTCCTTTTTGTAAAGCTCGGTTTGAATCAAGTATTTTGCAGCTAAATAAACTTTGTATGGCTGAATTCGCTCTTCCATATATGGTCTTGGGTCACCTTTTCTTCGTTGCAGCTTAATATGAACAGTTCCGGTTTTGTTAAATGGTCGAGGAATTTTTTGCGTGCACTCCAAAATGTCATTCTCAACGTTAACCACGTTTCCACTAATTGTTGCTTGTCTCTCAGGTCCACGAAGTCGGATTTGAACAAAGGGGATTCGTAGTGCTACGAGTCTTTCCTCCAACGGTGACAGATTCTTTTAAAAGGAAACGATTTTTATAATTTCACGTGAAAATCAGAACCATTCAAAATTAAATATGAACACAACTTTATAAACCTTAAGCTCTTCTGGAATATTTGGGAAATCAAATCCATTTGATAAAGCCAATCTCGGAACTTTACGCTTATTTTCAGGGGCATAGATGTTTCGTTTACATGTCGTGCAAAAATATGGATCATTTAGGTTAGTTAATAGTACTTGTGACATCATTTCACGTGAAACGCCTCTTTTTATTAGTTCTTCTTCTGAGGTTGATGTTGTTGATGTCGGATACCAAAGGCATCCACAGCAGGAACATACAACCGTTGGGGATTGACGGATGGCTTTGTTGTATTCAGCAAGTAGCGTTTCATAATCGTCGTGAAATAGTTTTCTTCGTAACCTTTCTTGCTCTCGAAAGTTAGGATCTTCCCTTTTTCTTTTTTTACTTGCGCTGTCTGCCGCCCTTTCTGGGGTTCGAAATTCTTCATTCTGCCGTCGGGCTCTTCTTGCAACTGTGTCGATTGCTTGCTCCATTTTTCGTCTGTCATCATCTTCTCTTGCTTTCCGGTGAGCTTCAGTATTGATTGCTTGCTCCATTTTTCGTCTGTCATCATCTTCTCTGGCTTTCCGGTGCGCTTCAGTATTGATTGCTTGCTCAACTTTTCGTCTGTCATCATCTTCTCTGCCTTTCCGGTGCGCTTCAGTATTGATTGCTTGCTCCATTTTTCGTCTGTCATCATCTTCTCTGGCTTTCCGGTGCGCTTCAGTATTGATTGCTTGCTCCATTTTTCGTCTGTCATCATCTTCTCTGGCTTTCCGGTGCGCTTCAGTATTGATTGCTTGCTCCATTTTCCGTCTATCTTCATCTTCTCGTGCTTTTCGGTGAGCTTCAGTGTCTGCATCTCTTTCAGAGTGGCGGCGGACCGGATCCTCCCGAGCTTTGCGATGGGCAACGGTATTGATTGCTTGTTCTAATTGTCGTCTTTCATTATCTGTGCGGACCTGTTGATGGGCCAAAGTATCCTTGGCTTGTTCTGCTTTCCGTCTTTCTTCATCTTCCCGAATCAGTCGCATGCGAGCTCTGGCTTCAGTGCTCCGCTGATTGCTACTTTTTTTATTTAGTCGGGGCATCTAAATTGCAAAATTTGGAATTAATAAAAGCCACCATAAATATTATAAAAGATCATACCTTTCATGCCACAAAATCTTACCTTCAAGAAGCAAAAGAATAAACAAGATGAATTTTTTCATCCAAAATATTTAGCTCATGATGAAAGGAAGGATTAAGTTGTTATTTTCACGTGAATATCCAGTACGACTTCACATCATGTCAAAAGACACTATATTTCTCTGACAAAAGTCAATACCACATGAACACTTCTTTAATTTAATATGTATCAAATTGTCGTACTACTACTCGTTCAAAAATTCATGATGATTTCAGCTAACTCTGTCTGTATGGTGATGATGATATAAATGCATTTTCAATCATTTGAAGAATTTTCGAGCAACGCAGATATTACTCTCACATGGAGCATTCTTGTAAACAGTATATTTATAACAGTAATAATATTCAAAATTCGCGCGGATGCATTAGTAAAGAGTAAGACTGTCCATGAGTCTGTACAAAATGTTGAATGCTTCACGTGAAATCTTTATGGTTTAATGTTTTCACTTCTAATTATGTTATATATCCACGTGGATGACTTGTAAAAAATATCGTAATACTATTTTATTAGTGAAGCTGCTATTGAGAAAATTTTTAAAAAATTGACATTTAAACGCTTATAGGTCACGCTGGGGTCATTGCTGAATCTTGATAATAGCATGGTTGAGTTTTTCTCGAGAAATAGCATCATTTTGATGTATCATAACCCATGTTTTGCTATTAAAAATATTTGACCTTGACCTTTGACCCAGTAGCCATTGACCGATTTTGCTCATCTTCGAACTCAGTCAAGGTCTTGACCTAAGGTGTCGTTTAGCAAAAAGAATTTTTGAAAATCTTCAACGGTGTAAAAGTTATCGTGCGAACAGACGGACAGACGGACGGACGGACGGACGGACAGACAGACTATGATCCATTCTAAAAAACCTGCTTTTGATCTGCGATCGCAGGTTAATAATTGCAATATTAAAAACTACTGCAACCTACACATCTCTCTTGTTTTAAGCTTGTTGCAAGTGACCTGAGGAATGATAATTGAAAGCCCAGCAAAAAATACTACTGGAAATCAACATCAACGCATCTCATCTTACGAAATGCTCGTTCATCATGCTCGTTCTCCTTATCAGCAAAGCAATACAAGAACAACACAAACAACAGCATAAACCATAGTATAAACTTTGCAGCCTCAATGTTATCATCAATATCACATCATCATCATGATTAGAATAAAAGCACGAGTGGATGGATAGAAAAAGTAAAGTAGGATGGAATGAAATCCAAATCCTGCATACTAGGATTTGCATTACATGCCCAATCTAGTCACGGTTAAAAAGTAAAAGAAAAAAGAGTCATGTGATGTGTGCCAGAAACGCAAAGTAATCCACACACACATTCACAAATTAAACAACCATTTGCACTCTTCGGCTGAAGATGAAGTAACCCATTGATTTTATGAGAAACCTCAAGCCCTGTCTAAGAATCAACAGGTATTCATTCCAGACGCTGTCTCTCTCACAAAAAATAATTGAAAATGTGCAAAAATTGTGTTTTGGGCAAATTAGTTGTGGGCAAATTTGAAGCTAATATTACTACTACATGACAGCCTTTGGAGGGGATTTTTTAAAAAAAATTACATTTTTGATCCCATATTTCATGCATCCATTTTACCACATGGTTTCAATAATCTCCTTAAGTTAAAATATTTCGCACAAATTATCACGAATTTTTATGAGACAGTGTATAAAAAAAGAATAATAAAAAAGGATATTATAATGAAAAGGATATTTCATGCATTTATGAACACGGAGACAACATTAGTAATGAGCTGACCACTACTGTGAGGGTGGACAGCTTTGGTACGCTCACTCTAATTTTTGTTTCATGAAGGCCAGCATTGTTATCTATGGTCACCAATGACTCATTTCATCTCCTCACAAATTTTTGCCAACGAAAAAGGTTGTGTTTTCATGGTGTTCGCACGAGATCACGGAATCCCAAGACAAGACGGGAGGACGTACGTTACTGTCATCTTGATCGAATCTAATCAAGCTCCTCTCATCAAGTTCCGTTACTTTCCACCCACAGCAAGTGCTGCAAATGTTTTAGAAACTGCCACAAATAGTGAGCTCCTCACAACGAGATCCTTGTTGGATAGAGAAGTGCAGGGAACTGTAAGACTAAAAATATCCGCAAGGGATGGTGGACCCTACCCAAAGTGGACCCACGCACAGATCAAAATCATGATATTGGATGAAAACGAGATGCTGGTAATCCGAGACTGTCATCATCCATCACTTTTACTAATGATTGCAATGGCAACAATTCAGTTTTCCCATCCACCTCCATTGTTCGCCAAATACAGGAAGGGATCCAGTTGAAAAACCCAATCATCACAGTTTCCGCAGAGGACCCAGACTCCGACATCAATGGGAAAGTGAAATGCTCCTTAGAAGAGCAGGATCCCTCCGATTATCTTCTGAGGAACTTGTCAAAGTCATTGTTAAGGACATCAATGACAACGAGCCCAAGTAAGCAATAATTTAAATTTATGCAACGATTTTTCTTGATTTCAGATGATCATACATAACATCAGCTCAACAAGTTTTCTCAGAGAGTTGCTTTTTTCTGCTGATAGGCATATTACCCATAATATGTATAAAAACACGTATATAACTATATACGAAAA
Source organism: Orchesella flavescens (assembly GCA_964034955.1). Lineage (NCBI taxonomy): Eukaryota > Metazoa > Arthropoda > Collembola > Entomobryomorpha > Orchesellidae > Orchesella > Orchesella flavescens. The sequence continues at coordinate 16,460,460 of OZ035953.1, read as the reverse complement.
AGAACGAAATGTTGTTGTTGTTGATGTTGTAGTACAAAAAACCAGCATTTTCAAAGAGATATTATGTACGCTCGTTCCCCCTGATAGGATGTTTTCGAATGCAACGGCAAAATAGCGTGGTATACAACATAAAGCAAAACATATTATCCATCTATTTCTCTCTTAATATGTATCCACAGCAAAATCCATGAAAATGAATGTATGCCCATAGACATACCAATGTAGTCCCCGAAATCATTATTCTCATTTCTTTCTCTCATGTGAGCATCAAATGAGTTACAAGTCGTAGTAACCTGTACGAGGATTATTATTACATGGGTTGATGGTTTTGCTCTTGTGGAAAAAAGTGATTGCAGGATTGAATAGTTAAAACAAAAGTCGAAGTAGCAAAGTAGATTGCATTGCATTACTTACAAGCAATACTATCGAACTGTCACACGCGAAACTGGACAAAATTTATATCAAACTATGTAAAAATATGTGAATAACAAGACTGGACACATTCCAGCTGCTTAGACAGCGATCCAAGGTCTCCACAAGCAATCGAATTGCCAATATCCGCCATTTACTCAATGCATTACAGGGGCACCGTGCGAACTGAAGCATACTCTTTGTCGCATGCACGCATACGCATCTAGAATACATAGCGTAGCTGATTTTCTTCTTTTCCAGTTTTCTTTTCTGAAATTTTCGCGTGGATTTTCGCTGAAGTGTAGTGGTACATGGGAAGAAAATTTCCCTGCAACTTTTTGCAAAAATTTGATAGAATTTCTTAGGAAATTGCATGCATGCACCGTAATGCGCGAGAAAAGTTCAAAAACTAAAACTTTAAAAGAAGAAAATCAGATTTTGCTATGTATTTTAGGAGCGCATACGTGAAAACAACGAAGAGTAGGCTTCAGTTCGCATGGTGCCCCTGTAATGCATTGAGTAAATGGCGGATATTGGCAATTCGATTGCCTGTGGAGACCTTGGATCGCTGTCTAAGCAGCTGGAATGTGTCCAGTCTTGTTATTCACATATTTTTACATAGTTTGATATAAATTTTGTCCAGTTTCGCGTGTGACAGTTCGATAGTATTGCTTGTTAGATTTATCGTATGTCAAGCTCAATATAATGCATATTATATGCATGATTTTGAAAGGAAAACCTTTGCTTCTATTGAGAAGCTCAAAGTCATGAAATGAAATGTTTATGTAATGTATATACATATATGTACACACACTTTCATTTTTGTTGTGGAAGGATTAGAGTAGCCTACGCTTTTTCACCTGTCAAGAAAATATAGCCAATGCATGAAATCGTTTGGTTGAGGCGTTGCTTTTTCATACAGACAGTCTCTGTATTATTTTTCAGATGCAAATGGAATATCCTGCTGATGTCAGAAAAGTTGGGAGGGTTGGCAAAAGGGACCGGGATTGGCTAAACCGTGGCAATCCTCATAACTTGTTAGGCAAGAAATCTCACCATTTGATAAATAGAACCGATTTGTTAGGCATTTATATAAAATAGTAGTACTGGAGGAGCAATAAATTCCGTGAATGTTATGTTTTGTTATATAAAATTATAATGTATCTATGACTATAACCACCATGCCACCACCAGAATTACTCCAAGAATGAGAGAAATGATAGGTTAATAAATTGTGAGTATAAATTAAGATTCTATCTGTATAACATGTAATAAAGGTTTAAAACCCAATTACTTTTACGTTCTTTTTTCTTACATGCACGTATCTAAGACAATTTTGTTGCTATTTATTTTCATTATTACGTAGCTGAGTATTCAGCGAAGTAATGGTTTTACTCAAACTGTCTGTCTGTCCGTCTGTCTGTCCGTGCGCACTCTCCTGGTCACATACATTGACCGATTTGGCTCAAATGTGGTACACAGGTAGTATTACTCAAGAGGACCTCTGGGAATACTTTTCAGCCAAATCGGTCAAACGGTTCGAAAGTTCAGAAACTCATCGATTTGGCTGAAACGTATACGTATACGTAAGAATTGCATAGTATCCGTGTGGATGAGCTTGTGCATAAATGCAGAATCCGGAATGGTATTGTACTAGTAATGCTTTCACTATACGTTGGGAGAGGATCCTGAAGGTGCATTTAGAGAGAGAGAGAGTGAGAGGTGGTGGAGGAGATTTGGTGGACATGGGAGGAGGGGGTTTGGAGGTGCTCACTCAACACCCTCCTCAGCTACGTCTCTGGCCTGCTTACTAGCAGTTTATTATTTTAATAGGTTGATGTTTTGCTGTAAGCAAGAATCTTTCACGGCACGTAACCAAAGGTTTTGAGTGCTACTCCAAAGCTTATCCATTCTCAAAATTTTCTCCAATCAGCATGTACAGCATTATCATCAACAACAACATGAAAAGTTTCATCCTCAGGTCTACCTTCATCCCTACCAAAGATACATTTTTCTTGTCAGGCGACTTAGAAAGCATTTCAGGCTAATTTTTTATCGCCGTTACCCAGCGACGCTATAATTATTACAAAAGACGAAGTAGAAAGTGCTCCAAAACGAGCTGATTCTCAGTCTCTGTCTTGGTTCTCACATGGGCAAGATGAGAAATATGCATATTAGAGGGTAAATTAGTACCAAAATAAGGTATGTTAAACAATTATAAGACCACTTTGCAATATTTTGCCATGCGATGACAACACAAGCTTGAACCGGGATTTTTGTTGCATTGCAATGAGGGGTCCTTAATACTCCTAGACCCCAAGTTTCAGCTTCTGTGACCCATCTGTTGGTGAGCTGCAGCTTAATCTTTAACAAGTGTCAATTTCCACTGTTAAACAATTATAAGACCACCTAAATCGTTTGCTTCCCAAAGCCACTCAAACTTATAAAATTGTGTTTTATAAGTCAGAATACATTTAATGCTTCACAATTTCTTTAAAAAATTCCATATATGTAGCTCACCTATGGGCTGTGTGGTAGTTACGGGGCATTGCTTGGGATTCAGCAACATTTTTTAAGTTTTAGGACAGTTAAGCTTACAAAATTTGGCTGCATTACAACCAGAATGCCCCAAATGTGCCCCAAAATTCTCTACACTCACTTATGTTTATAGTGGGTACTTTTTAACCCAATATACAAATTCTGTGCCCTGCAAATTAAACTCTTCCATTTATGGTAAAATGACTAAAATCGGAATTTGGCCATAAACGAGGGCTTACCACCACCCACCTGCTTAAATTTTTTCAGCTTATCATAGCAATTAACTTCTCAACCATTAAGGGCGTCGTTATGTGTAAAAATAATTCGCGGGATTGCACGCACAGTGTACATGCAAGTTACCTAAAGATGTGACAATCGGCCCAATCCAATAAAGTCAATGGCATACTTTTGGGCTTTAAATGTGTGGCGGGATCAGCGCACTTTTGGTAGAAATTTTGTTGTAAAATAATATTTCTTATGTTTTTAAGATGTTATTTTTACATTTAAAGTGGGCAGGCGTAGTTTTTGGTGCGCTTGAAAAAAAAACTACTGCTGCTGTTTTTTGGTAGAGTATAGCAAAATGAAGGAACTTGTAGGTACACTGGGCGGGCACACCCGCGATTGATTTTCACTTATAGCGACGCCCCTGATGGTTAGGAAGAACACTGCTATGATAAGTTAAAAAAATGTAAGGAGGTGGGTGGTGCAAACCGTAGTTTTCGTCCAGATTTGTAATTTTTATGATTTTATCACATGTATGACTGTTTAATCTGTAGGGTACAGATTTTGTGTATTTGGTTAAAATGCATCCACTACGAACATAAGTGGGTACAGAGTATTTTAGAACACATTGAAGGCATCCTGGTTGTAATGCTTCCGAATTTTGTAAGTTATACTGTCCTAAAAGTTAAAAAATGTTGCTGATTCTCAAACAATGGCCCGTCACTTCCACCCACCATACAAATGAGCTTGTGGCATAGTATTTTTAAAGAAATTATAAGTCATTATAAGTATTCTGACTAATAAAACTCAATTTTATAAGTTTGAGTGGCTTTGGGAAGCAAACGATTTAGGTGGTCTTATAATTGTTTAACAGTGGAAATTGACACTTGTTAAAGATTAAGCTGCAGCTCACCAACAGATGGGTCATAGAAGCTGAAAGTTGGTGTCTAGGAGTATTAAGGACCCCTCATTGCAATGCAACAAAAATCCCGGTTCAAGCTTGTGTTGTCATCGCATGGCAAAATATTGCAAAGTGGTCTTATAATTGTTTAACATACCTTAACTGGCTAGAATTTAGTGCCGCAAAAAATGGACGTCATGCTGACCTGGAGTTACTGAATTTTATCATTTTTATCCTTTTCTTGTAGCTGTACACATTTATAAAATCCTCAATACGCTTACCTCAAAACTTTAAAAATTTACTACGCGTGTATGTGTGGAGAATCTCGTTTGAGAAATAAATAATGATTTGCTAAATGTTACGCAGTGAAATACCTTCAGGAGTTATTACTCCGAATGCGTCCAATGATAAATCACACCTTTGAAGTATAGTTCATTTGAAAGCGAATGGATCTGGACCTGATAGCATACAAAACCAAGCAAATGGCGTGGCAAAGAAAAGTGAATGAGTCGCACCCTGGCACCGAAATTGTCGCATTAAGATATCCTTTTACTCGTTTTGTAGATAGTCGTAAAAAAGCGATAATGATGATTTGCAGAGAACTTTTAGTATTGGAAGTTACAGTTACATTAAAAGTATGGATTTTCTTTAAGAAAAACAGTTTATGCATCCTGTTACCATATTATTATAAATATTGGTATAGTCAGGGCAGATAAATTAGTTAATCATGAATTGCACAAACAACATTTTACAGGAATAAAAGTACATCTTCAGTTATTGAAAATTTATAGAGCAGTCCAGTATCTTAAATAATTAAATAATCTCCAGACCACGATAGTGAATCAACAGAAATGATCATCCAATCAGAATGATCATGAAAAATACTCAATGCATACCATTTTGATTGTCCGAAAATTGTATTATCTGATATGACTTTAGAGGGGCATATGCTTGTTCCGTATGCCATGTAAACCTTAGTATGGTAAAGACAAGCAGCTTGTTTTAAAGATTTGAAGTAATTAGGGAAACGGCTATGGTGTGGTATTAGCATAAAAATGTGTGGTGTGGTTGACAAAACAACAAACGTCAAAAAGGTGTACTTTACTTTCCAAGCTAAACACATTCAGCTCATTTCTACTTTTCTACGAAAAATATATTTATGTACAGTCATAATGCGTGTGTGTATCAGGGAACAAAAGAATACATAAATTTTTAGTGCCATAAAAATATGCATCGGTTTTGTACGTTGCGTTGCAGCATCACACTGGTAAAATCAATTTTCAAGAAAATCTATGTTTTGCTTTTGAGTTGAAAAATATATTCATTACTTTTCATATTGAAACTTAAGGTACGCTTGCTTTTTGTGAAGTTTGCTTGCCTGGTTTCACTTAAGCTGAGTTGAGTAGTAAGTACTTTATGATATGGTCAAGTCAGTGGTTGCGAGCTACATATAAGTATATAATCCCTTCATTCCTTTCTCTTAGAAACTGGATGATTCACCTTTTGGAGACATGCAAAAGGATTGTTTATGATGCTTGAGAGAGAATAGGGAGGAGTTTTTGATGCACTGCATATGTCATCATGTCAGCATGTCCCATCATATGCCTCATCCACGTTCTACAGCTACCTCCAATTCTGCTGTATCCCATACATCACACATTTCCACACCCATCCTTCTTCACAAGCATTTGAGATTTCACTCAAGTCACAGCCGCATCCTGTCTATATTTCCCTTTACAAAAGTAAACAATACTCTGAGCTTTCGTGGACTTCAAAAATTACCAGTTGCTTGTACTGTAAATCACTTGAAGGGAATTTACATTGTGATTTGTTCTCAAAAGTGCTATCAAGTTTGCTGCTCGGTTTGGAAAATATTTGCATCATCATCATCATTTTCCTCCTTTCCTATCATCGTTTACGTACCAATTTCCGTTATTTACGATACAAAAGATAACTTGTAATCAAAGTACGTTTTTATTACTCTTAATGTAAAAAATTTCGTGTTTTTAAGAAAATTCAGCTACATAAAACTATTCTTGACAACTTATCAATGCAATGCGAGCTGTATTTTTTAGATATTTCGCAACTTATTTAGCATTGTGTAACAAGAATTTTTCTTATACTTTTGAATTTCTAGGAGTGCTTGTTCTCAATATCAAGTGCAGTTGTAGCACATGTTCAAAATGAGTAGTGTCGTGCCCGGAAAGCACTTTTGTGTATTTTGTGAAAAAACTTTTAAGGAAAAATGCCGTTTGGAAGATCACTTACGATTCCATACTGGTGAAACACCCTTTCAGTGTGAAGAGTGCGAAAAATCGTACAGTGGAAATCCCAGTTTGAAGGCACACATTAGGCGTGCCCACAGAGAAAAACCAATTAAATGTTTCTTTTGTGGGAAGACATTCGCGTACAAGTCTGACTATAAAACTCACGAGAAAGTCCACTTTCGAGACAAGCCAGAGTGTTTTAAGTGTTCTGTATGTGACAAAAGTTTTTTGTACTCCAAAAGTTTAAAAGAGCATTTCCGAATTCATACAGGAGAGAAACCTTATAAATGTCAAGTTTATGGTCAGGATTTTCGCACACTTGACCAGCTCAAATACCACGGACGAGTTCACACAGAAAACAATCATTTCAAATGTGACAAATGTGGACTGAAGTTGGCCAAAAAGTGTAATTTGGAGCGTCATGTTCAAACTGTACATTATAAACTGAAGCCATATATGTGTGAAATATGCGCCAATGAATTTGGCACAAAAGCCAATTTGGATGCACACTTATCAACAATTCACCCGACGGACGGAAAAAGCTATACGTGTGTCCACTGCCCAAAAACCTATACCTCTAAACTTAGCTTGAAAGCACACGTTTCAAGCACTCACCTAAAAACTTTTGATTGCATTATTTGCAACAAGAAGTTTCCAAACGTTGGTAAACTTAACCGACACATTAACTCGCATACGAAGGAAAAGCATTTTCATTGCAAATTTTGTGATGTTTCGTTTGCTCAAAAAGGTAACTTGGATTACCATCTTGAGATTCACACTAATGATGAAAAATGTTGCTTTTGCCATTCAGCCTTTGCGCGAAAGAAACAACTGCATAGCCACATCCGGAAGCATGTAGGAGAAAAAAGTTTCATCTGTGGTGAGTGTCCCAAATCATTCTACTCCTCAGGAGCTTTGCGGTATCACAAAAAAACAATTCACTAAAGTTTGAGATTCGTGTGTTTTGTGAGAACAAATTCACCCATAATGATGGATTGTACATATTATAGAATGGTTTTAATTTTAAGAGAATTCAATTTGTAGATTTATCGATGTTAACCGTTTATCTCAAAGTGAATATGGAGTGTTAATATTTGATTGTACTGCATTATAGTTTATTGTTACTGTTAATTTACCTGTTTCAACGAGATTTCTAGATGGTTTTGTACTAATTTTAATGCAAAGTCTATGTTTTATTGTTTTGGGGATATGGGATGAATAATTATAGTAGTGGTAAAATTTTATTTTCATTTTGGGACAGTATTTAAATTTGGGTTTACATTTTAGCACAAACCATTTTATTATTAATAATTGCCACAACATAGCATAATAATAACAATTATGAGGGAAGTGTTAGTGAAGTTTTGGATCAAATTTCACCTGGCAGTCAAAGTTTGGAAATTTAAAAAATAAATAAATCAATTTGGTTTGTAAAATGTATCAATTGCAAATAATGGAAAGCCCATAGGGTAGTATGATTCACAAATAGTAAGTAAGTTTCTAGTTCTTGTGGAGTAATATATATTGAACCTGCGTTTAGTATGTAGTCAAAATATAATTTGTGTATTGAAGTGTAAACCTACAATATGTCGCGTCTGCAAGGAAATTCTCCTAAAACACGTTATAAGAAGTTGCCGGCCAAGGGGTTCCAAATAGGTTGAAATCTTCAATAACCTGGTTGGGATATTTTTGTGTTTGTAAACTTGGATTTCAAAAACTTGTCCCTAGTACGCATCATTAAATTTATGGGTAGTGACAAAGATAACATAAACGAAAGTTTTTTTTTAGCTTACTGAATAATTATTATTTTGAGGACAGACGGACATGATCGTAGTCAGTAACACATCAATTACTATGATTAGAAATCTCAACCAGGTAATTGAATGATTTGAAGCATGTTTCCTAGGGAAAATTACCCGTAATTTCACTTTACAAACTCACATTTCCCGTCATTTCAAATAGAGGCTGTAGTATACTTGTTCTTCATTTTGAAAAAGGGTTAAATGAATGATGGTGTAGAAAAATGTTACATTTGTATATAACGATTAGGTACAGACACAGCTTGATTGTCAGGTCAGATTAAGACGACATCAGGGATTAGTAAAATTAATGGAAACTTGAAAACAATTCAAATCTTCCTCTGTATAACATAGTATAACATTATATTGCTAGTAAACATTTTTTTGTGGTTTCACTGTTAGAAATCTAGATAAAAATTTGATAGAATTTTAATAGCTAATAAATTATAAATTTTATAGTTGATAAGGGGAGTATCTAGTATTAGAACTTGTTATGTTATATAGTTTATTCATAATCAAATATTTTTTGAATGGATTTTCTAGATTTGTATTGAATACATAACTAATATAATTTTTGCTTCAAGTATTGTATAAATTGTTATATAGTTATAAGAATGATAGTGTTTTGGATTACTTAAATTTGGGTTTAAAGCAGAGCACTACTAATAGTTTCCACAATTTTTCGTTTAAAAATATGAGGAAAGTATTATCGACTGTTGGTTAAAAAATTTCATCTGGCAGTAAGAATTTGTAAATTTAGAAAAATAGTAAATTAATAGGGCTCATAAAATGCATCAAGTGCAAAAAATGGAATTCTTAGGATACAAATAAAAAATGTTGAGTTTGTAGTTTTTGTGTAGTGATATTGAATTTTAGTTTAGTAAATAAGTAAACAAAATTTGTGAGCGCAAGTGTGTCCACAAAATAATTCCAACATAAGATCAAGGAAAGTTGTAAGGGGTTATCCAGTGTGTGAGAACACGTAATGGTATTTTGTGAATGTTGTAGCTAACGACAAAAATATTTATTCGATGAAAATGTGTTTTTAGCAGAAAGACATTTCGTGTTGGGTGCATTTATGTAAATTTCCTAAGTAATTATGCTTGTTTGTTATAAAAATTTCCTTGTAGCTTAATACCATTATACACAATAATACAAAATAATAACAATAATGAATGAAATGTTAATGATTGGTTGGTAACAAACACCGGATGTGGCAATCAGATTTTGTAAGTTTAAAATAATTAAATTTATCAATGTATCAATTGTAGAAAAAAGAAATGTTCATTGGTTATAAATGACGTATTTAGTAAGCTTGTAGTTTTTGAATTCTAATATTAAACATTAACTTTGTACAATCAAACAATAGTAAGTAAGTGCAAGTAATAACCTCTATAATATTGTGCACAAGAAAATCATTTAAAAAAGGATTTAAAAAGTTGTAATGGAATATCCAATGGGCGAAATTGATATTTAATTTAAGTGTTGTAGCTAACAAAAACAAATATTTACCAACAATATGTGTTTTTAATTCTAAGTGCGAAATATAGGTCCTGTTCAATGCATTTATGTAAATTGATTTAGTAATGATATTTTTTAAATAAATTGAGAGTTTAAATCATAAAGTTGTATATCATCAAATTATATTTTTTACCTCAATCAATTTCACATTTGGTTTAATCGGATGTACCTACAACAAACAAACACTATATTATCATGAAGGTACTCCACACACCCGACATATTATACATACTTTTAAGCGTTTTGCTCCATCCAAATTAACCTAAGAAAACCGAGTTAAAACGGTGGTCTAAAAGAGGGGTTCCTTTTTGTGTTCGAAGGCATTATCGTACTTGGGACTTTGCCAATGAATGAGGTCGAAGATTCTGAGAGCGGCACAGGTAGGTTATTATTGTTATTATTATGAGACTTTTTGGTAATAGTAAAAAGGATGATAAAAATGTAGATTCCAAAAATTTGATCGAATAATAGCAGCAGCAACAGTGGTGGCAACAACACCAGTTCTTCTGGATCCTCTGGGACTCGTGGCAAAGACAATAAGTAGTTTTTCAGCCCAACTGTAAATCTCAATGTGCCCAATGTGATTCCAAACTCAAGTTCTTCGGCTTTTGTGAAAATGACGGTACCGCGGCGCCTTCCAGAAGCGCTGCCTCCGCACTTTCTTCCAGTGGCTCAGGCTTACATAATGTTCATGCTTCCGGAGACTCTTCATCATCATCATCATCTATTTCAAATAATAGGGCACAGAACCTGCCAACGACCAACAGCTCCGCGAATATTTGTAGTAACAACACTCCTTGGGGAACTGTGTCACTGACGAAAGGAGCTGACAAGGGATGCCTTTCCCCTTCCGTTGCTAATTTAAGTAATGCACCGGATAAAACGAAAGAAAATTCATATAATAAGAAAGCCAGAACTTTCACTGCGTCGGATAAGGTAAAAAGCGCCATATAAAATGATACACTTCATATATTCATATTGATTTGATTCATCATATATATAAAGCGCAACTCTCGCTATAAAGCTTTTACTATTGTACCTCCCAAGATGCAAACTCTGGTGTGTGTACCTTTATGCAGATTTTATGTACATCATACATCAATGCAAATCATACGACTCATTCATGTAAATGAGAGTGAACTCACAGTTCGACCGCACGGAGAAGCACATGAAAAAGGGGAATCCTCCAATCTCATTTCCCTTTGCACTCAAACTCTTTTCTTGGTATCCTTTTATCACTAGGCTGTTTAACAGCCACATTTTATTCATATTAGTATGCTCTTAATTGTATAGTATTATATTTAGCTTAAAAGATATTCTAAAAGCACAAATAGATCAGGACGATGATGATTAGAGAGGAGCTGACGATGAGGAGTTAATAGATAAAACTTGAAACGTAAACTGAGATGGTTTACGTCTTATAGAAAATAGAGGGACAATGTATCATGTCATCATCATCATCATCATCAATTTTTGTTTTTCAGCTTCAGTTGCGAAAACATTTATGTATGACAATGAAGTGAATAGAATGCAGATGTAAAGTTTAGTTAGAAATTATGATCATGTCGTCAGTTCTCTTTTGTACGTTGACTGACAAGTTTATATACATATTAACTACTAGCTATTCTTCGGTTCTTTAGTTTTCATACATATTTACATCGTTCACATATTCTATATGTGTGCCTTTTGGACGCATTTGTTTTTGGTTGTAAAAGCACTTTCTTCAATGTATTCCTTCTTGTGTCAGTTATCAGTACAGTAGTTTAAATAGTAAACAAAATGTACAAACACAAAAGAAAGAGGAAGGCAAAGGCCAAGGCTAAAGTTCAAAAGCTGGGGGTGGCTGCTAAAGCAGTTGTGAACAATAGTTCAAGAGATAACAAGAAATTTGTTAATTCTAAGTTCAGTCTCGATGAAGATTTTTCCGTCAGAAGGAGTAGTTCTCGGATTAAAGATAAAGCTGAGAATTTAATACCTGCTCCAGAGTTTTCTTCTAACCATTTACGTTTAAACTTACAGATTGTAAGTAGTAATTTGGTTTTTCACTTTAACAGTGCAATGGTTATAACAATGTTTGTGTTTGGATGCGGATTTTGATTTGATAAATGTTTTGTTTTTTAGTCGGGAACAGCCCCAGACGACAACTCCGCGGGTTCACTCGGATGATCATCAACTGGAACTTCGAGTACGTCATATCGTAATCATGGAGCGCAACTCCCCAACTGATCTTAGCACTACTTGCTCTTCCAGTTTACTTCAAGGTATGTAAACACGAAAAATAGCCGTGGATTCCTAAGAATCAACGGACGGAACATGGAGATGGAACATGATGATGTGATAGAACATGTCAGCCAGTAACACCAACGCATCAGCACCTGCAGATCCAGTCAGCTCTGGAAATGCAGATGCTAGCTCAGAACCTATTCAAGTGGATGGGAGTCCTGAAGCTGTTGTTAAAGGTATTGCAATCACCACTAATTCTTCAGCTCCTAACTCAAATGCAGATGATAATTCCTTATCTGTGCTGGTGGACCTGGCTGTAACCTAACATCCACCTCATCTTCTCCAGGTGGATATCCATTAAGTGTTCCTGGTGTCAGTCATCCTATCGGGGGATGAAGTAGCGTCGGGAGTACAAGTGTTAATAGTGCAATGCCCATACCAGGAGATCTTTCCAAGGATGCGAAACCTACAATCGAACCAGGCGGATCTATTTTGCCTGGTGGACCAAACAGTGATAATGTGCGAACTCCTCCCCCAACGCAGCACCATGTTCATAGTCACACACATCATCACACACATGTTGGAATCGGATATCCCATCATTCCGACCGTGCCACCACAATACTCTCCACATTATGGAGGTAATACAAAGGAAAGCAATCGAACTTTCACAAGATCCTAGAATTGGATGAATGTGAGCTAATATTTGCTGTACCTTTTGTGTACTTCCAGTGTTGGCAACACCTCCAGCAGCACCTTCCGTGATCCCTCCATTCCCATCACAGAAGCCAAACTAATCAAGTGCGACGCGACGCTACGCATATTAATAACGCAACGCGACTACTCACGACAAACTACAACGCGACTGCGACTTGAGTAAAAATTCTGATGATGAAAATGGAATTCATTTTTCAAGTGATGTAAAAACAAACAAAAAAGGATTACTAGTTTTAAGTATACCGACTGACGAGATGTAAAGAAAAGTGGTATAATATCAAAATGAGAATGAACGCGAGTATGGTGATGATCAGCTTATAGAATGAATCTGTATGTATAAAATGTGTTAAATTTCCGAGAGTTCATTATGTAAAATTAAATCTACGTTTAAAATTGTGACTGGAGGAAGAAAGAAATTCAAGATTTATGAAAAAGAGAAAGTTGACGAAATTGTCAACTGTATGCAAATATTGTGCAGAATTAAATGTGTAGTCGAATCTTAGCAATTATATTGTGAGAATGCATTGTTATTATGTCAATTATTATATTCACCAACCAATATATATCTCTATATATTACACTAGTAGTGGTGACGTTCGTTCGGGTAGTGAGTGTTAGTCAAGATTAAATTTGACCGATTATGTGAAAGCAATGAAATTCGCAAGTTCAGCAACAGAAATTCATGTAAATTAAATTAATATTCATCATATTAAAGAAAAAAGTATAATGAATATATAGCTCAGCCGTAGACATAGTGCATTATACCAGTTTTTGGGTATGATAGTCGCCTCCCAGCGCTTATTACATTAAACACTATTGTATCATTAGGTCCTTCAACCGTATTAAACGCAAAAAGTGCTGACCGAGAAGAAGCCGAACTCTTTAGAAATGTGTGGGAGTTAAAAGCGGCTTTTCATTCATTTTATGTGTACTTTGTTCACCTGTTGTTATTAGTCATTATTTATTTGAATTTTATATATTGCATCGTATATTATTAAAATATATGAGAACACAATATTGAGAAAAAAATAAACTTCAGATTATGATTCCTTCATGACTCGAACTTCTCGTTGGTAAATGTCCTATTATTCTCGTCCTCGACTACATTTTGATTATTCAGTATTATTATTTTGCATGAATATATGCCCTTTGATATAAAAGTTTTACATGTTATATGACATCTTACTACACATAAACTAATCCTCCATTTTTATAAAGCATACACAAAAATGTATTAAAAAGAAAGTCCGATTTTACACTGATTCGCTAGACAATTTAACTGTTGGCATTTATTCATCAACATTTAATTATTATACCAATTGCACTCCCATAATTCTGATATACATGCTTGTACAGATAAGTATATACGAAAGTGCACACGCACATTATACATTTCTAGCAAAGTTATTTTACGGATACAAAACTCATTTTAACTGATGTGTCAATTTAAAAAAAACTATTTCAAACCAGAAAAAAACAAAAACAAAAGATGTTTAGTGGAAAAGTAGAAACAATAAAAAACTTAATTGTTCAGCGTGTTAGCCAAGAAAGACCGTTGTAAATTAGCGGCAGGAAGCATAACATCCAGGGGAAAGTTGTTGTGTATTGCATTAGAACTCGCATTTTGTTCCCTTTGCACAGCATTGCAGAAGCGGGCAGCGGAGTTATGCCACTCCTCCAAAAAATTAGGTGAGTCGTTGTTAGCAGGAAATACTCGTTCTCCTGCTGGTCGAGGAACGGCTCCAGAAGTTGAGGCATTGACGATTCCACTTGGAGACAAGATAACTGAGATGTTTCCACTGCAGCCGCTGGTTGAAGACACAGGCTCTGGGATGGCGGTAGAGCTGACATGTACTCCATTCATCGAGGAGAAAGTTCTTCCAGTGAAAGTCGGTAGTTGTGAAGATGCAGTTTCCCCAGAACTCTGCAAAGCTGAAACCTGCAAGTTTGCGCCTGCGGTGGTTGTTGCCAATATTCTAGGTCCATCAGGAAAGGTCGTGGCCGTGACATTCGACTGGGTGGTACCGCTGGATCCAGCAACAGGTTGATTGGCAACTGGAACGTTTCCGGATCTAGATGGGCCAGCGCAGACGTCATTTCTTCCAATACCTGGATTAATAGCGCCTTGAAAAGACAGTCGTTCATTGGTTTTCCTCATCTCAGCAACTATGATGCAGGAATCGGAACTGCTAGTAGATTGATTTGAAACTGCCATTGTACTCAATTCACTTGCCTCCAACAAGTATTTCCTGTTCAGCTGAAATATATATATAAAAGCGGCATTGTGTCTGTTGGTCAGTTCAAATGAAAAATCCATTTAATAAAACATTTCAAATGTTTCTAAATTACATTTTTAAAGTACCACTCTGTAGTTATCCAGTGCTTCACATCTTCAGGAAACAGTTCCAATCTCCCTTTCTCTCCCATTGCTTTAATCAAAGACTTGATCCATCTCATACTACCATAACGGCCATATTTTCCATGTCCTTGCTTTTGAAATGCCTTCATGAAGTCCACAACCATCTGTTTGCGCCTATATGTAAATTTCCGAGGACGCCGGTTCTTTTCTGAAGTTGGTTTAGTCTTTACAGCAGGAGATTGCCCATCCTGTGAAAATCCTGGCTCCAGTGACGACATCTTTTATTAAAATGGCAAAAAAGTAAAAATAATAATTATTGTACTTTATAAAAAAATATATTGCATGTAAAAGACTTTTATGATCAAATTAAAGAAACTCACGGCTGACGACGTTGTGGAGTTCTTCTACGTGACTCACTACGAAGTTTTGTGCCTGCCAGCTTCCACCTTTGACCGTATACAACGATTTTACGACCTGAAAATACCAAAAAATAATAATAAAGGTTATAAAATCCTAACTCATTCGAAATGGTAAAGGTAAAAAAACGATTACACTCACAATTTAATGGCAAAAGGCTCTTCTTTTACTCGGCTTGATTTGTATTGAGGTACACGGAAGCACGCCTGAAATATTGTAATTGAATAAAGCTCATTTATAGCTCGCATGCATGAAAAGGTGGAAACTTTTCATGAAATTTGTTAATTTACTTACGTTATGATGTTTAAAAGAAATCGTTTTGGTTTCTTCCGTAGCAGGAAGTTCCACGAAAGCAATGGAATCTGGAAAAAGAAATACAGAAATATACACTTTAAACAAAACTTTTAAACTAAAACTTTGAAAATTTTGCTATAAGGTTTGTGAATTTACGCACGGTTAAATGGTTGGAAGCAGCTTTTATCCACGACAGATGTAAAGTTCCCAGTAGCAAAGGAACTCTGGAAATATATTTTAAAGAAATTTAAAATTAAACTTTGAACAAGTCTGAAATATTCCTGGAAACTTTTGGAAATTACTTACGATCTATTAGGGCAACCAAGATAATGTTGTATAGAGCAGAACTTTCACTGGCAAGTACTTTTAACTTTGTCCGTGATGACAACTTAAGGTGAAGCAGTCGGAGAGACTTCCAAACCAAGAATGACAGGAAGCTAGGCGAATCAGCCCTTTTTATACACCCCTAAGAAGGCAAAGTTATGTGTTTGACCTGACCTGAACCCAAGGTACATTATATTTAGCATATCCATAAGCTTGGTTCCAGTGCTGGTTCGGGTTGGTATTATACGTACATAGGTTCATGCTTTGTTCCTTTTGTTCCGTAGTCAAATGATTTGCATAATACTCGACATGGTTTCTGAGGTAATAAACTCGACAATTCAAGATGTAATAATGAACCTTCCGGCTTATCTTATCTGAAATCGTATGGCTTGTGTCAAGGGTCACGCTGAGGTTATCAAAAATATCGAATATAGTATCACTGATCTGCTCTCAGCAGTAGCTTCATTTTGATGTATCACAAGATCACAGCCCATACCTTGCCGTATTTTAACCTTATCATGGTCACTGGGGTTTTCAAAAACTTTCGAAAATAGTATCACTGATACATGGTATGAGAAATGGCATATATGATTTTGTAGGATTATACAGGATGGTAGTTCAGGCACAAACAAATGTGTAGCATGGATGGCTGCAACTTTAATGCCTTCAGTAATTTAATCTAGGGTTCCAACTAATCTTCACCATATTTAATGAGATTTGGAAAGATAAACAGCAGAGGGACGTTATTATTTTAAGTGAACTCTCGACAGTATTCATCATCCACTTTGTAGAATATAGTTTAGTTATATTCTACAAAGAATCCCCCATATCCAGTTGCAATTTCCAGACATTATTCATCCTGTAGTAGATAACACACTTGCACAATTCTCCAGAATCAGATTCTAAAGTATGAATTGATTAGTAGTAGTGTCCCCATCAACCCAGGCTAATTTCAAATGAATATTGGAGTAAATTATGGCAATATTGACATTCTCTCTGATTTCCATTTTCCAATCCAACTATACTTTTTTGGGGTTGAAGTTCGAATGACTTAAAGGATGATAATGCAGGTTCAGATCTGGCAGATGTTGAGTTTCATAAAGAAAGTGGATTACCACCAACGAATGGGATGTAATGTAGATACATCACATATACAATTGCGTGAAGCACAGTTTTGCGCAATGCATGAAATCAATTTTTAAAAAAAAACATAGTTTGGTTTTGAGCTAAAAATATATTCATTACTTTTCATATTGAAAGTAAAGGTACGTTTGCTTTTTGTGAAGTATGCTTGCCTGGTTTCACTTTAGCTGAGTAGTAGTAAGTATTTTATGGTATGGCCAAGTCACTGGTTGCGAGCTACATATATAAGTATAATCCTTTCACTCCCTTTTCTTCGAAACGGTGTGATGCTTGAGAGGAGGTTTATACTAATGCAGAGAGATGAATGCGATTTTTCAACAGATTAATAATTTCAAGAGCAGCATTTACCCAACATTAGGCTTGTTGTTCGCTGTAATGTATTTAATTTAAGTTACGCAAAATCTCACCAAAAGAATATGAGTTCAAACGTGGCACAATGCGAACGGATGTTAGTAAGGGATGGACAGAATAGTTGCATCAGGGTTGAGAAGTAAGAGAGTCATACATAAAACGTGCCCATGAATTTGGATTGCTGATGTTCGAAGATACTTGACTGTTGTTGAAAAGGTTGATGATTTCCATAAATTTTACGGCGTTGGTTTTCTGAGGTCTGCTGCTTTGCAAGAGCTTGTATTGTGTGTCATATTGTAAGGGATCGTGCTGTTTCAAATCAACTCTAGAGTGAAATTGGGTTGGGTTACGTTTAATCTATGCAAACTTTTATGTGTGGTGGTTGGTAGATGAAGATAAATATGAAGAATGCACTCTGCACATCACTTGGTTTCATTAAGAATGTTAATTTCAGGTATGCCATGAAGTAAATTTTCAAATGAAGGAATCATTCTTTTGTGGCCAAAAATTCTTTACCCTTCTATTATACAAAAACCTCGAGGCCATATAAAACCCACTAATGATGATGTGATGTGTTGATGTTCAAGATAAAATATAGCTGAATTCAAAACCAAACTATTATGAATCTCTCAAAGAAGGTAGTGGTGTATTTGAACTATAGCCTAATTTTGGAAGTATGGAATTCTTTTAGTAAGTTATATGCATGCATATGTTTCATTCTGTCTTGCTCAAAAATATTTATGCGAAGATTATATTATAAGATAAGCCTTGAATGTTCTTATTAATAATCACTTTCCCATGATGTATGAAATAATGGCTGACAAGAACAACAGCAATGTTAGGAGTAATTTCAGCAGTACATTTGCTTGTTTAATTAATAAAAGAAAGAAAATTAAGGTTATGAATAATAATGAAAGTATTGTAAATAAACAAACACCAAGTGTTACATAAGGTAACACCTACCTTTACATAAAGATTCTTTATCAAATATAATATATTGTAAAATGATTGCTGGCTGGAGGTTGGAGGTGACCAAATCCTTTAAAGGTAATTAGTCGTCTTGTCCGTCGTCCATTCCATCGACTTGACCATCGTCTTGTCCGTCGTCTTGACCTTCGTCTTGACCCTCTTGGGCGTCTTCAGGTTTCTCCTCAAGCAAAATTATTTCGTGATCGAAAAATTTGCTGAGGATGACCTTGGATTTTTCTAACATTTTTTCTTTTATCTCTTGCCACTCATCATGCAACTCTTTGAAAAGGAGTTTCTTGCCCTTCAGAAATCTAAAACGCACAGTAAAACAGAGGTTTTTTAATTAAAATAAATGAAAACACAAATACATATGCAACGCAAAATAATTAGCGAATGATTTAATGCACTGTACTACTTACGATCGAGCAGACTCCCATTTCTGGGCGAGTTCTTTTCTCTGCTTTGGCTTCATGGCGTAGAATTCTTCCAAGGTCTTCATTTCGCACTGAAGACGCTCCAGCTCCTCGTGTATTTCATCGTCCGCGTCTTGAACTCTCATTCGAAGGTCGTACGGATAGTAAGAGATTGCATGTAAGTCAATACTAGCAATAGCACGCGTGGTACGAATCACGATTGGTGTTGGCGGCAATGCTAACTGCATCAGTGGCAACTCTCCTTTGTTCCGCAAATTCTTGTCCAATTCGTCAATCTGCAAGAAAAAACAAAAGAAAAAATACATGATTAGAGAAAAGCGGTATGAGTAATATTTGAAAATTCTGTAGACACACCATATAAAATGTGACACCAATAATTTTTATATTAAATCAATGCACTCATGATATGTATCCTCATCAAAATGCTAATTTTAAGTCGAAAATTGCTAAAAACTAAAATATTATATGTAAGATTGTGATACCTACCTCTTCAGAGATTTCCTCAATCGTTTTGATGAAGGCTTTTTTGTAGTAATCAACGCAATTCCAATTTACTACCACTCTCCCGTGTCGCTTTTTTAGTTTTTCCTTGCGGCGTTCCGCCACAGTTTTGGCAACCACCACCATTCTGGATCACTTTTGATGCAGATCACTGTAAGTATCAAGTGAAATTTACCGTAATCAATTCGCCACTTATTGATACTTGTTGAATACACAATGAGTTTTCAAAAGTTTTTGCAAACGGAAATAAAAATAAAATCAATTTTTACTTGAATGCTTGAAACTTACACTGAATATTTTAAACGAAGGGTGAGACGCTCAGAGTCGTAATCGTGAGTGCCAAAACCAAACTAACAAGCACTTAAGTAGAGCCCACTAAATGGAGCAGAGAAGTGGATATTGAGTTATGGCTTAGCGTCAACTCAAGTCTTGCTTGATTTATGCAGCTTGTACACTTTGGGTTGTACTCGTGTATCATCCAAAACTCAACAGGATTACAGGACAGGACAACAAATACATTTTCTCCATCCCAGAATCACAAAGAAAAAACCACTACCAACACAACTTCCTATCCTTCTAGCACCATACATACTATGTTTCTATTTTGTATTGCTATAAGCTACAACAGAAATATGTACATATGTACCTACCTTATGAGGTATAATGTACATGTAGGCATCATAAAAAGCATTCGAAATATAGGGGGCTGTTCAATGGGCTGCATAGAAAGCAAAGCTACCTCACAATATTAACAGAGGGAAGGAGTCAAAGAATATTATATAAGATAGTGTTGGAGACGAAGAATCAAAGGGTTAACATATAGTAATTCTTATATGTACACCCTGACGCTCCAAGAAAGTTGAAAATTTTATAAATATTACGCATGGAAATAATACATTATATACTTGTTATTAGTGACGTGGTATATTATATCTGTCTCAGTTTTGAACATGATATCAAAGTGTGTAGGGTAGACTGACATTATTCCAAACCAATGGACAATACATTCTGCAGGATGCCAAGATGTGATGTTTCGTTGTATTACATGAGACTGGGTTACTGAATAAACATAATTTTAGCTTTAGATTTACACTGAAATGTCAAGTCACAATACTGAAAGTGAGCTGAGCAAGGCGATACATTAGTGCGTAAGAAAAATGAAGACATATATCGCATCATACATACATGCTTACACGCACGCTTGGGCTTTTAAGATGATCTTCGCTTTACGAATGGTTTAATTTGTGTCAATGCAGCATTATTATATTCTTGTTGTAATAAACATGTTATTTACAAACATATAACATAAAGAATAATTTCAGGCAAGGGGAGGGAAAATATTTCATTCATCTTCATATCATCGATGAGCTGTATTGATATGGTGTTGGCATTGTCATCTACTGTGTATTATCATTACCTTTATTTGAAGTAGCTGTAACTTATAATAGCATGCAAATATGGATGTTTCTTCCGATACTCATATCTCGTGTACATAAAAAATGAATTGCTGGTCACTGGTGAAGAGTAAAAAACCAAGACATTGCATCATTCACCTTCCTTTGACTTATATTAAAGGAGTTATATTAATTTAATACATCAAGCGAAGCGAAGGCTTGGATATGAATGTATATTTACAATGATGCAGTTATTGTATATTCAAGCGTGCTTGATCATTAAAGCGAATTTCCATCCAATAAGGCCTAACTGAAGCTCATGTCTGTCAGTTCGTGCAAGAAAAGATTCATGTTGTTTAGAAGGAAAAATTTTGTTGTTTGGTTTTAAACGTGCTTTTTGATGTTGCTGGTTAGCTTCGCCAATAAGTGTATACATTATACTTGTTTCGAAAAGAAACTATAACTAAAAACTTGTAAATAAAAAGGGAAAGGGAAGGATTTCAGAAACGTGTGTATGAAGATATTTATATATATAATTTCTCGGGTTATGCCTGTAGACCCGTAGTGGTGTGGAAGAAAAGTAGTTGCATGAGTAAAGAAACGTGTAGGATGAGTATCCCTTTTCCTTTGAGAAATTAAGGAACTGAACCCAAAGCCAAATATCAATTAGCTTCCTATTCACGCATAAAATTTAAAAAGAAAATATAGCGAAGTAGTGATCTACTTCTACCCCATGAGCCCTGTCATCTGCTTAGTAAACGAAACCTCATCACATGCCTA
This sequence comes from Orchesella flavescens, assembly GCA_964034955.1. Classification (NCBI taxonomy): domain Eukaryota; kingdom Metazoa; phylum Arthropoda; class Collembola; order Entomobryomorpha; family Orchesellidae; genus Orchesella; species Orchesella flavescens. The sequence continues at coordinate 16,438,896 of OZ035953.1, read as the reverse complement.
CATGCTTTTTTAACAAGTATTACAGTTCGTAAATGGGAGAATTATTCCACTTACATGACAGTTGTAATGTAGTAGACACGTGTTTGTGCCTGACACAAAGCACATGCTGCATACATACCAACCAAATAAACGTGAGGATAGCTGGAATCACTCTTTGATTTGATTTCTTCTTGCTTTCGGATTTGTAAAATTATTTTTTTGTGTAAAAGTTGCCACAATTGTTTTGTGCAATGTTCATGGTGTGAATGAGAATAATCATTTTGGATATCTTCTGGTTATTCTATTTTTATGAAACTTAATGTACAACAGGTTGGCATTATTCAAGTCATTACCTAACTCACACCGTCTCACATTTCCTGATGACTCTATTGCATGCGGTTTGTTTGGTTTGGGTGAATCTAAATGGCCGGACATCCTACTGGTATGAATTGGTGCCATTTGTAGTTATTATTGCGAAAAGTTGTGAGCCCAGTGAGATAGAGTGCGAAATAGGTGCTCATACATATTGCAGTTCAGAAACTAAGAGCAACAAAGTATGCAGAATTAACGAGTATACGTTACCCTTAACTATACATATAATTTTGTAAGCATCGGCGTACAAACATATAATAATATTACTGCAATATCACAGGGTTTTGAAATAGTTAATGTCTCTGCACTCGGTGATCAGGTGCAGCAATGGAAATACATAGATTGACGAATATCCTAAAAATGGGTAAAACCTTGAACGAAATGACATTTTCTCATGGTTTGCGTTTCTAGTATGCATTTCCATTGAAAATCTCCTCTTTCGCTGTAAACAGCAAAGAGGGTAGAAATGTAATGGAGCACAACTGAACTCCAAACTGAACCCATAAAAAGACATAAATTTCACAATGGATATGGCGGCGAGCTAACACATAATGACAGAAACAAAGTTCCAAACCATTCACAAAACCTCCTGTGATGAATATAAAACTAAAGGTTTCATTACTTCTACTCCTTTTTGTCAAACTCTCAAATCTCCCATGATAAGGAAACCTGTTTCATATGTCAGCCGTTTTCATTTTTTGTAAAGCATAAAGAAACAGTTGTGTAGTTTACAACTTGGTAGAATCAATGCTGGTATTTATCTCTAGAAAAAGATAAGGAGTCTAAAAAAAGAGAAGGACACTTAGGCCACAGCACAAGTCAAACTCATGACTTTCGGTAAAGTTTCAGTAGAATAAAGAAAGGATGAAGCATTGTAGAAGAGGGCATTTACACGAGAATTGTACAAAATAGCAAAATGAGCCTTGCTTTACAGAACATGAGTACTCCAGCTGGACTCGGAAAAAACTCAGACCTTGTACGAAATTGGTAAGGAAAAGAAATGGGTAAAAAATGTTTGTATTTGCTGAGCTGTCTGTATTGTATGGAAACACGTACTTATCCCTGCAGCAAATATCAAGACGAAAATGGGTTTTAAGTTCTACCCCAAGCAGAGCTTTTCAGATTTTAATTGCAATATATCCCTTATGTTTTCCTTCGTTAGGTTGTGCATGACTTAAATTGTTTTACAGCCACAGGCCTAGTACAAGGATCACTAATATATGAAGATTGAAATAATATTAGTATATAAATTTCAATCAATAAACACGCATGAAAAGTAGTTTAACAAAATCATTTGTTTGGATTCCCTATACCACCAGGTTCATATGCTTTTGGGGTTCTCAATCTCACCTGAGCAAGGTGATAATTTTCCTCCTGCTATTATTTACGATGCCTGCTATTACATTGACAATAGTGGTTCGGAATGACTTCAAGAAGCCCACTCAGAAGACGCTTGCTAAGGGAATGGCGAGGAGAGCATAGATGAGATCCTATTGAGACTGATTGGCTTGCAACAGACTCACCTTTCCTTTTGATGATTCACCTTGCCACCTCTTCATTGGCTGAAGTAATTTCTTCAGACGGAAAGAGAAATACTTTATTTTATTACATAGTCACCTGGATAATGTGAATGCTACAGCGCAGCGCACTTCTTTTATTTTACAAACACAAAATTGTAGGTGAAAGACGTTTATTGGGGTATGCGTATGGTAGTCTTTTATTTTTAGCTATATAAATACTATGCCGTAAGCATAAAATGTATGCTAAGTCTAAATTGGGATGGCTATTAGCAAATTAGCACACAAACCAAAAGTGCTCAGTCGGACGCATAAACGACTTTGTAAGCCTGATTAATATTTTACAAAATGGGGTTCATATTTTTTTGCTCACATAAATCATTGACATGAAATCTAAGAAACGATGTACAGTCATTATTTGCTATAAAAAATTACGGCAGCCGTGCTGACGATTGAACGTACTAAATCCATGAGGCTTGAGATTTTATGTTTCTTGCAAACATCATGTATTTGTCATCGCAAATTCAAGTAGCCACCAAGGACATAAGCAGGCTTGGGATATTTTTCCTTCCGCTTTACAAAAGCTGTGTGTACGATGGTTGCTCTGGTGTCCTTTTTTCCTTCCGCAACTGTGTTGAAGAAAAAAGGTTTAAAGTTGCAACTCAAGTTGAATATGCAGCTTTTCGTTTTATTGCTATGTACCCTGACTTCTTCTCCTTTGGTTTTCCATGACTTAAATGTTTTTATGACATTGTGTAAACCAAAACTGCCGACATGCTAGACTGGATGAATTCATCTAAACAATGACATGTTATTCATGCAGGCTTCTGTCCACCTTCTTTAACTCACGCTGTGAAGTTTTACACCATCTTATATAGGAATATTTTCCCTTTTTCAATTACAGTTGCACTTTATGAATGGTCAAAGAATACTTGAATACTTCTTTGTGCCTTGTCTTGCTGAATGTAATCTGTTTTTCTACTTAGCAGGCAGATATTCATTTGACCGATGCTGTTTATTATATCCCAATTACTCCACTCATCACTCCCTGAAATGAGCATCACCTTCTATGGTTTTCTACCGCCAGTCATAACATGTTGCAGTTGGCATAATATACATTGATATGCATCAACAAAATTTCAGTTGCTGTAGACATAAAATTTGTCAAAATGAAGAATTCAGCAGAAGTAATTTCATAATTACAAAAAAGTTTCCAAAAGTTTCCAGAAAAATTGATTTAGCTGGAATTTTGAAATAACATCTTATCATGACTTCCCTGCTTTCTCGTTTCTGTACCGTAAGCATACATATACACACCTCTACACCCGCATACCCACCAATACATAAACTAAAACGCTGAAACATACAGAAACAGTCTACGTGTAAACGAATCCAATTCGTAACTAATAGAATATTGAGGATTTTGAATCAAATTAGAAAGTAAGGAAGTGAGACCCAAAGACCCAATAATTTTTATGACTTGCCCAATCTTTAGTTTTTATTATGGTCAAAAGGCAAGTGTTTTTTGAGAAAGATTGTGAAGCTGACAAGCTTCTTTACAACACCCTAAAAATGTATTTCTTTCTCCAGTAAAATTGAAAGCCGTTCCAGCTCATAGCAGGGTTGGGGTTGTTTTTCATTATTGTTATAACTGATCCAAAAAACGTGTTAAGCTTTTTTTTAAATCTTTCGTAGCAACAATATACCATTCATGTGTAAGTTTTTTACAAGCAACCAAACCTATGATGATTGCGTAACAAAATATATATGTACATTATGGTTTCTCTCCCCGATTGAAAATGAAAACGTGAATGTAAAACTAAATTAGGCTGTCGTTTATACTTGTATTGTTAAGCCCTAACCTTCACCTCTGCTTGAGTTATAGATTATTTTATTGTCGTCTAGTACAATGTAAGCCTTCTTTTAAGGGAGAGGGAATCGACACGTATTTTACTCAAGCATTTTCTTTATTTGTAAGCACTGGTTTATAGTAGAGAATTGTGTAAGAGGTTTTGTGAACATAGTGAACAAAGAAATGCAGAATTCCAATACAAACAAGCTGGATGTGCACACAATGTAAATATATTTATCATCTAATGTTTATAAATAAATAAAGTAAAAGATCCAAACCACAACCAAAGAGTGCATGCTACAACATAACTGTCATGTTTTCTTATCTACGTTTTGTGTAGTCAACTCATGTGTACTGTTTTTAAAATCACAAAAAAATTTTTAATCAAAATTAATATGAAGTTGATTTGGAAACTCTCCAGTTTTTTGCTGACCTTTGAAATTTGTAGTTTAAAACTTTTGCATAAAAGAGGTGCCATCTTATGCTCAATGCACATGCAGCAGAATCATAAAGTATTGAAATACTTGATTGCAAGCTAGTTAAGAAGGGTGTTTACACAACACTGTTTTTATCGAAGCTTGAACATTTTGAGAACGACGGATTTTCTTCTCGTAAGTTCCTAATTCTTGATGATTCATCATGCTCCATTCAAAAAATGTTCGTCAAATATGTGGTTTCAAGTAATATTGTCTGTGAAGGGCTTTATTATGAAAGGCTGATGGAAAAGGTAAATAATCCAAATGTAGGAAGTTAATGCAATCAGATACATACGTCAGTCGCATGCTGCATTCAATACAATACATGAAGCAAAATGGCTCGACGCGTAAAAGGCCGAACTTTTCAATTTGAATACAAGAGGTGAATCATCCTAACTAGAAGTTGTCTACAGCTCAACACCTGCAATTTTATTACCTTTCCATTAACACTCGTCCAATTCGTTTTTCATTGGAACATAATCCTTCTTTGTAATAATGAAAAATATCCCTCAAACCTTAGTACTTTAAGAAAGTACCTGAGTTTTTGGAGTGAAAAATGCAAGTAAAGCATACTTATTTTAAGCCAAGGATTCATTGTCAAAAATTGTTTCCTTCACAATTTCTTATTATAGCAAACCAACATGTTAATAAAATATATAAATCTGATCATGTCCCTATTTGCAGCTCGTGTATGAACGAAACCTCTACACAATGCACCTATATCTGAATATTGAGCTATTATCTAGGTGAACAATCTAGGCAGAGCAAAGTGAAAATTTTGAGGTGAGCATAGATGAGATCGAATTTAGAATGCTAACTGATTGGCTCGCCACAGACTCACCTTTCCTTTTGATGATTCGCCTTACCACTTCTTCATTGGCTGACGTACATTCTTCACACGGAAAGAGAACCACTTTGTTGCATGTTATAGTCACCGGGATGATGTGAATGCTACAGCGCAGCGCTCTTTCTTATATTTAACAACATAAGCTTTTCGGTAAAAGATGTTGATTCCAGTAAGCGTAGCGGAGTCGTTTATTTGTAGCTAGATAAATGCTATTCTATAAGCATAAAAGGTATGTTAAGTTGTAAGCCTATTGCGATTTTGATGGCTATTTGTACACGAACCAAAAGTGCTCAGTCGGACACAAAAATGATAATTTTGAGCCTGATTAATATTTTCCAGAACCAAGTTGATGTTTTATTGCTTACCGAAAGCATACATTTCAAATCCATGATAGCAAAAGCAACTATACTTTTGATAGAAGTTCCAAGTTGAGCATGAACTGCATATATGTGCGTAGTCTGCCACTGTGTATTTTTATAACCTGTATTAGCAGCATCTGTAACTTACAACAGAATGCAAATATTGATGTTTCGCATCATACCCCATACCTGCAATTGAAACCATAACCATAATAACCTGTTCATGAGAACTGAATTGCTGAAGAATATTAAAAACAGAAAAACTCAAATTATATTATGTACTTCTTGCAGTTTCTTGCTATGGCTGGAGGGTGAGTTTGTGATGATAACAGTTATTAAAATGATGTTGTTTGTAGGTATATAGGAAGGTATACAAGTTTTATACAATCCCTAGACCATATAATAAGGAAGGACTGACTCTTTTTGTTTGTCTCATCTACTGTTTCACTTAAAAACACGAAGTATATTATCTAGACTTTTGGTAAAGTGCGTAGCTGTGTGTTCATAACAATATTCCTAGGTCATCATACATAAGTAGTCAATGCATTGTACGTGAAAGCATCAAATATATGTCTCATATATGTATAGAAATACGTGAAAGTCTCCTTTAAACCACAATATTTTACTTACTTGTTGCGGGTCAGCATGTATGTAATATATGGTTTGGCATATAGTACGGCATACGGACGTAGGCCAGGTTAAAAGAGCTATGAATGAACATCTCAGTTGGACCATCTACATAATATCTTATTCGTGAATGCCTAATATAGAGAACGGAGAATAAAGTCATTCTAGTTAAAGCTGAATCTGCGAATAAAATTCAGTTGTATGACTCCAAGCATTTCCTTCGTTCGTTCGTATATTTTGTTTCGTTTGGTTGGAAGTGTCCTATGCTGGCAAGAGTGACGGCTGCGTTTCCCGACATCGATCGAGTGAATAATATATATTATTTATTTTTCTTTCTAATCATTTTAAAAAAAATGTAAGTGAGTCCTTGGTGAAAATTATTGTTAGCGTCTGTGTGAGTTTCCATTACTTATAATTTTTTGCGTATATTGATTAATTATCTTTAACGGTAGATCACAAGTGCAATATCAGTAATTGGCTACAACTGGTTTCTCATTCGTTTGGTTTTACAATTAACATCAATTTATTTTATGCTGGTTTAACAGTAACTCCTTCAGTTGTCAGCGTTTTTTCAATATGGACGATGATGGAGAAGCTCGTAGTGCTAGAAAAAAATGGTATTGTGTAGATCAGGTGGAAATTTTCACCGAGGCTCAATAATACTCATGAACACAGGAATCGATATCCAGGTAATAGAAGCGTGTTTTCATATCATTTGCTAAGAGCTATGACTGCTGAGTTCCATTATTTCCATTAGAAATCTGCCTCTTAAGTTATCATAAACGAAGTAGATGAATTTAATTTACATTTTCTTTGTAGAATATTGAGGTTGTTGAAGATTTTGGTAGAGTGTTTATTGCTGCCGATTATATGGTTGGCTAATCATGGTATATTACATTTTCTTTGCTTTGTATAGATGGATATGTTGCACCGCAGATTTTGGAAGGACGCAATACAGCCGATGTATGCAGCACTAAAATCTGATGTTTTGCATGGAAATGAAGGATTTGTCCAAATGGAGACTCTTTCGAAAATTGGCAAAGAGTTTGAGATGAAATGCTCAAGCTTAAAAATTAGGAAGCGCAACGCTAAGGAGGACGCCAACAGTGTTGGACTTTTGTTAGATGAAGATATAATTGACATTGCAGCTTTGAAGCTGCTGAGTGATGAAGAGCAACAGGAACTGGTTCAAAAATGGAAGGACGTTGACGAGTAAGAAAATATATATCTTTACATCTATAACATAAGGGTTGTTTATGTTTCAATCAATAAAAACAACACTCTTTGAACCTCCGAAGGTTCATGAAGAACTTGGTACGAGTGTTCCTAGGATTGGAATTGGAGTGGAATGTCATGGAGCGGAAATTTAAGAAGGAGGTTCAGGACTGCATGAGTCTGGTGACAATTTTGGCTGGAAATAAGGCTTTCGAATAAGCGTCAGGGGATAGAATTTTTGTAATTACTTAACTAGTAGCCAATAGATTCATTTAACAGGTTTTCTGCCTAAAATTTTTGCTATAAAATCTTAACCTTTTTAATTAATATTCTTTTACCCTTGAAACGTTATATGAAACATTCGTAATCATCAATCTTTTGAATTTTATTTGTCCTATTAAATGATTATTTGCGTTGTTCACATTGCCCCAAAAAAGCGGTGTGATCCTTAAGACTTTATTCTGAAGTTCAGAAATTAAACAATAGAAAGACCATTAATCCTATGCAAAACAAATACTCCACATGGTGACTTTTCCAAAAGTCAAATTTTACTTGCTTCATAAAGCGTCATTTGAGCTTGTCAAACAATCTTTATGAGAGTTTTTCATAACAGGTGTTGCATTTTGGCCTAGAATTTTTTATTCAATCTTTTAATCTACTGAATCATATTCGAGTGAGATCAGGCACTCATCGGCAGTTATTCAAATTAGTTCCAAGTCAACTTTGAATAATAGTATAACCTTCATATCCGTGAAAGCTTTCATTACATACACGCATGGAAAATTCTCATCATCATCATGCCATAAAATTGAACCTTCTCAGTTTTCCCTTTCTCAAAACGTCTATCTTGTGCATGACAAGCTTGGTTCGTTTCCACATAATATTTTTCTGCTCCTCTCCATGTCCTACTATAACACATAACAAGAAAACATGTAAGAACTTATGCAAACTGTAAGTAGAGATGCATTTTCTATCCAAACAAAACCCTTATATCACAATATTTCGACATGTACAGAAGCATGCCTTTTGCACCTAAGTACATCATTTCTTTTCCTCACTTACAACAACAAATTGACTGTATTAATAGGCGGCATTTTATGTTTCTGTCATCTAATAATAATAGATATAATGGAACGAGTTTCAATATCATTGCACTTCCTCATATGTGTCCGAAAATAAAACTATTAGATCCTTTACACACCACCCAGAATCAGAAGTCATGGGTTTGGTTTGTTAAGCTCGAAGTTGCTGGACTTTTGATGATGAAAGGGTGCTATTGATGCGAATTGGAGTCGACTGGTGCTGCAATACAAAACTTTACTTAGCTTTCATCAGGGCAAGAATTTCTTTGACGCCTTTTGATTTGGAACAGCTTTGTTCATGCAATAAGACCATACCAATATGTTTATTTACAGACTGTTTGAACCTTTTAGATCAGTAACTTGATGTTTGATTATTGACACGGAGAATACATTGAGAATAATTTATTTATATACCATACTACAATGGGTCAACCATAGATTAGATCGATCATCAATCCTTGAAAAATGTTGAGAAGCATTTGATTATGTAGGTAAGAGTAAGAGTGCAGTGGGACTGGGACCACTCAGTTTTCTGAGGCTCATTAAAAATGGGTTAAAATTTTACATATCCCTTAAATGTACGCCACAGCATATAATATATACACTGGTCGAATTCTCAAGTGATTATTTTGTTTCTCAACCAGGAAGCATTTAATCAGTGAAATATACACAAGGTTTCCATTTAAGAAAATGGATTAGAGCTCCACCTAAAGTTCAGTCTAATTCAGTCTCGCACCCCTTCACCCTTCCTTCTAGCTAAATGTTTTGAAATATGCATAAATGCATTCGATAGATGTATACCTTTCTGTTAGGTACTTTTTCTGACTCACCATCACCTTACATATATTTGAGTTCCTTTTATGTAAGTCTGGACTGGAGTTAAAAGGCCCTTTTTTTGTGTATTTTTGGGCATGTATACAAGTATATGCAAGGCAAACAATGTTTAAAAACAGAATAATTTTTTTCAGATACAATTACAAAATTTTTTACCAACGATTTTATTCGTAATTGTTAGAAACTTAAATTAATGTTGACAAATAATATATTGATAATCTCCGCATAATAGAAAAATGTATGTTATATTATCTGTTGATTGTACTTTCTAAGAGCTAGAGGAGCGGAATGGTGGCAATGGTCCAGATTGGTTTTCTTCCTTCCGCAAATTCTCAGAGCAAAAGATATTGACGATAGGTTCAACAAACATTTCTTTCTCCGTTTCCTCTTCCAAAGAACGTTGGGAATGAACGTTTTGTTTTAATTCCTGTTGAAGTTCATCATCATCACTACCCTTCTTCATAGAATGGACGCGTTTCACATGTCGAATTAAATAATCCTTGTTGAAAAAACTTTTTTTTTTACATCTCTCGCAATTATGGGCGCTCGCATCTGTCGAATATATGAAGCACATATTGAGTATATTATGCAATTAATTTTATTTTGGGTTGATTCGGCACCATAGATATATTGTTTACTTAGAATGACGACCCAAATGTTTGCGGAGATCAGATTTTGAACGTCTTGTAACATTTTTCTTGCTCACAAATGAAAGGGCGATCCTTTAAGTGCGTGTTGAGATGACGGTTAATGTTGTTTTTACTCGTAAACCGTTTGTCACAGTAGGGGCAAGGAAATGTTCGCTCATCTTGATTCACCTCCTCCATAGCAGATAACGTCTCGTGTCAAGATAAACGATAATGCGATACCCATATTAAAAAGCGAGAAAATATTTGCGACTAATTGTAAACAATAACAACAACCACCAGAACAGTCAAAGTCAAACTAAACAATGAACACAAAAATAAATATTCTGTATTAAAATCGTTCGTCAATTTACACCAACAATGTGAGCGTTTGTTTGTGGATTGAGAAGGGCTCTTCATTTACTTAACACACCAACTCTTCTGGGTTTTTTGACCAGAATTGAGTTGTCTTTATGTCAAACATGCATAAACATGTTGTACAAAATGAGCTGCTAAGTAGAACTGTCACCTTTTTATCCCCACTTTGCTTCGACTCGGAAAGCTATAAATTGAAGAAACACAAAAATATTCCATTCATGAAGAATTTGACTCGGGATCAGAAGCAAGGGTTCCGATATTGAGCGTAGATTTAGGACTTGCAGTTTCGTGCGATATTCTTCATGCATGTTGTGTATTATGGAATATATGTAAATCTTGGCCACTCGTGATTTTATGGTTATTATGCTCTTTCGTAGAAACAAGAAAAAGCAGTAGAAAAAAGTCGTTACCAGACACAAGACCTTCAGCAATATCCTGTGAATTCAATGTGAAATGTCAACCTAATATATTGAAGTAGCTGCAAAATTTATTGCTAAAAAATTTCAGTCATTGTGGTGCGTGCCAGTTTGCATTCCAGGAGTGGCGGAAATGACTGTGGAGGTTAGCAATATGCATATAAATACGAAATAGATGCGAAAACGAACTTCTTTATGGAGATGCTCTGCTATGCATAATATCATGTATAATATGCACATTACAATGCTTACGCAGAATGCACGCATGAGACACATCTTTCTATTATGCTAGCTAATCAAAGTATCAACATCTACATATCAATGCACTTTGTGCAATGCAAAACGCATCAAATTCAAGAAGTGCAATAGCAATGCAATGTGCGGTGGTATGTCTTGAGCACATGATCTAGGTTATTAGGAGCACAGAAATTCACATCACTCACACACGATCAGATGTGAAGTTGTCACAAGTGCGTTGTTTTTGGTGAATTGATTGAGTTGATTGATTGATTGATTGATTGTGAAACGTGATTTTGAGTTCATTGGTAAGTAGTAATTGTGAGGCTCATTTATTAAAGTATTCTAATTCATGGGTCAACGTAATTGACAGCTGACACTTACTTTTTATTTGTTTTGACTACTTTTCAGGTTTGTGAAAAAGAGAATATTAGTCAAAATGGACAAGTACGTCTGCTTAAAAGCTGCTCAGTCATTCCATCGATCTTTAGAAAAGATGCTTGAAAGGGATCTCGTTGTGTTCAAGAATGAGATTGAGCCGGTAAGTAATTTCTTATTATTGTTCTCTTACCTTTTATAAAAGGATTTTGGTTAGGTTTATGATGTAGGCTCATGCTCTTTAAGTGTTGTGGGGTGTTCCTAATTATGAACATAAATTATTTAGATCCTCGCGGTTAGCCGTGGAATTCTAAGGAAGGAAGTTCCCTTGTACAACGAAATCATAAAGGGTGCCCAGTCTAAGTGGGGGCCAGGCAAACTAGAAGCCACCTCTGGAATTCTCATGGAAATGGAGATCATGCTTGCCAGATTGAATGTGAAAATGGATGAGCTATATGATCAGTACTCGGCGATGGAATTAATTCATGAAGTGGCTAATATTGCAATAAAAATGCCGAAGAACATGTGGGCTTTACTCCCTCGTGAAATCCTGGAATGGATAATCAAGACGAAGAACGACATCATGTAAGTTACAATTTATGAAAGGAATGATTCATGTAATTATTGAGTGTTAGTACTTGAGAAAATGACAATGACATTTCAATCTTAATTTCTGTGTCCAATATTTTTGTAGTATGAAGCGGTACAAAACTTCGAGGGTCGGATTCATTGACTTTCCTAAACGCGTAATGGAGTTTCAGAAGGAATGTTTCGATGGACTTGAATTAGTAAAATCTGTGTCATGGGGGTTTCTAACTGAGGATCAAAACCGAGAAGATATGATGTGATCCGAACTCTACTATCTACAGGGGTCGCGTAATTTATTTGTCACAAAATATCACTTAAACACTATCTTATTGTAAAATAATAACAAAACATCTCACTTTACCGTTGTTAAGTGTATTTTCTTGGAATACAAATAATATTCTGTTGTTAGTTTATCAACCCAAAACAATTTCTATGTCTTCTGTTTCATATTTCAATTAGAATTTAACAACTAGTTTTAAAAGGTACTGCTAGAACCTGAGCTCAAACAAACAGTTAATTATCGGTTTCAGATTGCATATCTTTCATTTTCAAACTGTTAGTCAAAAGTGTAGAGGACGACTCATGCTTGCCTACTACTTACTCTTTTCTCTTTCAAAAGTCGTAATACCGGAAGTAAATTAGGTGAAAAGTGAGTCACTAGAATAAGTAGATATTGTACAACTTCTCTGCATGTATCTTAGCTTGCACTAAATCATAGTAGGGAGCATCAAACCAATTCAGGTGAAAAGAAAAAGGAAACAAAGCCAATATCATTTAAGAAAATTCGTTTCATCTTGCATTTGAATCTCATACACAGCTCATAAAGGTAATCCCTATGGTAGCTGCATTTGTATATATTCCTTACACTTTATGGTACCGTGCATAAAAACACACTAGCTCATCTTCTTCAGTCAGTTGTTCGAAAATCACATAGGTTCATGTAAACCGAGGCAAGATATACTTCATCCTCATTCTTCTCACGTCACAGAAGTACAAGAATTTCTCATTTAAAAGAGAGCCAGAAGGCGTCCCATAGCTCGACGAGAATCCAAAACTGATTCTGGCATTAGTCAGTGTTTAGACCAGAGATTGAGATTTTAGTATCAGAAGTATCAGATTTACATTCTGATTTCGGATCTCAAAACCTTACAAACAAATCCGTTAAGAATATTTCTGGAACCGTATGATAACGAGATGATAATAGACATCTAAATTTTCGATGACACATTGTTATAAAAACTTTCATACTTCTAATTATATATTTTTTATACAAGGAGAAATCATAAAATCGTTTAGTTATCATTTTCTGTTTTGTTTCGGTTAAAGGACCAGGAATAGAAAAGATTTGAGAAAAGAAGCTTTGTCTCATATTACAAACTTTCAACCATTAAGGGACATGTAACGTAGAAAGCAAAATGCTGGTTTCAAGGATAGAAATTAAATGCATTACAATTACAAGCATATACAACATTCAACCATGAAGGAATGCGTTTGCATACAAAATTGGATGGTAATGCTAACACATAACGTGAGGGAAGAATGCCACTTCTCACTGGACTCTACTCATACAAATTATAAAACTGTTTAAAAACACGACCAGTGACTGAGGTTTTAATGTGAACTACCTTACCTAAATGTCAATCCTTGACGCTTAAAACTTTTAGGCTAAACTTAAACAAAATTGAGACTTGGAGCCGCAATTGATAAATGGGGGTTTGAGAACTAGTCAGTGCTGTGCTCTCATATTGGTTACCTAATCAAATACTATGTCTTTATAGAGTCCGTATGACTATTGTCTGAGAATTCGGTTCAATTCGTTAAACTATTTCTGATGAGAGTAGAAAATGAATACGAATGAGTTCCTGAGAAATGTGATAGCTTCTACGTTTTAAGTATTCAACGTATACTTATTATATAAAATTTATAGTAATGCTTTGCTGGGTTTGATTTTGTTGTCGAGATGTATCATCAATACATTTAACATTTAATATTTGTTATAAAACCTATCGGTAAGTTCTAAATCAATAAGTTAGCAGCCTGATATGTCTAACTTTTTCCAAAATTACTACTGTAGTTAAGTTCTTCTTTTCTAAATCTACTTGTGTCCAACGTTACCCCAAAGACATGAATTGTCTTTCTAACTTAGATTTAAGTATGTGTGTCTATGTATTATGGTCTGATTATGTAAATGCAAATAAAATCTCGTCCAGGTTCGGAATGAAGTTTTGTTTTTGAATCCAAATTTTTGCTAGATGGATGTTTTTGCTCTCACTCTCCTATTTGGAAATGCAAAATCACTAAGATACTCATAAAGGCATTGTGTAAACTCGTGCGAGATTCTTTGCAAGTCAAGACTTGCACTACTGTGGAGACTGAAAATAAACTTCCTCATAGAGTGATGCTGTGCTCTCATATGCATAATATATCATGTGCAATACACACAGAACAGTACGTAGAATGCACGCATGAGACAAATCCTTCCTTTATGCTAGCTAATCAAAGTATCAGCATCTACATATCAATGCACTTTGTGCAATGCAAAACGCATCAAATTCAAGAATTGCACTAGCAATGCAAACAAAAAGCGCTCTCCGACTTCTCATCATATCACAAAACCTCCTTTGACACTTTTGTGCTCTACTCTCACCTCTCCGTTTGAGTGTGCCTGTCTTCGTCTGCCTTGTGTTTGTGTTCGTCTCCCTTTACTGAAAAATATTTACTATTAAATATTTTTAATCACCCTCTAATTAACTTCAACTCAGAAGGAATCTAAACTTAATTGGCGAGATTTTAAATTCATTTTTTGAGTTAGTATTTTTGTTTCAACAACACAAAAATATTGTGTGAGTTGTTGTGCGGTGCACAAAAGAAACGAGGCATTCTTCCTTAATTTTTATTGCGAGTTGTTGCTTGTGCACTGACTGTTTGACTATCAACTGTTCTTCTTTTTTATATTTAAACTTTTAAGCAAAGGTTTTTAATTGTGGTTTCTAATTTTATTCCATAAAATATAAGTCCAAGAGGAAAAGAGGTGGTTTGTTGTAGGTCCTTTTGAGTTTTTTATGAGAGTTTTAATTTCGGTTACATTTTTCTTTGTGGTTTCAGGCATCAATATGAGTAGCAGTGGCCCCAGCCACCGTAAAATCAAGCGAGTAGAGAAAGAGTCCAATAATGGAGGAGCTGGTTCTGATGATGATGACCAACAGATGAATGAAGCCACCCGGCAAGCGCTCTCCGACATTGATGAGTGTCAAAACGAGTTTAATGAACTCAATGAGAAGGAATCCAAGGAGATCTTCCAAATACAGACCAAGTACAACAAGCTCCAAAAGCCTTACTATGACAAGAGGGCGGCGGTTATTGAGAAAATCCCCAACTTTTGGGTGAATGCTATCGTCAACCATCCCCAGATCTCGATGCTCGTGGACGAGGAGGAGGAAGATTGTCTCCATTTCTTGAAGAAGTTGGAAGTGGAAGAGTTTGAGAACGTGGAGAATGGATTCCGCCTCAAGTTCATTTTTGATGAGAACCCCTTCTTTGAAAATGCAGAGTTGATCAAAGAGTTCCAGCTAGGGCCGAATCGTGAGCTTATCAATGAATTACACAGTAAGTTAAGTAAAGGAGGGGTGGCGGATTTGGAGGGAAATGTGCTAATGTAATTTAATATGGGGTTGCTTACTCTCTCTTGTGATTACAGCGGAGCCCAAGAGCACCTCGACTACTATTAAATGGAAGGAGAACATGGATCTCTCGAAGAAGCAGCCTCAAATCATTGATGCAAAGAGGAAGAGGGGCTTGGAGCAGAAGACTTTCTTCTCTTGGTTTAGTGACAACAAGGACCCGGCTGCTGATGATATTGCGGAAGTGATCAAGGATGATTTGTGGCCTAACCCACTCCAGTACTATCTTACTCCGGATATGGAGGATGGCGATGATGAAGCCTTGTAAGTACTTCAGTAGTAGTTTTTTCCTGTCTCCCTCAGAAAAATCATAATGACTTCAATCTTTAATATTCTTTAACTTCTCCGTATTTTATCATTATTTTATTTCTTTGCTTTTCTTTAACAGGGAGGAAGGTGAAAAAGGAGAGGAAGGAGTAGAGGAGAAAGAAGAGGGGGAAGAAGAAGAGGATGATGATGATGGCGTCGGAAACGGTGAGGGAGAGGAGAAAGAAGAGGATGATGACCAGTGAGCCCACCTTCTTTGCGTGATCACCGGTGACCTTTTACAAAAAAAAATCGTTGTCGTGTTTGTCACTCGTCGCTTTTTAATAAGTTAGAAAAAGTAATGAAATGAAATGAAATGAAATGAGTCAGTCTTGTATCTACTTACCCCCTACTCTACTCATTTGCCTTATATTTTATTTGATCTTTTAATTTTAATTGTAAATCATATTGATTGATCACATCACACACTATTCTTTCTTGTAGTAGTTTAGTTGCCAGCCTTCTTAATGTTAACCATCTTCTTTTGAATCGAATGATTCTTTTTATTTGACAATAATTATTATTTTATGTTATACAGTTAATAAGTACAGAACAGAAATGATTCTTGATGCTGTTGCTATTGCTACAACTTTAAAAAATGAATGATAAAATATTGATGACCATTTTTATTGTATTGTAAATTGTAATGATAATAATATGTATTGTATTCTCGAACCTTTCTCGATTTGATTCAACTAACTTTTAAAAATGTAATAGCAAGAGTTTAGAGTTATTTCCTTTTCAATAATTAATTGATTGTAACTAATTGTGAAATCAACACCAAGGCAACAATTCTTACCAGGTACTCACACAACATCATAAAGGAATAATTAATTACGATCTATGGTTATAGTATGTAGCTAGCTAATTAATTGTTTAATTAATGCTAAGAATCGTTTTTTCTAATTTTTTGTTAGTTAGTTGAGCGTGGAAGAGATGTTAAAGGAAATTGATTTTTTGAGATAAATACAAACAAGTACTGTACTACTAAATAAGCAAGTAACTTTACCATATTAATGATCAGATGATGATGATGATTGCAAACAATTAATACTTTTTTTCGGGTACCGAAAATACTTTCAATATTTATTTCAGGCTCACACCATAATATACATATAACGTTTCATCAAGGCGATTTCTTTCTCACGTAAGTCTCATTGTCATTTTTGATTGTCATGGTTTTTTCAATACTCACGAATATAATTAGCATATGAAGCCATAACTGGCTTGTACTTGTTTTGCATGCATAAATCTAAGTCGTTGGTTGTTATTCCTCCTTTATGTCTCAAAATTGGGAGTGGCACATGCCACCACATAAAGCCTACATATCTGGCAAAAGATCAAGCACGGGCATGTGAATGGTATCATGAGTCATGAAAATAAGATGAGTATTCTAATGGACTCGCTGTAAACATGTTTTGGAGGAGGTGGAGGTGTTCCAACATCACTAAGACTGAGTATCACCGCTTCATACACGTTTGAAGTCGAGCCCGTGTCATCTAGAGAAAACATTGTCACCACATCCAAGATCTCGATCACTTGTCCTGACATAAAATATGGTGGGGTTGGGAATGGAAACAGTGTGGGAGGTCACTTATATCATCATCATCAGCAGTCCTTTCATTGCCTACACACAAACTGATTGTAATGAACAGAGCAACGCTCTCACTTACTCTCGTACGTTCTCCACTTCCATCTTTATCGAATCGGGTACTTTTTTTTATTATTATTTGGACAGACCTGTTAACTTTTATGACATGATTGCATGATGCATCACGCATTCTCATCTTCATTTACAGGAATGTTTTTTTTATCTGATGTACAGAGTACTTTGTAACAAGTAATAATTTTTGTATGAAAGTATGGCAGTGCATTGTTTTAGTCAGTTGATTTCTTTCATTATGCATAACTCAAATGTGAGTGATCAACGAAACGTCATCTCGTTAACATTTGCATATCTAATATTATTCATATTCTTTTCTCTTAATCAAGAAAGAGATCTGAGTCTCGACAAATTGTGAGTATAAAGCTATCATATCATGTCAAATTATGTAATACCAACACCCAATGTAAACAACAGGGTGTCATTTCATTTTGCAAAGAGTGCCAATTGCCATTTTGCTCACTTAATCTTTTACAAATTGGTTACTTTGGATTGGACAGGGATTGAGGACAGCACAGTGTACCTAAAGTACATTAAATATTCTGCAACCAGCAGGATTATTCATCGAACAAAAAATAATCAATTCTCATTAAAGTATGCAAGGTTTAGGATAAAATGTTTCATACATAAGTATTTGACTTGACTTGACTTGATGCCATGCAGGAGCAACAGCAGGCGTACATAAACAAATTTTTATGTCATTGGATTAAAACCCATATTTTTTTCATCTCATCTCATCACATCATTTCATCATCTGCATTTCCTCTCCTTCCACCAATACCACTCAGTTTGCATGTAAGAAAGAGAAGCCGGAGCGACAGAGAGTAAAAGAAGAGCCTATCTAATTTACTTGCATATATATATATAAACGATCATGATGAATAATAACATCAGTCAGTGGCACATGTTTGCAAAAAACCGTGTGTGTGTGTTGGACTGACTGAGTGTTGTCGACACGTCAAGTCAAAGCACACCCAACAAATATTATACGAACGAGCTCATTTTCGCATATTTTAAACACATATTCACAAACATAGTTTGTCTTTGACTAGATAACAAATTGCCGACTAGGATGATGTGATGGGGTGAAGAAGTAAGCTGGCCTTGGTCTTGCAGGGAAAGAGCACCACAGTCCATATCTCTCTCTACTGCTAACTCTGTATTTAATTTCAAAGACGGAGATATTTGCTTATTGTCTTTGTCTTGGGCAACCTCATTTTTGTTTTTGATTTGATACGGCTTCATTTCTGTGTACCATTTACATTTAGTAGCCAAGTTATAACTGATCTTGGCCGGCTTGGCTCCTGTTTGAACCTCCTTAAATTGGATAATGATGTCAAGACATCATTATTATCAACACTATTAATATCCCGTTTACATGATTCATTTTCAAATGTGATCAGGATCAGTTATTCATGTCATGCTAAGTACCTACATATAGGCAAATAAAATGTTAATATTTGTCGAGAGGTAAGGAGTGATACATATTTACATTTAGAAAACTGAGTGGCAACCAAAACCAAGAAATACATCAAAATTGATGGTTTGAAAGAGTTTGAAATAAAAACCAGTAGACAAATAAATTGAGATTGCCAGTGGCATGAGAGCAAGGGCCAGTTCCTAAAGAGCCATAAAAAATACAATATTCAACAACATAAAAAATTATTATGATGGTCTGCTCTCTTATCTTGCTTTGGCGTAGTATGAAAATGATAAATTATTTCTTGTGTGTATTTAGAGGAAAAAGAATGGAAAGAGTGAAAAAACTCGTTTCATGTTTCATAAAGTTCCATCCATATCACATAATGGATCTTAGGATGTAAAAATGCTGATGCTAATGGCCGAAAATGCATTATACACAGTAAAAACACAGTCATGTTTAAAGTCTGATGTAAATGTAAAGAACGGACAAGTTTTCTTTAACAGGTTTTATCACTTTAATCCTGTCCAAATGTGAACTTTTGCAATTTTTGTGTACAAAGAGGTGTAATCCGCAATTTTGAAATTTGATACCGTACAAGCAAGAGCCATTATATTAAGCTACACAATCGCCTTAATGGAATGAGGATGATGTTTTCAACAATATTTAATGTGTGGAAGGTCGCGTCTAACTAGATACTAATGAGTTGACGCACTTAATAAAACAAAAACGACCTTACCTTAAGAATATGACCCGAGATTGAGATTTTAGTATCAGAAGTATCAGATTTACATTGTGATTCCGGATCTCAAAGCCTTACAGATCCGTTAGGAATATTTCTGGAACCTTACGATAACGAGGAGATGATAATAGACAACTAAATTTTCAATGAGACATTATCATAAAAACTTTCATACTTCTAATTATATATTTTTTATACAAGGAGAAATCATAAAATCGTTTACCTAATCAAATACTATGTCTCCATAGAGTCCGTATGACTATTGCCTCGAGAATTTGGTTCAATTCGTTAAACTATTTCTGATAAGAGTAGAAAATGAATACGAATGAGTTCCTGAGAAATGTGATCGCTTCTACTTTTTAAGTATTCAATGTATACTTATTATATAAAATTTATAGTAATGCTTTGCGGGGTTTGATTTTGTTGTCGAGAAGACGTATCATCAATACATTTAACATTTAATAATTGTTAGAAAACCTATCGGTAAGTTCTAAATCAATAAGTTAGTAGCCTGATATGTCTAGCTTTTTTCAAAATTACTACTGTAGTTTAGTTCTTCTTTTCTAAATCTACTTGTGTCCAACGTTACCCCAAACACATAAATTATCTTTCTAACTTAGATTTAAGTATGTGTGTCTATGTATTATGGTCTGATTATGTAAATGCAAATAAAATCTCATCCAGGTTCGGAATGAAGTTTTGCTTTTGAATCCAAATTTTTGCTAGATGGAAGTTTTTGCTCTCACTCTCTTATTTGGAAATGCAAAATCACTAAGATATTCATAAAGGCATTGTGTAAACTCGTGAGAGGTTCTTTGCACGTCAAGCGGAACTTCCACTACAGCCACCGTGAGACAGTGAGGACTTTCTTAAATTGCATACATGAGAAGTTGGGAGTACGGAGGAGAGTGTCAAATCGAAATGTAGATAATGTGTCTTCCTTCGAATTCGAAAGGTACTAGCCTAGAGAAAAATGTGCATAAGAAGCATGAAACCATTCAAGTTATGGCTTTGAACGTTTTAAACTAGCTTTACCATACATATAAAGATGCGTTTCTCAATAAAAGAAATTCCTTTGTACATGAGGCAACGTCCATGCTGCTGGAGTCAATTGCAGTGTCCAATTTATCTCAATAATTGCTCCATTATTTGGACAAGATCATGGAACAAACACCAAAACCGATCATTGTTAAACGTGGAAATCAATTGAGGGCACATCTCCAGTCCAAGTTGCTTTACCTTAACACCTTATTTAATCAAACCAGTGTTCTGGAGCTTATTCACCTACAACCCAGGAAATGGTGATACCATTGAATTACATTGGCTGGTTGGCTCATATAACAAACAGCTCATTAGCCTGGAGCTTCAAATTACATCATAGAGGATAGTATTAATCCAGAGAGGCATACCAATTGTGAGAGATGTACCACCATCGGCGCTCAAACAGCTAAGCTAAGCACACCCACAGCCCTACTGGACATTTATCCACGCAGAATCAGGTAGAATTCCGGCCTCTCTTGTTTTCTTCCATTGACCATTTCAATACATTGGGACAATTGCATCTGGACTTCTTATCTCTGGGATAAACCACGGCGAAAAGAAGAGCATATTCTAACAGAGAGGAGTAAGCAGTTTAATTTCCTCACAATGTGTTGTGTTGGCTCGCTTGAGATTCATGAGCATGAGGGACAGAAACCGATTCCCTTGCTAACCGGAGTGGTCTTGATGTAATGCCTTCTATTCTGCACATCTTTCCAAATCTAAAGAAACTGGCAATTCTATTTTATAAAATTTAACTACATGCAAAATGATGTGCATATTAATCCTCCAGATTGTAGGGGCCAAGTGAGATGAGTTTGTAACTAATCTATCCTCACGATAAATACATGCAACCTTGTGGTTTCATAGAATCATGGAAATTCATCAGTAAAGAAGAAGTTGAAACACACTCACACTCGTCAGTTACACCGGCACCTGCAAGCTGACCTCCATGGATTTAAATTGGTTAGCTTATTATGGATAGTATTGAAAGAAACCTATGTAGCCGTACCCTTTGTGGTATATTACTTATTACACCAACAATTTAGGGACAAGCAAGTCCGCAGCCATGAGAGACTTATAACCTTTATGCTCCTGACAAGATTGTTTTTTTTTGTTCCTAGGAGCTGGAGACGAAATTTGAAAACTTTTCGAAATAATAAGCAATACGTTCTCCTTCGCACAGTGAAATAGTTTTAATATAAGTGCAAAATAGGTTGAGCTGACAAGTTTTGAGTAACACAAGGGCATACAACTCGCTCTGAAACCTTACATGCACTGAAAACTCCCTCTAAGGCTGATATAAAATGCACTTATATTATCAATTATAAGTATATCTCTGGAGAAATAAAAAATGCTTAACATCAAGCAATGTACTTCTCATGGGTGAATGTACTTTTCATATACAGGAATAGACTAATGCTGCTACGCAAATGGTTGAGACATGCAAGGTTGTCACTTGTTGATTTGCAAGAACTTCACTCGTGCAATTAACTTCAACGTCATTTTGAAAGCGCACAACCTCAGCCGCTTATATATTCTCAAATTCAGAGTTACTTGTGTGTCCGATTTTCAAGGATGGTTTTAGTTACGTGAAATTAGGTCATGTTTGATGTATGCATAGCTATATAGCAATTCAATATGGACAAAAATATCGTGTAAATGCAACAGAAAGCGAAACTTTAGCACTATCAGTACAAACTTAATGGAATCAGAATTTCTGGGACAATCTAACACTGTGTGTGTTATGTGTTATTTGTAATCCCAACAATCTGTTTAATTGCATCATCAACAATTTGTTTTTCCGAGTCATGATTGAAACCCCAGCATACATAATGCGAGCTTGGTTCAAGACACCATATCAAAATTTGTTAACCCAGCGGCTGCTACAGAACCGTATTATGGTGTGATTTTAGTACCATCACAGTAGCTCCCATTTGCGAATCCCATAGCTAACCTCAATATTGCTCATCGTATCTCTCGTAACTTGCACATGCTTTTCTCTTCTCTTCGCTCAGCTCGTCCGTCCGTATTGATTGATACCTAGTACTACAATAAACTTAATTCAATATACCTTCTGCAATAACGCAGCGTAGCATACGTAGCATAGAAGAAATAATTTTTTGCGATGCTGTGTTTTACATATGGTTGAATATATATTAGAATGACATTGTTATTTTGTTAGTGGTGTGACTTTTTAATCTGACAAAAACTGTTAAATTTGCTTACAAAACTACTTTCAAATCAAACCAATTAACACTTTACATTAATCCAATTGGAATACTATCAATTCAAGTATTCAAGTAGGGTAGCATTTTAAACTATGGGATAGCTTAATATTCACATCCATCTTTCTGCTTCATTTGTTCGTGGTTCCGGGGGATGACGTGGTAGCTGAGGCTGTTCTGACGTGAAAGCTAGTACATATAATATTTGTTAATTTAATATTTGATGAGCATCTCTTGTAGATTGTTAAAATGCTTGAAGTGTTGGAGAAAAGAATGGAAAAATTGAACGTAGCAGAATCGTCTCCTGAGTTGCCAAACAATGTGATTGCCGAAATGAAGAGCATTGGCGGCTTTGTGAAGGATTATCATACTAAAGCCAAGAACCTTTCACTCGACATGGAGAAAGCAAACGAGGATATTGCATCATTTGTAGCTCAGGCACTTTCTTTGGTGGACTTCAAGAAGCTGAGTGAGGAGGATCGCAAAGTTCTTGTAAAAAAATTCAAGGACGAAGAAACGTGAGATATTTAAATCTACCACATTCTGAATTGTTTTATTGGTTCATTGTATATTTTCAAATCCGCTTTTATTTTCGAAGGGACATTCTGGCCTGGAGCTCAAAATTCAACGCATTCCAAAACCAATGGGATATCATGAAGCTCAATGTGGCTGATACAAGTAAACACGCTAATAAAGTCAATACAATACAATACAATACAATGAAGGGGAACCTGGAGGAATGCCTTAAGTATTGTTACAAGAAAAATTAACACTTATTTCTTTGAGTATAGGAAATAAAGGAATAATCTGAGATCATATATTACAAGACAAAGGAAAACTGATTCAGTATTTGAAACTGCGATATATTTTTCGTCCGTTATCATAATGGCACAGTTTCAACACATATATAACTTAAATAATAAAAAAAATGCTCAAACTTTTATTTGGGAATTTCATTATGCTTTAAGTATTACTATTTGTACGGAAGCAGAAATGAACTGTACAGACTGGTGAATATGGAGATGTCTGATGACTGACAACTGACTGACGAGGTGATTTCTGGATAGGGGACAAACGCACATTCCTTCTTGTTAACAATGGCAGTTCAGCTTGCTCATTGATATTTCTTCGGGACCTAGTAGATCTTCGTGGAGTCGTACTAGCGTTAGCGCTCGGTGAAGTGTTTACATTTTCATCAGGGGCAATACCCTCCATTAAAAGATTCATAGTTTTGTCTACAAATGCAAAATTTCGCACAATTTATAAATTTGACTCTCGCAAAGCTCAAAGTTATGAGCTTAAACAGACATATCCATCCAGTTTACTATAGATTATAACACTTACCCACAAATTTTACACTCTGAACCATTCCATAAGCTTCTAATACTGCCCACAGCGGTCGTGTTGTATCCACATCCTTTAAAAATAGTCCTTCCTGTTTCCCACTTATTCCATGTAGAACAACACCATTGTGGTTAAGCTTGAGATAGAGTACAGTCCCGGTGCACATATGAACTGGAAACATATGAACGCTCTTAACCCAAAAGCCAGCCATATTCTTGAGATCTAACAGAACGTATTAGGCGAAACATGAGACAATCGTGACATGACATTCAAATATAATATGAAATTGAATCGTACCACGGCCAAGTGCGACTACTGCCTCATTACATAAAAATACTGATGTATTAACTGAAGTGAACCCAAAACGCATTGGTCCATGAAAGGCTTCAGTGGTTTCGACAATTTCAATTGCAACCTGCATATATATAGTAAACAATTTTCCCAAATTAAATGTTTTAGTATCTAGTACAAACAAGCAGCATACATAGTTTAATGCTTTAGTACCATCTCATCAACATTGATAGGGCGGTGGGTAAATGCAGTAGAATGCTCAAAGTAGTCTTCATTCCTCTTTGCTACCGTAGTGTCATCACTGAGCTTGATTGCTTTACCATGAGCGAGGTGGAACTTCAAGCCATTGTTGCTCACTATAGAGAAGTACATACCATTGACACATAATTTGAAATTAATATCAAATCTATGTATATTCGAGAAAATAGCAAGCATTCTATTACCGAGTGATCGATTAGGGGTTAGAACATTCATAGAAGTCACAGTTGCATCTCGACTACCACCAACCAACTGACTGACTGACTGTTTTGTAAACAAATAAATTTTCAAGACGTTCCTTTTCATATTTCCATCATGAACTGCTTAATGTGACCGCAGTGGAATTAAACACGCATTTGCAGCGCATTTTTGTTGGTAACGAAACAAAGTTGGCGTTAGGAGCCTTCCTATTGGTCCAATGAATTTGTCTGCGCTATCTTGTTGCGTGCTGCACTTTTCTTATTAGGAAAACGAAAAAGCAAGTAGCTCATATCACCAGTTTTCTTCTAGTTTCTTTTCTCCATTTTCTTTCTTTTCGGGCATTTATCGTTTGCAATTTGCACACTTGCATCAACTTGGTTTTTCTTGTGCTTTCATGTATGCTTTTACTATTCGGTGAACTGTCGGGAAAACACGTTCTACCAACAATGCATTTTTATTATAAAATTATAATGTCTTTTATTATATTAAACTTTTTACATGTTTACAACGTACTTTTTGTATTTATTTTCAGGTTTAGCGAAGCATGCATAAAGAAATTTTTATTTTATTTTGGTTTAGTAGTGTTGAAAATGAATAGCTACTAAATAAGTGCCATTTATTATTATCTTCCATCCCACTCATCTAAAATGAACTTGGAGGCTTTCTCGCCAATCATGATGGTCGGTGCATTCAAATTTCCGTTGGTTATACGTGGCATCACTGATGAATCCGCTACTGTAAGTCCTGTGACTCCTTCGACTCTGAAAAACGCAAACAAACAATTAAGGATTAAATTAAGTGTTTTTTGCATAGAAAGCAAAGGGAATGTTGCTTTGTCTTCTTACCTTAAGTTGGTATCTAATACTGCCATTGGGTCATCATCTCGTCCCTTAAAAAATAATTTAAAGGTTCTCTCATGGTTATGGTTTGTAGTGGTACGATAAGATTTGTATTATTACGTATGTGACTTACAACTTTGCTGTACAACAAGGGTGATAAATGGTCATCGTCAAATGACGAATATAGCACTCATAATAGGCATCAGATCTATCAGGATGTTGGGCACAGTTTTTAAGCTTCTTCGCAACTAGCTTGGCCCCTACACTTTGGTAGGCTTTAGTTTCTTCAAATATTTTGATGACGAGTTTCATTCCTATTTTTTTAGTAAGAGTGGAATATAAGTATGATGATTATCTATGATAATAAACTTGAATCTTGTGTGCATAACCAACCCATTGATAATTTGCAACCTACCTTCAACCATTGCATCCATATCTGCTGGTTTTTTCAAAATATTTCGGATCAATTGTTGGATGAGAAAAGGGGTCACTGTTTTTTAGCTCAACGTATCCGGTGGATTCAGGATGCCCAAGGTCTAACAAGACAAAGTTGGCATCCCGCTTGGAATAGGGTGCAAGATAGTCCAAGAGGACATTTGGCTTCAGTCCAAACATTACTGTAAAGTCCTCTGATGCCCCATGCCTTACTCCGATAGATGAATAGTGGAGCTCAATATTTGGCCAATCTGCGCTCGAATTTGAAGTGTTTATAAATGCAACTCCTGATACGATATTGGATGAAATTGGTCCTACAGAAAGTTTCAAAACATATATATAAATATAGACCTGCAAACTATTTTGTTGGGCGGAAAAGTAGTAGTAGTAGTAGAATTTATATTGGAAACAATACCAGTTCTATTAAAGGCATATTGGAGCAGAGTCGAAACTGTTAAATTACGGTCCGCCAGAAAAGATATAGGTTCATTCACGAGAAAAGGCCCAACCAGTGTTAATACCTAAAAGACCAATAGCTGATATAGCATAAATTATTCCTAATTGACCACAAGTTTTTTTTTTCTTCTTTCAAATGTAATAATTTAATACGTGATCTTGAAGATTTTGGCCCACACCTGGTGACACAACTTTAGGGGTAATCTGAAACAAAGTGGAAGAAAAGTTGATAAAAGCGTCAGTAGACGCGAATAAAAATATAATTTAGCTAAAATGCTTACCCCAATCTGCTTTAAATGAGCTTCTGGTCCAATTCCTGATAAGAGTAGAAGCTGCAAGCAATCGCAAAAAGAAGGGATACAACATACATTAGGCCGTACCAATAACTTTGGATTGGATGGAATTCATACATAAATGTGGAAATGAAATGTACCTGGGGAGTTCCAATCGGTCCTGAACTAACAATTACTTCCTTTCTTGCGTTTGCTTTCATAACTATTCCATCCCTTACATAAGTAACACCTGTCGCTCTATTGTTATTATCCAGTTCAATCTTTGTTACATGTGCATATCGATAAACATGTAAGTTGGTTCTATCTAATGCGGGTATGATGTAACATTCATATGTTCCAGCTCGCTTCCCGTTCCATATTGTCACATCCACTGGGTGAAAACCTTATACCACAATTTGAAGAGTCATTCTGTATTTTAAGCTTGCATTGTCTAAAGTACTTGAACTTTACTAGAAATTTTTTATTATAGGCAAATATACAGACCTTCTACTTGATATGCGTTAGGATCTGATACAGCGTCATATCCTAATTCTTTTCCAGCTGCAAGCCAAAGGTCTATTCCAGGTTGATAGTTTTGCTTTGATACTCGCAATGGCCCACCAGTTCCGTGGAATGTAGCTACAGCAAAAATTGTTTGAATAGACTGATAATTTATTGTTAATCAGTCAAATAATATTGGTCTTAAATATAATTATTTCTTTACAGTTGGGCCAATTCCCGTGGTAGTCTTCAGCCTTCTTAAAAAATGGAAGTACATTTTCATGGTTCCATCCAGGATCTCCAGACAAATTCGCCCAGTTGTTGAAATCATGAGGGCTGCCTCGAATATAGATCATAAAGTTCATTTGGCTACTGCCACCTAGAACTTTACCCCGAGGCCAATGCATTCTCTGTTGTTTCAAAATCAATTTATTGTATGCCAGGGTATTCCTATATATATGGTTTTAATTTACTCATTCATTTTAAACATTTTAGAAGTATCATCTTACACGCTCATCCACGTCAAAGCACGAGTGTTTCTGAGGCGCAGTTCTGTATTTCCAGTCGGTAGGCATGTGCAAATTAAATGGAGCCAATCCAGGGAGTGTATTATATGGGCTCGGCGTCCCACCCGCTTCCAGCAGTAGAAAACTATACTTTCCATTTTCAGAAAGTCGATTGGCCAAAACCGAGCCTCCGGAACCCCCTCCAACTAAATGATAATAATAATTATTAATAATGCTTTTAGAATTTAACATAACTCAACAAAAAATTTTTTTCAAAATAAACATACCTATGATGAAGTCATATTCCAAGTCCCCATACGGATTTGGATTTATCGCGGCGTCCTCCACAAGCTTGGTGGCCGTCCAAATACTAGTCATTGCCAGAGATGGGATACCGAGGTACTTCGCAGGTATTAAGGTAATAAGGTACAGGTAACAGGTATTTCCCTTAACCTGTTACCTGAAGGTAAACAGAAATACCTTTTTACCTTTACCTGTTACCTGAAGGTAAAATGGAAATACCTTTTACCTTTACCTTTTTACCTTACTGAAGTACCTGTCCCATCTCTGGTCATTGCTGACAAAACAGCGAGAATGGAGGAGTAGCCGGTAACTGTAAAAGGGATATTAAGTATTCGAAACGCCACTTCTATCAAATCGACTGCCATTTTGGATGATTTATTTTTTGACAAATTAAAACTAAATTACACGATACTTGACATATGCAGCACGTAACTTCAAATCAGAGCTGCATAAAAATGCAAGTTATTTCAAGCAGCAACATGCAAATGAAGTAATTGGCAGCAGTGACAACTTGCGCCCTCAAATCTCATGTATTACCCTCAGATTAACATTATTCCCGTTTGAAACCATAAAGGCCAAGGCCATGCAACTCTGCAAGTCATATATTAACAATCAGATGAATGCGGAGGAACCCTTATTTTCACATGCGGAAGAACACAAGGGTCTAAGGTATATTCAATATATTGATTCGTTTCGTTCAATAGAAAAATGGAAAGTACTTCTTTTATTGCTATCAATTTACACAATCCGGGGCTGGGTAGTGTTTATATATATACCTATTTTTAACTTTTTACCGTAAGACTAACATTTAGCATTTTCTGTGTTCATCATGCTCAAAGGTGAAAGACCTTTCTGAGTTTGTCAAACATTCGTATATTTTTGGATGATTTCATAATATTTTTATCATCAACACACACACACCTTAATGGTTGGACGCGTCATACAAAAGTCTCTAAGGAGGCAAGGCTCAACTTATATCGTGGAAATATGAAGCTCTTGTAGCGACTCTGGCAGTTTGATTAGATTATCATGAAGGAATACGGTGGTAGGTGCAGGAGCTTCATAATGAAAAGCAGGCGTTGTTCTGTATCCGCAGGTTATCTTGAGATAATTCAGTTTGGGGCAATGCGAGAAAACGCCCCAATCAAATGGAACATACCTTGCTGTTGAGAGGTTATATGTCTGTAATCTTCTTAAAATTACTCTCTCTAAAGTTTTCGAGTTTTGGCAAATGCAATTCTCATAAAAGGTCCAAAGAATTGCACCAAAATTGCAAATGAGTACTTTAAGGGAAGTTTGTCGATTCAAAAGGAATTTCCATTCTACGAGGGCACTCAAAAATGGTATTTCCACGTGGAGCTTTGTCAAAGTTGTGGGGTACGATTGAATGAATTGTCGGAGAAAGTCTGAACAAATTTCTTGACATTTCTTGAAATCATAGCAGTCTTCTCTGTCATCAATTTCAAGGACGGCAGACACCGTATTCAAATCTGGCATTTGCTTAATCCCTTTGAATATTTCACGAGCATAGTCATCAGTTGTGGTTATCGTACCGGGTATGACTCGATTATCTCTGTCGGGGTCAGATAATTTCTTTTCCCGAATCCCAAGATGTATCCGTAAATCTTTTGATTGCGTTGCTCCATGACGAGAAAAGTTCATTATGAATCCACCCGTCTCGTTTATGAGAT
The DNA here is from genome assembly GCA_964034955.1 of Orchesella flavescens. Lineage (NCBI taxonomy): Eukaryota > Metazoa > Arthropoda > Collembola > Entomobryomorpha > Orchesellidae > Orchesella > Orchesella flavescens. The sequence goes on along the minus strand of OZ035953.1, from coordinate 16,408,939 downwards.
CATGAGTGTCCACGCACACATCTCGAACTATTTTCCCATTGTACTCTCTCCAAATAAAGGCGTTCCCAATTGATGGGTAGTCTCCTGTGCAAGCTTCTGCGTCACTGAGGTAATGCAGAATGGCAGCACTCGCAGTGGGGCGATAGAGTATCGGAAGTATTGGTAAAGGATGACCGTTTGGGTGTTTGGAAAGTAGGTTTTCCAAAGACGCTGTGATGCCTTGACATACATTTTGTGCGTTTACGGCTTTCTGACATTTGTTTATGACGTAGCTGAAGCGAGAGCATTCAGCGAAGTAATGGTTTTACTAAAACTGTCTGTCTGTCTGTCTGTCCGTCTGTCTGTGCGCACTCTCCTGGTCACATACATTTACTGATTTGGACCAAATTTGGTACACAGGTAGCACTACTCAAGAGAACCTCTGGGAATACTTTTCAGCGAAATCGGTCAAACGGTTCGAAAGTTATAGGCTTGAAAGTTCAGTAACTCGTCGATTTGGCTGAAACGTATACGTATACGTAAGAATTGCATAGTATCCGTGTGGATGAGCTTATGCATAACACCGGAATCATGTCCTTGTGCATAAAGAGAGAATCCGGAATGGAATTATGCGTTTAGTAAGTTGAGAGAAGATTGCAGAGGCGGGTTTAGAGGGCAGAGGTGGAGGAGATTTGGTGGACGTGGGGGGAGGGGGTTTGGAGGTGATCACTCAACGCACTCTTCAGCTACGTCTCTGGCCTGCTTACTAGCAGTTTATTTCACACATGAGCTTCTCTGCGCTGAAACTTTCAGTCATTCTGCTTACTTGTAGGTCTTTCAGCAGAATATGAGATTCTGCTTACTTGCAGCTTTCAGCAGAATAAATTCTGCCCACCAGTAGGTATGATAGCAGAATATATTCTGCGTTCGGGCGTTCAGAAGCCTTCTTGTAGTACTTGGTATCAAACAATACGGACGAACGAGCTGAGCGAAGAGAAAACATGTACAAGTTACGAAAGATACGATGAGCAATGTTGAGGTAAGCTATAGGCCACAGCACTCAGCTTATTCGCAAATGGAAGATACTGTGATACTGGAAGAGACTGTAATGGTACTAAATTAACCACCACAATACGGTTCTGTAGCAGCCACTGAGCTAACAAATTTTTATATAATGTGGGGAACCAAGCTCGTGTTATGTGAACTGGGTTTTCAATCATGACTCGGTGAAACAAATTGTTGATGATGGAATTAAACAGATTAATGGAATTACAAATAACACATAACACAAACAGTGTTAGATTGCGCCAGAAATTCTGATAATATCAACTTTGTAGTGATAGTGTTAGAACTTCGTTTTCTGTTGCATTTGCACGATACTTTTGTCCATATTGAACTGCTATGTAGCTATGCATACATCAAACATGATCTAATTTCACGTAACTAAAACCATCTCTTAAAAACGGACACACAAGTCACTCTGAATTTGAGAATACATAAGCGGCTAAGGGTGTGCACTTTCAAAATGACGTTGAAATTAATTGCACGAGTGAAGTTCTTGCAAATCAATTGTGTTTATGTAGGGAGAACAGCCCAATGTGGCTGATACAAGAAAACACGCTAATAAAGTCAATACAATACAATCAACAAGTGACAACCTTGCATGTCTCAACCATTTGCGTAGCAGCAGTAGTCTACTCCTGTATATGAAAAGCATTTACCCATGAGAAGTACATTGCTTGATGTTAGGCATTTTTTATTTCTCCAGAGATATACTTATCCGTGATAATATAATTTCATTTTCTGTCAAAATTGGAGGGAGTTTTCAGTACATGTAAGGTTTCAGAGCAAGTAATATGCCTTTGTGTTACTTGTCTGCTCAACCTATTTTGTACTTAGATTAAAACTATTTGACTGTGGGAAGGAGAACGTATTGCATTATTATTTCGAAAAGTTTTCGCCTGGAGTTTGAGCAGGAAGGTTGTCTGCCAAAGTAGCTGTGCGCATGCCAGCTACTGTAAGTAAGAAGAGCCAACCTGCTGTGTGTTAGGAATTTCTCTATCTCGCTTAAAATAATACTCCAGTGAAAAGCTATGGGAGATAGTGAAAATTCAAAAACAACGCAAAGAAAAACTTCGAAAAGAGATCGCGAAACTGCAAAACACGATAGCCCAGAAACATCGGGTACTTCAAATAGTGATAGAAAAAAGTTTAAAGACAGTGAATCTGAGATGGGTGACTCTGATAGTGAACACGACGAGACGGTGGAGAGTGCGCAAATGGCTAGCATCATAGATTCGGACATAGAAAAATTGATTCGAAATAGTGAAGAACGAACGTCACAAATGTACAAATTTGAATTAGAAAAATTGGGAAACTCGTTAAAAAAACAATTTAGGGCAGTAACCCAAAAGTGCGCAGAATTAGAAACATCGATAAAGCAAAAAGATGCCAGAATTGAGCAGCTTGAAAGAACCATTAAACGAAACAATATCATTGTATATGGCCTAAAAGAAGCAGCAAAAGAAACTTTTGAAGAAAGGTCAGCGTGCATCACTGATTTAGGGAGGCTGCTCAGCACACATATAGATTTTTCTGAAGCCTTCAGAATCGGGAAGCCAAAGCAGGATGCTAATAGGCCATTGCTCATCAAATTTCTACGCTACAGAGACAAAATAGCAATTCTGGAAGCAGCAAGGGAAGCAAAACTCACCGGAGTGTCAATTTCAGATGATATGACTGTGACAGAAAGAAAAATCAGATCCGCTTTAGTCATAGAAAAGAAACGAGTAAAAGAAGGAAGCCCAGCAGCAGTATGCAAAATCAGAGGAAATCGACTATTTGTTCAAGCTGATGGTGAAACAAAAACAATCTATACGTGCAAAATGCAAAAAACCGGTGCTGTTGTCACAACTGAGCCTCAAGGACCAAGGCTACCAGCTAGCGGCTTTTGAGGAGATGGCCAACCCTTACAAAACTCATCGGACATTACAACATCTTTAAAACTACTGCATTGGAACATCGAAGGAATTCGCAACAAATCATCCCTTTTCTACCAACAACTTACTGACTACAACCCAGACATCTTCTTTCTATCAGAAACTTGGCTTGATGATGACCTCAAAAATACAACCTTGGAAGCAAATTTCAAAATCATCGGCAGGCCAGCAACAAGAAGCAGCCACTGGGGAAGGTGCAAAGGGGGATATATTTTGGGCATATCAAATAAATGGGTAGATAAATCAAAACTAAAAAATTGTACAAACGAGCATGTAGAGTTAGACGTGGAGCTGTGTAAACTCACAATTTCTCTTAAATTTGCATACCTAGGCCCATCCACAAATCTTGACGTCAAAAGCTTAATAGGTGCTAATCCAGCTAACCAGGCGCATATGATAATTGGTGATCTGAATGCTAGGATTGGAGACTTTCAAAACTACGACTTAATTGACTTGAGCGAAACCAAATTATATACCAGAGAGTCAAAAGACAAGAAAGTTAATAGCAGGGGTACGGAACTGATATCACTTTTAAAAAATACTCAGATGAAAATAATAAATGGTTACTCCGAATCAGATGAAAAAGGAGAGTTTACTTTTTGTAATAAAAATGGTAGCAGCGTAATTGATTTATGCATAGCTTCTAGAGAAGTATGTAAAAATTTAGATCTCAAGGTACTTGATTCAAGTGAGTCATGTCATTTTCCCATACTTGTAACATTAACACTTAGGCCTGACACGCACAAACCAAATGAAAAGTTATGGAAAAGTAAATGGGTAGCTGAAAAGCAGCATATATTTGTAGGGAATGTTGAAAACGAACTTGCATATCACAATCATACTGACATATCATTGAAAGACTTTAGTATGTGCATGAAAAGAGGAGCTGTTTCAGCTGGAATCACTAAAAAGGTATCAGTTGGATACGTGAATCCATTCAGAGGGCCTAGGTGGTATGACACGATGTGCATGAGACAAAAGTCGATTGTACAGAGTAAAATTAGACTAATGCGCAAAGCATCAACTGAGCAAAGAAATGAAGCACGATTAAATTACGTCCAAGCAAGAAGAGAGTACCAAAATCTAAGAGTAGCTAAAAAAACACTTTTTGAGAACAGACTCATACATACCTTATCAACTACTAAAAATGGAGCAGATTTTTACCGATCCTTATCTTACTTCAGACCAAAAGGTAACGTAGTGCAATCAACAGAATATGTCAAGCCAAATGAGTTTCAAGGTTACTACAAAAATCTTTTTCTAGGGAACCAAAATGAGATGCAGTACGATCTGAAAGGATATGAATGCAAGGTGGATTCACTAGATAGAGACTTTTCTTTCAAAGAGCTAAACGTAGCGATAAGCATGCTAGCCAAAAACAAGGCAGCTGGCCCTGACTCAATCGTAAACGAGATGTGGAAAGCGCTTGATAATTATCACAGGCTGCTTCTGTTAGACATCATAAATGATATGTATAGACACTCAAAAATAGACATAGATCTTACAACGATAGCAATGGCACCTATCTATAAAAAGGGTCTGAAAAGCAACCCAGCAAATTACCGGCCTATCTCTCTGGTTAATACAGGTCTAAAATTGATCACGTGCCTACTGAGTAACAGATTAAATGATTGGTGTGACGATAATGATAAAATTAGTGAATACCAAGCTGCATATAGGAAAGGGTTTGGGTGTGAAACCCATATATTTACACTAAATGCGATTTTGCAGTCTAACCTAACAAGTAGTAAGAAAAAAGTATTTGCCCTTTTTGTCGATCTATCAAAAGCCTTTGACAGCATACCTCACAGCAGACTGTGGGAAAGATTAAAGAAAATTGGTATTAGTTCTAAATTCCTCCAATTTATCATGGTAATGTACTCTCAAATAAATGCGTACATAAACGCCTTTTGGAAATAGCATAACTTTTCCAATACAGAAATCGGTTCTACAAGGCGAAAGCCTTAGCCCAAAATTATTCACGATCTTTATAGACGAATTAGTCAACGAACTATATAAATCAAAAACTCAGCCACTGCTAATGGGCACAGCAAGAATTCATGTTTTGCTGTACGCCGATGATATCATCCTTTTAGCAACTAATGCAATCGACTTGCAGGAAAAGGTAAATGTAATGAAACACTTTTTTGATGAAAACTCATTGCTCTGTAATCTTGATAAAACGAAGTATGTTATATTTAAAACCAGAAGAAATAAATTCTGCACAATCCCTAAACTCTTCTGGGCAAACGAAGAAATTGAAAAGGTAGAAAAATACACATACTTAGGAGTTACTTTTACTGAGAATATAAGCTTTCAAACAACCTGTGGAATATCCATAGAAAAAGCAAATGTAGCTCTTAATAGTCTCTTCCAAGTCTTCTACAGATCGAGAATCAAAACACTGGATGCAAGACTAAAGCTTTACGATGCCCTGGTTAATTCCATACTTCTCTACGGATCAAATATATGGGCAATAGATTTAATTGACAGAATTGTCATCTCTCAAAATAAGTTTCTACGACGGCTCTTCTCATTACCACAACGAACACCGAATTGGTTCCTAAGACTAGAAGCCTCCTGCAAAAGCATTGAGTGTGTAATAATCAAAAACATTCTAAAATTCTGGAACAGATTGATGATGAAACATCCAAATTCACTTCTTAGACAAGCATATGAAGCTCTAAAAAAAACTAGTAAGTTAAAGAATGCGAAGCACAATTGGTTCAGAAGTTTTAAGTCGCTAGCATTTAAATGGGGGTTCGAACATATCATTGATCACGATCTATACTCTGAGAACATTGAATACAATGCAAGAAGAAGTCAGGCAATAAATATAATAACTCAGACAGTAATAACGAAGTCACAAGAAAAGGACATAGCTTGTATGATGGACAGCACCTCCATGCCACACTACAAAACACTACGTACTCATGCAAAAAGGGACGAATTCCTAAACTACCTAAGGAACTGGCAAGAAATAAGGGTACTCGTGCAACTACGAGCAAAGTTAGGATTCATCCATACAGGTGAAATGAAATGTGAGTTAGGTGTTCTCCAAAAATTTTATGATCCCGATTGTGACGATAGATGTAAAGCTTGTATGTTAAGCACTGAAACTGAATATCATGTATTGTTTAAATGTCATGTGTATAGCTTAATTCGGAAAAAATTTATTGGAAATTATGTACTACCCCAAAGTGAAAATGAATATACGGACTTCTTTGAAGCCATGGATGAAGAAAAAATCAAATCAATCAATCTGTATATCAAATTTATGTTAAGAAACAGAATACTAATAATTGAAAATTGTAACAATAATGCTTGTAATGAATGATTGTAAGGGCCACGGCCAATCGATCGAGAATAAAGACAAACTAACTAACTATTATTTCGAAAAGTTTTTACCTTTTTTCCACCTCATAGGGACAAAACAATAATCTCGTAAGTGGCACGAAGGTTGTTTGTCTTTCGTGGCTGAGCAGTTCCCTTTCTCTAAATTATTGGTGTAATAAGTAATATGCCACAAAGAGGACAGCTACATAGGTTTCCTTCAGTAATACACATAATACACTAACCAATTTAAATCCATGGAAGTCAGCTTGCAGGTGCCGGTTTAACTGACGAAAGTGAGTGCGATGCAACTTCTTCCTTACTGATGAATTTACATGTTCCTATGAAACGGCAAGGATGCAGATACATTTATCGTGGGGATAGATTAGTTACATGCTCATCTCAATTGGCCCCTACAATCTGGAGGAGTAATAAGCACATCATTTTGTATGCGGTTTATTTTTATACATAAGAATTGCCAGTTTCTTTAGATTCGGAAAGATGTACAGAATAGAAGGCATGACCTCTCCGGTTAGCTAGTAAATCGGGTTGTGTCCCTCTGCTCATGAAACCCTAACGAGCCAATGCAACGCATTGTGAGGAAATTGAACTGCTTACTCCACTCTGTTTCATTTTGTCGTGGTTCATCCCAGAGATAAGTAGTCAAAATGCAAGTGCACCAATGTATTGGAATGGTCAATGGAAGACAACCGAAGAGGTTGGAATTCCTTCTGATTCTGCGTGGATATGTGCCATGGATAAATGTCCAGTGTCGCTTTGGGTGTGCTTAGTTAGCTGTGTGATTGCGGATAGTGGTACATCTCTCACATAGGTATGCCTCTCTGGATTAATGCTATCCTCTATGATGTAATTTGAAGTTCCAGGCTGATGAGCTGCTTGTTGTATGATTCAACCAGCCAATGCAATGTAATGATACCACCTTTCCTTGGTTGTAGGTGAATAAGCTCCAAGAAACTGGTTTTATTAACCGGTAATGCAGCTTGGACTTAGGATTTGCCCTCATAGCTTTCATCATGACGAGGATTATGATAAGCCAATACCTCCCTTTGCGGAGAAGTACCTTGCTACAAAACTATTGAGATTTTTGAGTACAAAGACGCACAACGCTGCTACGAGCTGAATGTAACTTGGAACAATGCACAAAACCTTTAATGACGCAACGAGAACAAATCAGGAAATATATAAAGAAATACTTCATTAGGAATGTAACAAAAGTTCATGATAAAAATGAGCACTTCTTCCCTCTGTACTAATTTTTTCACTCAAACACAACAACAATAGCCGACGTGTTATCATCCCAAATTTTCTTCACTTCCCAGTTATCTAACGCACGGTTAACCAACCGCTTCGCTGCATCCAGCCATTCTGTAGCTCCACATGGACGCCTCCGCTCCATATTTTGCTCAACAGAATACACTATATTTACAGCTAGCTCCGGACTCAGCGCATTCCACAACCCATCACTACCCAAAATCATGCAGCGATGAACCCCTCGTTCTAACTTGATCACCATCGTATCCGGAACAGGACTGACAATTTACTCCTTCTTGACTGGATTATAACTCCAAAAGTCGCCAAGGGATCTCGCCACATTAAGAAAGAGATTCCTGTGAGTGGTCCCCGTGAGCATGTCACCCTGTGCAGCCTTATGGGCAGCTTATGGTAGATCCTGTGAACTCCACGCAGGTTCACTATTCTCCCACCTGCTCTCTTAATTCTTTGGATTTCCGTTGGACTATCCGGCTTGTGATCCGTAGTCACCAGCTTTGCCTTCCAGAGTTTAGAACCAGCGTCAGGATCGGTCGGGTCCCGGTAGCCGAGAACTAGCATTGTCCCCAACGTGCCCAATGAAAAGCTTCCCACTCTTGATGAAAGCAATAGTGGCAGTCATTCCACTGTTTGAGGGAAGCCCAGTTGGCGACTTTGGCCATTTGTCGCGCTGGTGAAGCATATCCCTTTGCATTTTTGCGTAGCCATCCTTTATTGCGTTGAGAACAAGGTTATCATCTTCTGAATCAAAATCCTTGTGTGAAGTAATGCAGCCCTCGAGGTAGACCTAGGCTTGGTGAGCGGCGGATTCCCCACCGTGCCCATCAAAGATACCAACATATGTGTACATAAGGTCACGAACCGATTTCGGCATATCCAGGCTGTCACTATCCGAATCTACGAGAAGCTCCTGAAAATTTGTCACTGCCATGTAGTCCTCCATGTGCTTTGGGGTGCCTTGGGAAGAATGCTTACCAAGACGAACCACTTTTGGAGTTTTGCCTCGACCTCCACTACCTCCAGCATTAAGAGGGTTGTTGACACCACCACCTTCATTTATAATGGGGGAGGTGTAGATGTTTTCAGTCGCTGACGCCATACTTCTCCTTTTCATCTCTCACCATTAGTAGTCAAATGATGATAGTCAATGGTACTCACAGTCAAGCAAGCAAGACACTGTTTGAATGAATAGTAAAAAAGATAAAAGTAAATACTAATAATGACTATTTGTTCTATATTTCTTAATAATGTAACAATTTAACGTATCATTCTTCTAAGGAAAAATGAACTTACCCAAATTTGAATGTCGAAATCGATTGAACACCGCTTTACGTTGAAAAATAAAATAACGGAAAACCAGAAACAGAGGAGTTTCTAGTTTCTCATGTTTTTCTTCGTTACTCGCGAATATATGAATCGGAGTCACCCAATTCCAAATCAATAATTGATGCTCACCACATGGGGTAATGTCACACTTTCTGTCAGCATTAGAAAAATGAGCTAAGAAATTAAATCAACTTGGCTTGGTTTCGGGCATGCATAAAAGTTATCGTAAATATTTGAAAGTCAAAGTTTTTATTGATTTGCAAAGAATTAGTACACCTGATTTGCCAACCGTTTTGAAAGCGAAAAACTCAACTTCAAACTACAATCTGGATTAATACTCTAGCTAAAACGAATAAATCCTTATCGGGGCAATGGAACAAAACCTATCCTAAAGAGTGATTTGGAACCGATCCAGAATCAACCGGGGTGAGAAAACTGGTTACCAGATTCTTTAAGATTGATCATTTTCTTACACATTGGGCAATCGCGTGGAGATTTTCCGTGCTTTGTCCGACAAAAAAATGAGCTTGTGTACAATCTTGACTTGGTTGGAGTCACTGCTATCCAACTGTTATATATTGTATCAAAGCTTAACATCAGTCAGAGTGTACTACATACATTTAACGCTTGCTTACCCGCAATGCGTAAAACACTATAGCTTCATGTGCGTCGCAAGTGTGTTAATTTCTTTGACTACTTGAATCGAGACAGGACATCTGAGTTTATACGATTGCCAGCAGCATCCCTGTTCTCTAATGTACTATTAGTATTTAACAACTGTTTTTCGTTAGTTATTCATTTTCGTTATAAGAAAATTTACCCATATTATCTATGTCAAGGGCTTTTTGCTTCTGATAAATAGAAGTTAGAATAATCACCGCTCCAACTGGATCCGTTTCCTCCAGTGCTTTGGGAAGAGTTTCAAACCCATGCTCCATTTTTTGATCCGATGTTATAATATTGAAGCATCACTATAAATTATACTTTCTGTTTGTTAATGGAATGACTGAAGAATAACAACCTATTTAGCTAAATATTAAGTATGTCTCAGATTCCCCGGTCCAGAAGTAAGATAATGACTTTGAGCCAAATAATATTGTCACCCTGAGATTATGCACTGGTAGGCATTCACAAACCAACGCAGTATGATATTATATCCTGCAAATTATGTCTCAGCGTGACAACCTATTACCTAATATTTTAAAGAACGTATTGGCATGCATCTATCAATGCCGTGTCTCATTCTCATATTTTATCTTCAGTAATTTAACCCTTTGTAGAATGGGCTATTACTGGGCTCCACACATTATCTATGTATGTGCAATATGATTGAAGAAGAGTATAGAGCTGCATTTTGATGAAAGCATCATCTAAAATTTTATGTACGCGTTGGTCTGGAATATATTCATCCCATTCAGTAGACACTCACTCCAAATTCAAATTCAAGACAGATTAGGAACTAAACTCGAACAAAAAGTCACGTTTACATGGCCACATTCATACCTTACTCTTTTTACTTGGTCAGCATAGCATATAAAATGTGACTTATTCTGGATGCATGTTAGTTTCACAAACTCCTTTCACGTTCAAAGTTCAATTTGAGAGGTGCATTCAACTGTTTAAAGTCTTGTCTGACGTAAATCATGAAGGATCTTTGTGCGCTTAACATGCATTGTACTTTTTACGCTGTGATGATATGCTCTGATATCACAGTGTAGTTTTTTGTGCTGGATTCTTCTTAGCTATTGTGAGATGTCAAAGTTTTCTTTCTTGAATAAAAACCAGTAGTATCTGGACCCTACTCTTCTTGATGCGGATGGAGTAGTTCTTTTGGTTTATATCCAGTCCAACACTATCTCAATATTCTTTCTCGGAGTTCCTTGAGCCTAGAGCAGTATTTCTGTGCTGATGTGAAGACCGTGACTTCTTTATCCCAAAGAATTTACTTCCCTCTCACTAGACTGTGTAAGTAAAAATATGTAACGGTGAAAATTTGAAAGTATTAAAATTTATTTTTAGCGTGCATTTTCAGGGTGGGCAATTTACTGTTCATATTTGGAAATTCTAATGCATCCATTTCTTACTACAATATTGGATATTATTATTGATTTCGGCTATCAATTTAATGTTTTTATGAGTTGAAATTTATTCTCATCGTGAAGTTTATATTACTTCGTTTGTTTTGCAGGACTTACTCTTAAGGTCCAATATGAGTGAAGCTTTGCATCTGCCGAATCAACAGGATGAAATTCTGATGGACCACCTACGTATCATATCGGAAAGTAAATTGAATTCTGATACTCGCAGGGCAGACACGGATGAACTAGCTGAAGATCTCCACAATGCGGTATTGTAAACATATTATAAAATCATGCATAGAAAATGAATTGAAAATGAATTTCTCACAAGTCTGTCAAATTATAACTTGTACTATACCTCATTTTTTATAGGGTTCCAGGGTTCACGCAGCTATTTTCATAATAGAACCTGTAGAAGCAATACTGGACGCTAGAGGCATGGATGGCTTGGATGAACCCATTATAAAAAAATTTTCTCCATTAATAAGAAGGTTCAAAGGCAAATGGGACCCTTTGGTAACAGTGTAGCCAGAGCAAAAAAAGGTTTTACTTTAGTTGCAGCCAATGCACCAAATACAAGAGTGAGTTTATTGAACTTTTGTGAAAGAGTTCAATAAATCAGCAGCGTAAGAATAACGTTTTTTTTGACTGGTGAAATGTAATTTGTTTTGTTTCTAAACTGATATTTTTGAATTTTCTCTATATTTTGCAGATGCTTTCTTTCATGGAACCTCTTATTCCAAAAATTGAAAAGAGAATGGGATAACATGAATGAGAAATTAATGCAGGATATTCATGCTTGTGTACATCTGATTGACATACTGACTGAAACGGATGGAAACAAGGAAAATCGAAATCCCTAGTTTCCAATTTACTGGATATACAATCATTGCCATAATCAGTTCTTACGTTTACTAGAGATCCTGTGAAATTCATGATGAATTTATGGTGAATAAATTATCACTTATTTGAAATTTGACTCACAATGGTTATCCAGGTTGTCTGTTTGAAAACACATTAGGGAGAGGAGGTTCCGAACATTTAAGGTTACATATTATGTGCTTGCGATAACCCAACTTTCTATATAAAAATCATTGTACTAGGGGAAGGGGAGGAGAATGCAAAAGATTTTTATTTTGCGAACCTTTGACTTTTTTCTTCATTGAATGAACGTTCATGCAAAGTGAAGATTTATAACAGTATTTGCATCCATACATTTCCTCACTAGCATGTAGGAACATTTTTCAATTACTAAGGCCTTTGTACATACTTTGTTTTTGCTACTGTAAGATTGCTTTCGGTTAAGGCTCAGTCATTTAGAATCATTTTTTGTCATTTCGTTTTTGCTAGTGAGTTTTTACTGTTGTTACGCATGTGGATCATTCAACTAGTATCTGGTGAACATTTCTATCACCTCGAAATAATTCTCAAATAAGTTTTGGAGAACCAGCATCTGTATAAATATGGTAAACGCCCGTTTCTTTGCATAATTTTTTTTTGTTAAAATGTATAACTGATTACAGGTATTCAACTAGTGGCAGTTATTAGCAAATCTTTTGCAGTTGATACGCCTTTTTGTGTGTAGAATTAAGTTGGGCCTGTTCTATCTTCACTTTGTTAAGCTTTATCTTTCACTGTAGAATGTCAACAGGATATAAAGCTGCTGTGGAGCAGGATCTATTGCTTACGCACGGGACAAAGACTGCCATTTTGTTTGTTCAGCAAACAATTCGTATTAGTAAGAAAGTCAGGATTGTCAACAAAATGTCCATCGCATGCACAGTTCACAGTCGAAAGTGTGTGTTATGTTATCCATAAAGTGACGTTGAGCTCACACTCAAGCGTCAAGTTGACCTAGTTTAACCGAGAGCGGAAATGCCGTTCTGCATATCTGATTAATTAATATGTGATGATGATATGATTTAATATGTGTGAATGATGATGTGATGATGATATTGAGATTTGGATAAAAGTTAGTTAGCCTTCAGCTACCAGTTCGGCCACAACCACAAACTCTTTGTCTTCCCGTCTATTTATTTGAGCATAATATAATATAATGTCCCTTATCATACCCGCATCCTTACTACAGTATCCTTTGGATACAAGATACATAACTATAATGTAACACCAAATGCGACCTTCCTATTTGCAACAATCTTGCAGTTACATTGTGCGTAGTGTAGCAGCAGTAGTCTACTCGTGTATACTTGCTCTTTTTACGACTTGCCCTTCTTCCAACTTGCCCCTAAACAACTTGATATTGGAAGATAGTTGAAGTTTTGCCCTATGAAAATGATTTTCGCAAAACAAATTTATATAGTATTTTTACTAACGGATGAAAACCTTGTAGATAGAAAACAAAAAATGGAGAGGCAATGCATTGCATGAAAAAATGAGCATGTAATTTTCTTGTTCATCATGGTTAGGTTGAAGCATTTTTGGTTTTCATTTCAACCTACAAGTATTAACTTCTCCTAAACTTCCAGTCATCTTTGAATAAATGAGGTTGATATGCATACGCATCCAAATTAGATTTCAATTCTTGATACCAAAGTTCACCCTCACAACAACGTCGAAAGAAGACACTGGTCTTCTTTTGCAACATGAATATAAATTAACTATTGATGAGCTCATACAAGTTCATTGGTTTTAAAATAGAACTAACAGACACCTTCAGATATGGACCTCATTTATTAATGAATGAAAATTTGAATTCAGATACAAAAAGGTACCTACAGGCTATTCCATTTATGACTAACTAGCACTTGTGCTCAAATTAAACTAGATATTTTTCGTTTTTCAATTTTGGAAAGCTCATGATAGTCATTGATTAATGAAAATAATTCCTCTGCTCAGTGAAAGTTGCAGTTACTTCAATAAAGTAGATTTTACGTAGAGAAACCGAGTGTGCAATTTTTTATATGTTAAACAACTTTGACACATCGCAGGATGAAGAAATTTTTGGTGAGGCTGGTTGGCTTTAATGCATGTGAATTGAATTATGTATGGGCATTTCCAAGAGTTGTCGGTACTCCGTATGCGTATTGAATAGAATAAGAGAGGATGAATTAACGCTACAAATGCAGATGGATTTAGACACCGAGATGTACTGAATACTGATATCTGGTGCACGTATTAATTAAATATGACGATGGGTATGCAAATATAAAGGTTATGCATGTTTAAACCCTGTGAGGTCAAAATAAGAAGGGTTGGTGGTGGTGCTATGAAAAACATCATATTATGTACATTGTATCATGTCTTTAAATTATATCAGTTTCAAGTTTCAACACATCATACTTCACAAGGTAAAAATAATGGGTATACCAAAGTCATCTTTCTATCACTATAAACTACTAGAAATACTGTGTTATCACTGGAAAACCAGTCTACCAGTCGTCACTTAATAATATACTAAAACTTGTCAAACCAAAATCCGAGTACCATACCGTATTTCATATACAAGTATAATAACAAAAAGTCATATTATAACGATAGAACCTACTACATGAAACGATAGAACTGCAGAAATGCAATACTGTTGCATCTACATAAAATAATGAATTAAAACGACATAACTCAATTCTTGTCGAAAAAACAATAAGTTGATTCAACATAATACATACGTTTGTACAACTAATAGGTACTAATACTAAAGTCACAGGGAATTCAGTAGTCAATAATTCATCCAAGATAATTTCTAAGCAATGAGTCTGTTCCGTGGCACCTTCGCTTCTGCCGTTGCATCTTGATCTAACTTAGTAGTGAAGATCTCACACCCTAATGTCTTCAAAGATCTTATAACTAAGGCTACAGCAATCACAAGGTACAATACGTGGGGTTGATGTGCAACATATTTGTAAAATATATCAATTTCATTCATTTATAAAAGTTTCATCATACCAAAAACCACACTTAAAAATGCAGAAGCAGATTTAGTTATACAAATGTCAATAATGATTTTTGCTTCAGGTACAGATAATTCTAGATATCACTAGAAAAATCAGAACACTACACATACATACATAGTCCAAATGCTCAAATAACACAATGATCACATTACCTAAAAACTTTGTAGAAAAATTCATTTTACAACTAATAATACTAAAAATTAAACCTAAAACTATGCGCATAATTCAATTCGTGTTACAACTGCATAAATTCATAACTAAACAGAAATCGTAACCTGTGTAACAATCTACTAAATCAACAACTATTGTCTACAACAAAAAATTGTACTCTTATGGCTACTGATACGAATACTCTAATATCTACATACCCAAACAACTTACAAGTCAACAATTCACCCAAAATTGATTTCGGAAATGTAGTTTTCTAATGCATCATTGCTACTGCATGCAGTTAGAATTGAACCTTACATGGTAGTGATGATGACTTTAGTTTTCAATGACGCCAGAAATCTTGTAACAATCATCATAGCTATTAAACGGTTGAAGATCAACATGAAAGGAATGATAGGGAGCCAGGGCAAACGCATAATAAGCACCAACGCTATAAAAACGTACGCCACGCTAAAACCTAACCAAATGTAACAAAGGCAGCTTGTGAAGGTGGGTGATTTCTTCGGAAGGATAGAAATTAGGAATTTCGTTATTTTCAATTCTGCTCAGTAGTATCAAAACAAAATGATTGAGTAATAAATGACATATGGGTATTACCGAAAATGTGGCGAAAAGGAGGACCCCTGCTGTTAAGAACCCAAAAATCTGTACAACCAGTCTAAAAATATTACGTGCTTCATCCATCGTTGTATATAGATAATTGAAAATCCGTGGAAAGAGTATCAAACTCCAATATATCTATGATCAATATTGTAGAGTTGTCTTATTAGAACAATAAACATAATCAATATTGAATATATTCACAAATTATTTTTTGGATTTATCAACTCACCAAATCCAAGATAGCTACAATACCGGTTGCCACTCGATCAAATTCCATTTTTGCTCCAAGCTAGTGGGTAAAACCCAATGTAAACGTGTCCAGTGGCTGGCGTGATGGAATTGTAAAAACCTGATGATATAAAACGAAAGAAAATGGGTGGAATTTTAACCTTTTGAAATCCAAATGCAAATGTACAAGAAACTGCTAATGGTATTGGTTTTCTAGCCCACCATATACGAAAAAGTCCAATCGATTACGCAACTAAAAATACTGACTCGTGATTTCTTGCTGCTTATTTTCTTCTGGTGCTTTCAGTGGAATAAAATAAACAGCTCAAAAGTATGTCTGGATCGTAAATAAAAAATAAGTCTCTCCGAGTTGTAAACTCAATTTTCTTTGCTATTTGTTGTAATTTTAGGTGAGAATTCAAAGCAAAAACTATGTTACAGAGTAAAATGACACTATTACTTTAAAAATCTACTACAATGGAGAATAAGGACGATCAGACCTACAGACCAAGAAGTAAAAGAGAAATGATCAACGTGGCAGTTTAGTTGTTCACAATTTTGGCTTTTGTGCATACTGACTACCTCTCTGTAAAACTTCTTTCATTATTTAAAACTATCTTTCGTTGGTAAATGGGCATACAGTAGCATTGTAAAGAGCCTATGTATATTTTGAGGCATGAGGAAGATTATATGTGCTTATGATCGCACAGCATTACTAAATATATACCACTACATCCAGCTTTTCTCATAAAGCACTTCGACTTTTGCTTGTAGCGAGAGGATATCCCTTGTCGTGCTCCAGTCATGCCTTTCACATGATTCTTGATTTTCATCTCATACTACTTGCTCTAAAACGTCAAGTTAACTTTGACTAGAATGAGGTTGAAATGCATACCCTTCCAAATTAGATTTCAATTCTCACAACAACGCCAAAGGAAGACTAGTAGATACAATATGGATGTAAATTAACTGCTCATGAGTTCATAAAAGTTCATTGGTTTTAAAACAGAACTTACAGACTTCCTTTAGACATGAACCCAAGAGTTCAACGAAATAAAATTTGAATGCAGATGCAAAAAGATACATTGGACAGGTATTCCACTTCTAAGTAATTATCCCTTGGGCTCAAATTTAACTCAATTTTTCCGTTTTTCGTTCTTTGGAAGGTGATGATGCTTGTTGATTTAAAAAATAGTTCTTATTCTTAATGAAAGTTTCAGTTACTTCTTTTGAATAGATTTTATGTGGAGAAGCTTAGTGCGCAATGTTTCATGTGGTTTATGACTTACATTTTTACCCATAGCAGGATCAAGGGCTTTTGGTGATGAGGATGGTTGATGTTGCTAGGTGAAAATATACATATGTATGGGCATTTCCAAGAGTGTAAAGTAATGTATATGCATTCCAATGAAAAGAATGAGACAGGGATGAAGTTATTCTACAAATAAGTTCGCTTTTGCATTTAGACATATTGATATTTGGTGCATGTGTTAACTAAATATGTATGTAGATGTGGATGCCACGATGGTTATAAGAAAAAGTAAAATACTTAACGTATGTTAGTGCCTCGTGAGCTCAAAATAAGATGAGGTGTTGGTAGTGCTATGAAAACGACATATTATGTACAATGTATCAAGTCTTTAAATTATATCTGTTTCAACATATCATACTTTACAAGGTAAAAATAATGTGGATACCGAATTCATTTTTTATCACTATAAAATACTAGAAACACCGGGTTATCACTAGAAAATCAGTCGTCACTTAATAATATACTAAAACGTGTCAATTCAAAATCCAAATATTACACCGTACTTCATATAAAAGTATAATAACAAACAATCATATCATAATAATAGAACTACATATATGTAACTGCAGAAATATATTACCGTTGCCAGTCATTGCTTAATAACATACTAAATTGCGTCATTCGAAAAATTCAAAGATTATAAAATACTTCATGTAAAAACATAACTATCAACATTCATATTACAATGATAGAACTACATATATTTAAACTGTAGAAATACATTACTGTTGCAATTACATAAAATCATTAATTAAAACAAGACGTCATCTACCTAACAATATACGTTTGACTCAATTCATTCATCGCCGTTTGTAAACTAAACCATTTTACACAACTAATTAAACTAAAGTAACAGGAGATTCGTAGTCAATAATTCATCAAAGGTAGTTTCTAAACAATGGGTGTGTTCTGTGGCACCTTCGATTCTTCCGTTGAAGCCCGACCTGACGTAGTAGGGAAGATTTCACACCCTAATGTCTTTAAGAAGCTTATTACCAAACCTACACCTATCATACGGAAAAATATGCTTGTAATGAATAGGATAGTGTAGGTATTAACACCAACATTGTCAAGTATAAGATATGCTATAACAATTTCCGAACCCACAAATATAATGCTAAAATACAACCAAGTTTGACAATATGTCTGTATGCGGATGCGTGATTCCTTTGAAATACAGAAAAAATATTATTCATTAACTTCTACTGCTATGGAACTGGTAAGTGCTAAATAAGTTGTCTGATAAATGACATAGGGACTTTTAAAAGTAAATCGATAACTACAGGATAATTCTTTGACTCTTACCGAACATGATCCTGTAAGTAGTACAGCTGCCACCATCATCCAAAAAGCTACCATGAAGAGGACATACACAATCACTCCTCCCATTCCTTCATGCGTTTTAGGAAGGTCACTCCAAACAATGCATAATTGGATAAATACCCCACTGGAAGCAAGCTATGATAAGAATTGACATTTGGCATCATTAGAACTGTATAACGGCATGTACATTTAATCATTTTCTCATCTTGTGTAGATTTGCCAACATACCATATCCAGCGCCCCAAAAATCCCCACTGCAACACGAAGTCCCTGCATTTTGTTTGTGTGAACGATCCAACGTGAAAAACTTCAAACCGGTGGTCTTCTTGCCTTCTATCCCAACCTTTCTGGTCCGTAGTGGGAGATATCTGATGATATGCAATGAAACAACAAAGAAATACGTGTTTTTCAGTCAGTTACTTGATCATAAATAAATTTAAAATTTTACGACGAACTTTGCGTCAGTATTACCTAAATGGAGAAAACTTTGAAACAAAATCTAAGATTTAACAACTTACTGTAATTTTATTATCAAATAGGATTTCACTTCTCTAAATTCACAACAGGCTGACTCCAGTACCAACTTTAACTGTAGGTTCAGATTGACATAAAAGTTTCCATACAAGGGCAATCTGACACTATTACTTTTCCGAGGTGTTACGATTTTGAAGGAGCACGACTGGACAGGCCAAGAAGAATAACAGAAATAATGTTGAATCCACTTTAGTCTTTTTATGTACTCATTTCATACCGTAAATAGCAAACGATTAGTCCATTTACTAAGCATTAACCATTTTCTTTACTCTTTAGCTTACCTTGACAGCAACATTGTAAAGTCGCTGAATATATTATATTTCACAAGGGCAACGAAGACGATGATATTGATAAGGTGCGTTGAACTTGGATGTTCGGATCTTTCCTTACATGTAAAACTACTTCCAGTTTCCTTTTACAAAAACATTACAGCATCGAAAAATCATACCCATGTAATTTCTCTTGTGTATTGCGGTTAGGCTTAGGCATTTTTGGCTTTCATCTCATCCTGCAAATATTAACTTCTCCTAAACTTCCAGTCATCTTTGAATAAATGAGGTTGATATGCATACGCTTCCAAATTGGGTTTCAATTCTCTATACCGAAGTACATTCTCACAACAACGCGAAAGGAAAACCAGCAGATGCATTATGATGTAAATTAACAGCTTGTGAGTTCATACAAGTTCATTGATATCAAGTAGAACTAACAGTCTTCCTTAAGACATGAAATTCATTTGTTAACGAATGAAAATTTGAATTCAGATGCAAATAATACGTTCTACAGGCTATTCGGTTTATGATTAATTAACACTTGTGCTAACTCAACTTTTCCCGTTTTTCATTTTTGGGAAGGCGATGATAGTCATTAATGAAAATAATCCTTATGCTCAGTGAAAGTTGAAGTTACTTCTTTAGAATATATTTTACGTAGAGAAACTGAGTGTGCAATGTCTTGTGTTCAGGATTAAGAAATTCCTGATGAGTAAGGATGGTTGATTTTTGTAAGTGCAAATATACATATGCATGGGCATTTCCATGGGCATGGGCTTTTTGTTTGTGTGGAGGGTCCAACATGAAAGACTTAAAATTCAAACCAGGGTGTTCTGATTACATGCAATGAAAGAACAAAGAAATGTGTAATTTTTTTGCAATTAAAATTAATTTTATGATGAATTGGCATCTTTAGCACCTAAACGGAGGAAACTTTAAAATAAAATCAAAACTCTAACCATTTACCAGAAATTGATGACCAAAGAAAGTTTCCGTCTATAAATTCACTATCCTCTTTTCCAGTGGTAACTGTAGGCTAGGATTGAAATGATAAAGTCTGTGTTTTTTTATAAACGTTTCGATGCAGGGGCAATCTGAGTATTACTTTTGCGACGCTTACGAGCACAACTGGACAGGTCAAGAAAAAACAGAAATGATGGATTAGACCAACTTGAGTTGTATGTACTCATTTCATAAATTAGAAGGACAATGAAAAGTATGCTTTTTTACACTTGCCTCAAAGACATTCTTTAGTTTACATTAACGGCATTGTGAATTTACACATTGTATTATATTTTGACCATAATATTGATAAGGTACATTGAGCTTGGATGTCCAGATTTTTTTGCACGTAGACGACGTCCAGTTAATTCACTTTAGAGACACATTCACAAGTATTTAGACTTTATAGATAGAAAGCAAAGGAAGAAAGGGGGATTGTATTGCATTGAAAATCATGAATATGCTATTTCTGTGTGCAGTAGGTTTAGTACATTTTTGGCTTTCATCTACATCCTACAAGTATAAACTTCTTCTAAACTTAGAGTCATCTTTGAATAAATGAGGTTGATTTGCATGCGCTTCCAAATTAGATTTCAATTCTTCATACAAAAGTACATTCTCACAGCAACGCTAAAGGAAGACAAGCAGAAGCATTATGAATGTAAATTGACAGCTTGTGAGTTCATACAAGTTCATAGATTTCAAATAGAACTAAGAGACTTTCTTAAACATGAACCCAAGATTTCAACGAATTAAAATTTGAATTCAGATACAGAAAGGTACATTCTACAGGGTATTCCACTTCTACGTTATTATCCCTTGTGCTCAAATTAAGCTCGACTTTTTCCGTTCTTCATTATTGGGAAGGTGATGATATTCGGTGATTAATAAAAATGATCTCATGATTAATGAAAGTTTGAGTGACTTCTTTAGAATAGATTTTACGAAGAGAAACTGAGTGTGCAGTGTTATACATGTTATATGACCGAAATTCTTACCAGTAGCGGGATGTTTGTTTTTTTAGGTGCAAATTTATGTATGTATGGGTATTTCCAAGAGCGTAAAGTAATGTACATGCATTCCATTGAAAAGAATGGAACAGGGATGAAGTTATGCTATATATAAGATTGCTTCTGCGTTTAAACATATTGATATTTGGTGCATGATTTAACTATCACGATGGTTATAAGAAACAGAAATGTACTATAAGTATGTTTATGCCTCGTGAGCTCAAAATGAGATGAGATGTTGGTAGTGCTATGAAAAACGACATATTATGTACAATGTATCAAGTCTTTAAATTATATCAGTTTTAACATATCATACTTCACAAGGTAAAAATAATGTGTATACCAAAGTCATCTTTCTATCACTAGAAAATACTAGAAATACCGGGTTATCACTCGAAAACCAGTCGTCACTTATTAATATACTAAAATGCGCCGTTCAAAAATTCAAATATTATATCAGATTTCATATAAAAGTATAATAACAAACAATCATATTATAACAATATAACTACATGTGTAAACTGCAGATATACATTGCTGTTGCAACTACATAAAATCACTAATTAAAACAAGGAAGTATCTACTTAACAATATACGCGTTACTCCATTCAATCATCGCTTAAACCATTTTACACAACGAACTAAACTAATGCCAAATTCACAGAAGATTCCGTGGTAAAAAATTCGTTCAAGATAGTTTCTAAACGAGTCTGTTCCGTGGCACCATCGTTTGTGCCGTTGAAGCTTCGTCTGGCTCAGCAGCGAATATTTCCCACCTTAATTTCTTCAAGTATTGTATTACTAAAACTACAGCTATTTTACGGTACACTATATCGATGATGTATAGTATAATGAAAGTATTAATATCAAAGGTGTCAAGTACATAGTATATTAAGGGAGTTTCTACACACGCCAATGTAAGGTTAAAGCATAGCCAAAGGTTACAATATCCCTGTGCGTGGATGCGTGAATTCTTTGAAATAAAGAAAATACAGAAAAATATCATTCATTTACTTCTTACTGCTATGCAATTCGTGTGGGTAATGAGTTGACTGATAAATGAAACCAGAATTCTTACCGAATGTGATGCGCTAAGAAGTCCGGCTGACACCATCGTAAAAAAAGTGGCTATTATGATTAAAGCCACCAGCAAACTTTCTAGATTTTCATCATGTTCAGCAAGTGCACCCCAACACACGCTTAATCGGATAATTAGCGCACCGAAATAAAGCTGTAATAAAAATTGACATTTGGCAATATTAGAACACTAAAACTGTACAACTACATGCATACTTAATCATTTTCCTCTCTCTTCCATCATTCTAGTTTTATCAATTTACCATATCAAACACCCCAACAATTCCTACTGCCACTCGAAGAATTTGCATTTTGGTTGTGAGGACGATCCAACGTGAAATACTACAACTTCAAACCGGGGTGTTCTTGCCGTCTACTTCTACCCTCAAACTTTTTGATCCGTAGTGGGAGATATCTGATGATATGTAATTAAAAACAAAAAAATATGTAGTTTTTTTTGCAATTTAAAATTTTACGGCGACGCACTGGCAGCATTAGTACATATTTTCAGAACCTTTCAAAACAAATTCAAACCCTTAACAACTCACCAGAAAATTATGATCAAATAGAATTTCTGTTCTCTAAATTTAATATCCTCTGCTTCTAGTAGTAACAGTAGTCTAGGATTGAAATAATAAATTCTATTTTTTTTAAAAAAAAACTTCGATGTAAGGGCAATCTGACTATTACTTTTACGAAGTACTCCAATGTCGAAGGAGCACGACTGGACACACCAAGAAGAAAAGCGGAAATGGTAGACTACGAAGTGTCCAACTTTGGTTTGGTTATGTACTCATTTCATACCTTACAAAGCAAAATATTAGTCCACAATATTTTATACTTTACAAGGCAACGAAGACGATGATATTGATAATGTACATTGAACTTGGATGTCCAGATTCTTCATTACCCACGTATATAGCACTTTTACTAACGGATGAAGACTGTAGATAGAGAGCAAAAAAGAGAGAGGCAATGTATTGCATGAGAAAATCATGAATATATAATTTCTCTTGTGCATCATTGTCTTTAACTTGCAAACTTCCAGTCATCTTTGAATAAATGAGGTTGATATATATACGCTTCGAAATTAGATTTCAATCCTTGATACCAAGGTACATTCTTACAACAACGCGTAAGGAAGCCTAGCAGATGCAATAAAGATGTAAATTAACTGCTCATGAGTTCACACAAGTTCCTTGGTTTTAAAACAGAACTAGCAGACTTCCTTTGGACATGAACCTCATTTGTTTATGAATTATAATTTGAATTCATATGCAAAACGGTACCTTCAGGCTATCCTATCTCAGCGTAATCATTCCTTATGCTGGATTTAAACTTGAATTTTTCCGTTGTTATTATTGAGAAGGTGATGATAATGTTCATTGAGTAATGAAAATAATTCTTATGCTCAAAGAAAGTTGCAGTTGGTTCTTTTTAAATATATGTTAAGAAGAAGAATAAAATGAATGTGTAATGTTTTTTATGTTATATGACCTACATTTTGACCCGTGGCAGAACTAATAGATTTATATGTAAGTGAGGTTTGTTTCCATTCTTGAATGCGAATCTACAAATGAGCATTTCCAAGCGTTTAAGGCACTAATATACGATTGAATGTATGTATAGTATTAGACAAGGATGAGGTAATGCAACAAAAATTTCGCTCCTAGGTATAGACACCCGAAGTGTGCTCTGATATTTGGTACGGTAAATCTATGCCCTATGAACTCAAAATAAGATGAGGTGGTGGTGGTACCATGCAAAACATCCTATTATGTACAATGTAGCAAGTCTTTAAATTATATCAGTTTCAACATATCATACTTTACAAGGTAAAAATAATGTGTATAACAAACTCATCTTTCTATCACTATATTATACTAGAAATACTGGGTTATCACTCGAAAACCAGTCGTCACTTCATAATATACTAAACTGCGTCATCCAAATCAAAATATTATACCGTACTTCACATAAAATTATAATACAAAACAATCATATTATAATGATAGAACTACATATACGTAAACTATAGGAATTCACTAATGCTGTTACATTAAATTAGAGATTAAAACTAGGAAACATCCACTTAACAATATACGTTTGACTCAATTCAATCCTTGCCACTTATAAACTAAACTAATCCATTTTACGTAGTGTACTTACAACTTAACTTAAAAGTTACAGGAGATCCAGTAGTCTATAGTTTATTCAAAGTAGTTTCTAAACGAATAAAGTGGTTTGTGGCACCCTTGACTCTGCCATTGAAGCCCGATCCGGATTATTAATAAATAATTCACACCCTAATGTCTTCAAGAATTGTACTACGACCGTTGTAGCTATAATACGAAAAAATAGGCACGTAAGGAATAGGATATTAAAGGTATTATTATCAAAGATTGAAAGGAGAAAATATGTCAGAGGAGTTCCTAAACACACTGTTGTATAACTAAAACACAACCAAGGGAGGCAATATTTCTGTGCGTCGATACGTGATTTCTTGAAATAAAAAAAACAACAGAGATTATCATTCATTTGTTTCTACTGATATGCCAGTCGTGTGTACGTAAGGAGTTGACTTTTAAATACGAACTCTTACCGAATATGATGCTCCAAGTAGCCCGACTGCTGCTATCATCCAGATTGCCGCTATTAGGATAATAGCCATTAACAAATTTTCGTAATGCTCACTATGCTTAGGAAGGATATTCCAAACAAAGCATGATCGGATGATTACTCCACCGAAAAAAAACTACAATAAAAATTGACATTTGGCAGCATTAGAATGTTAAAAGTGTGCAACTAAATGCATACTTAATCATGTTCTTATTTACAAATTTACCATATCAAACACCCCAAAAAGTCCGACTGCCACACGAATTCCTAGCATTTTACTTGTGTGGACGACTAAACGTGAGAAACTTCAAACCAGGGGTGTTATTGCCTTCTACTTCTCAAGCTTTCTGGTCCGTGTTGAGAGAAACCTGATGATATGAAATGAAACAAGGAATAAATATAAAAGTTTTTTTTTAAATTTAAATTCTACGATGACCCGGCAGCAGTAGTTCATAATTGGGGAATACTTCAAAACAAAATCAAACAACTAACAACTTACCAGTAATTTATGACCAAAGATAGTTTCTGTATCTAAATTCGCTATCCTCCTATTCCAGTGGCAACGGTAGGCTGGGATTGAAATGATAAATTCTATATTTTTGCTAACCTTTTCGATACAAGGGCAATCTGACACTATTACTTTACGAAATATCACGATGTTGAAGGAGCACGACTGGACAGGCCAACAAGAAGAACAGAAATGGTGGATTAGGGAAAGTCCAACTTTGGTTTCATGTACTCATTTCGTATATTAAAAAGACAATGAGTAGTGCACGAAGACGATGATATTGATAAGGTACACTGAACTTGGATGTCCGGATTTTTATTTACATGTCAGCGACGCCCAGTTGTTTCAAAGGAATTGAGACTTTGTAGACAGAAAGCAAAGAAAGGAAGAATCATTCTATTGCATTGAAAACCATGAATATGTTATTTCTCGTGTGCAATAGGTTTAGGTGTTTTTGGGTTTCATCTCATCCAACAGCTATTAACTTCTCGTGAGTCAGCTTTTCTCAGCTAATTCAGTTTTACATGAATAGGATTAATATGCATAAGCTTTCAAATCAGGAATGAACTCCGGTTAAAAAATGTGTGAAGAATGTGAATAAAGATTCGGCGATTGATGTTGCTAGTTGCTACTGCACTTGGACTTCTTCAATTCTTTGAACTAATATTAGAATCCGCGTCATCATCTAGTGTACTATCATGTACTGAAGTAGTAGTATCTGGCTTCATATTAGCATGCAAGTTATACTTGCATCAAAGATGTAAACGTGCATTCTCTGTATTCTATGGTGCTGAATGACTACAATAAACAGGACGAGTTTTAAGTGCAACACATTTTGTTCAAAATAAGGGTAAGAGGAATGGCTCTGTACAGACTGCATAAAGATATATATCTTAGAAATGCAACCGCTTGTATCACTGCAAGTACTAAACCCATTTTCTAAATTATTGTCAATATACTGTGTGATATGAGGATAAATATACGGATAAATATATATACCTTTGGAGTCCATAAAAATGGATATAAAGCTAAATGGTAAAGGATCCGTTTGCGCCGTCTCATTGTTGTAAATGCTCCTTATTTGGCGAAATTGAATGATAGAAAAAATAGTTTTGTGTAAGATCCGAGGTCATACAATGGACTGGAAAACAAGCATAACTTAACAATGTATATGAAATTTTTCTATAACAGATATTTTATTTGTATGGAATTTGGTTATTCAATCCTTTAAACTGCTGCATCATATTTAAGTGAGATCAGGTACTCATCGGTAGTTATTCATAACCAGGGTTGGATAAAAACATGGAGAAAAGCTTTTCTCCATATTTCCATGTAAAAAATAATAAAAACATGGAAAAAACATGGAAATACTTGTATACATGGAAAAACTCCGTTCGCATGTTTTAGACACTCTACAATGGATATAATACTTTTAAAATGCACATTTATACTCGGAGTAGCAAGACTGAACTCCTTTTCAGTGATTTTTAAGATACTCCATCATAACTTTTAGCAGTTTCCAATCGAATTTATTTTCAAAGATAGGGTGATTAAATTATACTAACGATAACTATAAGTTTCAGCGAGTATTGACGCAGTATTATGTAAATTCTCAACTATAGAAAATATGAAAGAACACAACGCTCGACAAAATAAGTGAAGTCGTATCTCACCAGAGTGTTATTTCTGAGTTTTTGATTAGTCCAGCAGCATTTATCCATTTTTCCATGTAAAAACATTTATCCATGGAGAAAAGAATTTTCTTTTCTCCATGTAAATTCATGTTTTCTCCATGTTGTTTTTCCATAATATGTTTTTACATGTTCCTACCCTGTTCATAACGCTTGAAATTAAGTTGCGAAAGAATTACCTCAATATCCACGACATTATAACGGCTTTCATAAGATTCACGCATGATTATCATCCCATAAACTTGAACTTTCTCTATTTTTCTCGTTTTCCTCTTTCATTGTTCTATTCTAAGAACTATTATATTGACCTAGATACAAAACTTGATGGCATCTAATATAATTTAAAAATACTAATATTGGAATGGTGTATTTACATACAAATGTGAGTTTGCACAAGTTGAGCATAATACTTTGGATTTAATTAAAAGGCTTGTCCACTCTCCATTTTTCGTAGGATCATCTGGTTTGATCAGAGCTTGTTTGCTGGTGCATCTGTGTCTCTTTTACCTTGATTCGTTGGATTTTGTAGGTAAATCCCTCATCAAAGCATCCATATGTATTTCTCGTGATTTACAACACATTTATTTATTGAATATTTGAATTATTATAAATATTTTTAAATCATGAAGAATATATAATTTTAGAAATGGAACGGAGTAATCAACTGTTTGCTTGAGTTTCAAATCTTGCTGGTGTTTATACTTTCTGTATTAATGTTTCAACATCATTCTATATCATGGATGACTATCAAAATCGTATTGCTGTTGCTTCACAAATGTATCCAACGCGACAGAATGGAATTATTTTGGACCAACTGAACATTGATTACAGTAGAGTCCATTGGACTGCTAACCGTGAGGAAATCAACAAAATATACAAAGACATCCGACAGGAGGTATTAAACACACATAGAAAAAGGCATACAAGCAAAGCCATAATATTGACCAATAATAACTTTCGGCGACCTGTAACTTTATCCCTTGCTTTCTTTCGCATAGATTATGGAATTGCGGAAAAGGGTGGTGAAGAAAGTAATCAACCCGTTATTGGGACTATTATCGGATGCTGCTTTAAATGCTCAAGGGATTGCACACGGGAATACCATTTGCACGTTGGATGATGAGTTTGAAACCAAAACCAAAAACCTAATCATCAATATTAAACGAGCGAAGAAGGACATCAAGAAAGCTGAAGCTCGCCTGGAACAACTAGTGCCGGAATTGGCAAATTTTGAGGAACTAAATCTGGAAAGTAGACAAGAATTAGTGCAAAAATTCAAGGCCGCAGAGACGTACGAAACAGATAAGGGAATTGGCTCTTTGTTGTTTGTTCTAACTGGTATTCTCAGGTTCACACTTTACTTTTTATTTTAAAGGTACATTCTGGCCTGGAGGTCTGCATTTGAAGAATTCCGAACCGAATGGGGCGACATGAAGAAAGAATATGAGATGTGTATGCAACATTACATGAATCAAATTACTTTCCTGTTAGAAGATGAAGACAAGGAAAATGTATTTAAGTAGTTTTAGGAGCATACATTTATGTACGATCATTTCATTTACATTTGTTATCTTTAAAATAAGACCATGTACAATCATTTTTTATGCAGAGTAAATAGAATAGAATAGAATAGACTTTATTGTTTCTGAAAAATAAAATATGTTACTACCATCCAAATTCACACTGCATAAATTTCCTTAGTATTTAAATGTGAATGTGATATCGATATAGATTTAGAGTACTGCCTTGTCAACTTACTGTTTTCCTTTGGCCAAAGAGATCTGATGCAAGCATATAAACTTTGCGGTGCTTGTACGCTGACAATAATACACAGAGTTTTACTGGAAGAGCAAAGTCCCAAGGGGAATATTACTCTCAAGTAGCTCACAGTCACAGTCCTTTTACTTCTGCATTCTTCAGATACAGGCAACTGGATGCATGGAAACGTTGTAAATTTAGGTATGCAGAACGATAATGGCTTGTAAGAAGCCCAGAATTTTATGCAAAACTGGGAAAGAGCGCATCTAAGGGACAACGGCTTTTTTGTTTTGCTTGTTGAGCAGTCAATAATCTCAACACTGCGGTCAGTACGGTCGTCAAGTTTTATATTTTCCACTGATATCGTACAAAATCTTTAATTAAGCTATTCCGACCCTGTTATTTATTGTATTTTATTATTTTCATAACTTAACGACAAAGATTATTTTATTGTGAAAGTTAGTGTAACATTTCATACTTTGACAACATGAGTGCCACAGAAGAAATAAGCATCTTATTCAACAAATTGGACGAGTTGCAGGAGGAAGTTCATGCTGCCGTCACAGGAATTATTGCTAGTCAGATTTTATGGACGGAGAAATCAATTGAGATACTTCGGAAACAAATGTTATTTTATGACGAGGTTAGTTCAAATCAACATTGAATCTGCGCCCGTTTGCTACCCTTACATTTAAATACTTATCAAAGTCTAGAGTTACGTTTATCTTTACGTGATTGATTATTTGATTGCAGCGTTCACTGTTATAATTTATTTGATTACTTTATAGAATAATGAACTGTACAAAAACTTGAACAAACTTGGAGCTCGGATAGTGAAAGACTTTTATGAATTCGAAGCCTCATCAATGCTCCAAAGAATCGTGATGGACCAAAGAGTTGTGGTGTACCGACATTTGGTGGAGAGTGAAGCAAATTGCCTCAAGAGGTTTAGGCAAGCAGATGCAGACTTTGACGCCATAAAGGTTAAGTGGCTCTGCCCCACTGCTAAAATGTTTGATTTGGCTAGTATGACAGTCCAAGAGATTAAATTGACGGTTGGGAAATGGAAAGCCAGCGAATTGTAAGGGATTGAAAATACGTCATATTAATTATCAATTACAATAATTTATAAGATGAGCCTTAATTTTAAAAATAATTTGTTACTCAAGGGTGGCTTTGTCCTGGAATTGTACATTTGACGGTCTTATCGATGAGTGGAATCAAATTAAAGAAACGTTGGAGAAGCAACTTCAGGAGAGTCCTACATTAGCTTCATCCTATTAATGATAAGACATGTTGAAGACGATTGCTATTTTGTACTACTTCATGCAATTCTTTGTTTATTATAAGCCAAGTGAGACGAAGGACTCGTTTACCCGAATCTTGCCAAAAGCTGGTGCTAATTTTATGAAAACTCATTCTAAGTACATTACTTTTATTATTAAATGCCTACATGACAAAGAAACTGTAACTGAATGTTTTGTTTGACTTTAAGATTTAAATTTAAAAAAAAGTCCATTGTAGAAATACTGTGATTTAATTTAGTTTTAGAGCTGAAGTAGTTGTTTTAATGAAGAATTTCATTAATCTTGTATGTTTGTAAGTTCATTAATTACATTTTTACATGTGACAATTTATTACTGTCTTATATTGAAGTTTTAAAATTATATAAAATATTTCACTCACTAACGTATTACTTTCGTAGGTAATACGTCTAGTTTTAATGGCGACACGCGTACAATAAATGAAATTATTGTTGCTACCGATCCACTGATAAAGCAAAGTTTGCTGCAGTCTTTCCTCATTTCTTCAATCAAATGAAGGGTTACTAACATTCATATAAATATACACATTCAGAGTAGGCCAGTACTAGATGATTCCTCCTGAAATATTTCCATCTCAATCAAGTCATCAATCTTTATACCTACATATGTAATTTACATATGCACATCTCAGTTTTCGCATTAATTTCTGCAAAACTGTTCTTTATTCTATATAGAGAGTTTTCTGTTTAAAAAGTTTTCTAATATGAATGCAAAGCTATTTTCTAGCCGTTGCTGAAGCACGAAATCATATTATCATGTCATTATCAATCCTCTTGATGCCAATACTTGGTGGTTGTCGTTTGTGACTAAGGAGCAAAAAGTTTTTATTTATTGAAGGCATTTCATTTTTATTAGCCAGAAATGGTTTGATAAAATCCTATGCTTTCCCTCCAAAATACTTGAGTTGGGACACAGGTCAGCTACCTGGTTTGATCCAAGCAATTCTTTTAGGTAGTGGAAGTTCAGCTCGTATTCTCCTTAATTTTAATAACTTAATTTATCTGATCCCTCTCCTTTAATTAAAAAGCTGCAAAGTAAATTGTTCTAATAGGTACAGCTCAAAGTGTACAGTTTAAAAAACAAAAGAAATGGATTACACAATAAAAGCCAAGGCCAAGATTGTAAACGTTGTTGAAAAATAGATCGACTCATCCCAATGAATATATGTTCAGTTAGTAGCGATCAGCTAATATCCAGCCTTTATACCTATATTTTGTGTTGAGGGAATTGCGGACAATTAATAAGAACCAATTTGAGTTGTCAGTGTTTCTGAAATTCATAATATTCTATTCCTAGGATAGAGTTTAAGTGTGTCCTTAGGTTCATTACACATTGTAAAACGAAGACCCAGTTCTTTTCCTCAGTAAATTAATCCTTTACAGAACTTTTGCTATTGGTAAGCACTAAATAATTATTGTAATAAAATTAAAAAAGAGTATTGAACACAGCTACAAGGCCAAGGACCTAAGGTGACACTTTTAATCTGAGTAGTACTTTTTGGTTAAATGCCGTGATAGCTTCATAGTCATGCCCTGTTTTATTCATTTTAGTCACTAGTTCCTTGCTGAGTTTGAAACCTGTGGCAGAGATTAACTTGTTACTATTCATCATCATCCTATGAGGTCATCATCAGGTGTAAATCTTCACAATGATTTTTATTGAGTGAGTGAGTGTTTTTTGATAAGCGATAAATACTTGCAATTTTTTTATAAAAATCAGTGTGGTTTACATTTTGTTATTTGTTTCACAGTTTTGCCTTCCCATTTCAAGCATCCTTGACAATATGAGTGCCGTGCAAGTTCCTGCTGCCGTGTTTCCTGGTGTGATGCCAAAGAATGGCATTCGTGAGGATATCGCAGCCGTGTTGAACATTAAAAGCAACTTGAATAAGATGAATTCAGAAATACTTGATATAAATGTAAATATCCGTAGGAAGGTATTATAAAAATATATTATATATTGAACATAATTTTTAAAATTACACTTGGTAGACTCATCCGTGTAGAAATGGAACTAGGTTTCTCTTTTGCTTGGTTAGATTGACAAGATGAAAAAGACACTATGGAGAAGAGTAATTGGACCGGTGTGCACAATGCTAGAAATTGGTTTTATGGATACTCCAGAGGTTTTTGGATTGAACAACATAGATGAAAAGTTCCATACCTTGATCGACGGCCTTATTGTCCAAATAAATAATGCAATGAAAGAACTCCTTGAGGAAGCAGGTCAGTGGCCGGATCAAGTGACTGATGTTAGCACTTTGAAGAAATTGACAGCGGAGGAACGCAAAAAACTATTAAAAGGTTTTAAAAATGCAGAGACGTAATAACATAAAAAGCTTTTAACTAATATATATTGGAACTTGTTTTGTTGTTCGGACTGGTTTATTGAAAACGCATTTACCTTGTGTATTTTGAAGGATCACGCTTGCTAAGAAGCTCGTATTCCAAGAGTTTCTAATGGATTGCGAAAATCTGAAGGGAGACTTCAGGAAACACTTTAAAGCGTGCATCAAAATTGTTGCAATCATCTATAAGGATTTTGCAGATGAAGACAAGGAAAACAGAGTTAAATAGTGCTGAAGAATAGTATGTATAGAAATTATGTATTAATTGATACAAATTACTACGGATTGCTAATTTAATTAACAATTTATTATATTGTATGTGGTCGAGGGTGATGTGGCGGTTTGTAATTTTATTGAAGTATTACTATTAGTTTATTGTCAATCTTGTTTTTTGATTACCAACCATCAATTTCGTATGGATTGTTCAGTACTTAGTCGTAGCAGGCCGGTTCCCCTTTTTTCACTTTCCCCTTTGAGGTAAGTTTCCCCTTTAGGACGTTTCCCCTTTGTCTAGTTTCCTCTTTAGGACGTTTCCCCTTTGGTTAGTTTCCCCTTTTGACAGTTTTCCCTTTGGTTAGTTTTCCCCTGAAAAGTTTCCCCTTTGGTTAGTTTCCCCTTCAGTATTTTATAACTCACGAGGGAAGAACCAGATATGATTTTTTTTGATTTGGCTGGGACGCGGTGTAGTAGAAGCTTTTGGTGAGAAATTAAACCATGTAGCGTGTTTTGAATCCATGGCCACAAATTTCCGAGTTGTGGAAATTTTCGTTTTTATCGACGTCAGTTTTTGAAATTTCCCGTTTTTCTTATGGAGTTTAACATGGAGAAACCCGGCTTTCATGGGTATCCTCATTCAGAATCAATTCAAAATTGCCAAAAATTCAAAAAATGCTTAAAAACCAAATATTTCGATGTTAAAGTGTTGCAAACCATAAAATATCGTCAAACGATTCATTTTAGACAAACAACAGCTATTAGTGTTCCTATGCATGTACCCATGCTTGTATTGAAAATCCGATTTTGAAAAATGGAAGGCTCGTTAACTCAGAAACACTTTGCCATGGAGACCTCGCATTTGGCATTAAGTAATGTTTTTATACAAGGTACGTCTACGCCAAGTTTCAGCCGAATCAAAAAAAATCTTGCTTGGTCCTTCCCTCGTCAGTTTTTTGTTTGAAGCTTAGGTCTCACGAAGTGGTAAACGTCGAAATGGAATAATGACGAAAATTTCACATTTATTAACGAATAACGAAGAAAATGCACGTTTCACCCAGGTGACTGCACCCTTTTTTCGCTGGTATGAAAACGAAATCAGCCATGAAATATGCTCATACACAATGATATCATATCTTTCTTGACAAACAGATTACGACGAATTTTTCTAATGTTTCTAAAACTGGTGGCGTGTATAAAAGGTAAGGTAGAAAGTCGTTTTGGTTTGGTTACAATATTTTTATAAAACCATAACATGTCAACCCTGGGTTTTTATTTACGTTAATCGCTTCATTGAAACAATGAATGTTAATTGTTTTAAGCACAATTACATCTTAAAATGAGAATCCGTGTTTGATTGTATAACCATTCATGATACAGATTTCTGAAAAGCGATTTTCGAAACAACTGTCGTGAGTACTAGTAAGCGAAATAAAAATGAATTCATGAATGAAAACCACTTTTCGCTGGAATTCCAGTGAAAATTTCGTACGTTTACCCCTTCGTGAGACCTTAGCTTTAAACAAAAAACTGAGTTTCAAAATATTGAAGGGGAAACTAAACTCAAAGGGGAAACTAACCAAAGGGGAAACTTTTCAGGGGGAAACTAACCAAAGGGAAAACTGTCAAAAGGGGAAACTAACCAAAGGGGAAACGTCCTAAAGAGGAAACTAGACAAAGAGGAAACGCCTTAAAGGGGAAACTTACCTCAAAGGGGAAAGTGAAAAAAGGGGAACCGGCCTAGACACGTACTTAGTTGGATGTGAAGAGGAGTGAAAGTAGTTGGAAATAATCGTCGTTTCAAACTAGCATTATGGTCCCATACTTGTATTTCAGTCCTTCTGTATTTTGTCATAGCAAAGGAAGGAGATATTCAAGGTTTAGACTTTATCGTTTAATGACTAATAAACACATATTAAATAATATTAATTTGGATACGAAGCTCAAGGTGAAATTTATTTTATTTTCATAAAAATCGCTTCTAGTCTCATTTCATGGAGACTTTTCACTCATGAGATTATCTATGCCGCATCTTAATCAGCATCTCATCCTCAAGAAGTTAACCCTATGCTGATGGGCTATTGCTAGGACTCAAAGGTTATGATATAAAGATTGCGGAACAAGTGTGCGGTGACTGAGGTACTTTACTTTAACAACAAGCGTGCAAATAAGCTGCATCTGAATTCATATATACCGTGTATACATTATGCAGCTCTATACTCATATGCACTACTTACAAACCATCTTTCTTCGCATCATACACAAAAACCAGCATGATAATGCCGTCTTTTGGATGGTTCTTGCTAAGCCTTTGTATTGCTCTCCTTTTACACACAATTTGGTTGGCCGGACGCTTCCCAACTGCGAGAGACTGCTACTCTTGATATTAATCAAAACCATAATTTGCAATGCTCCAGCCTTTCATTAAGACTTGACAGCGCTAACAGGAAAGTTGATTAAGCTGCACATATGTTAGACAAAGAAGTACCCAGCAACGATGAGTTGGTTGCAATGGCTTTGTGAAACCGTATGGGACTTGAACAAAGATGGGGGTTATTTGGATTGCAAGAGAACATATTGCTTATGTCATACCCACGACTTTTAGATATGTAGTTGCTTCAAATTTTAATTCTGAAATCCTTTTTCACCGTAAAGTCGCGTTCCCCTTGAGAGAAGAGTGGAATGCCATGAATATGGGGAAATGGAATGACAAGTACAATATTCCATTATCCTGGTAGCAGTTCAGTCAGGCAACTGTTTTATTCCAAGCTCAGCATCAATTCATTGATCATTCTATGTATATGTAAATGATGGCCATAAGGAAGGAAAGTTGGCCCTTGTATACTTGTTACTGCGTTGTGTATGGTATGTGGAAGTCCTTTTTAGCTAATTAATTTAATAGTATGGTTCATACTTTGTAGTAACACGGAATTACTTTGTACTTTTGAGAATACATTGACAAGACAAACTGTAGTAAGTACATTTTCATACGCATCGTTGTCAGAAGTCCATTTTACATACCACTCTTTTTAGTTTTCAAGATGCCTTGCAATAGGATATCAGACGAGCATTCATAGCTACTAGGTGTTAATGAAAGTGAGCATTTTGGTTTAGTGGTTTAGAATATTGTTAGTTAATTATCTAAATTTTAAGATAATATTTTTGGAGCAGTATCAGGTAAACAAGCCAACAAGTACAAAAAAGAGATCATCAGATTTTGACACTTTTATTCATTTTGATTGTGATCAATCAAAAAATCAATTGCCACCATAATTTAATGATGTAAAAGCTGCTTCTACATGCAAATGCGTCTGTCAAATTCATCATAGCATAATACATAGTGATTAATTCCACACGTTAAAAACGCAAGTAGCTCTGCTACATTATTTTTTTGAAAATGAAACCACGGATGAGCTTGCTGTGTATTCACTGTATCCTCTTGGTTTTATTCCATGTGGGCAACTCCGAAGCTCGGCAACTGAAACGAGTGTGAGTGCCCCATACAAGCCAACCGTACCTCGATCACTTGCTGCTAATGACATTCCCTCCTTTGAAAAAGAATACCGTGAAAATGCAAAGATGAGTCAGTCTACTTTAAATGTCAAAACAAGTAGGTTTCGCCAACATTCATTTTTGATCAATTACTTTAGCCGGCGTCTCAGTTACAACAATCTTGATGGTCTAGAGGTGGAAGATATCAAATCAAATGGTTATGTCGTATCTACCCAAACAATCCTTTCTGAAGATGGATATTATACAACAGCTTTAAGGATTTCTGGAGGCGAGCTCTTTCAGCCTAAATAAGGGAAGCAGTCAGTTGTCCTTTTTTATAGAATTAGCTCCAGTGGAAAATCATGGACAATCCAACCAGGAAAAGGAACTTTGGTTGACTTAAAACAACTGACCACTTTAGTTAAGAATTATCCCAAACATTAACATTTATGTGTATTTTATTTTGCAGCATACATTTTGGTGGATGCTGGCTACTAAATTTGGCTTTACAACGCAAGAGGCTCAGCTCCATCCATAAATCACACTCATCTGAATACCAAAGACGTTTCCTATTGGAACTTTACCTTTGATGCAATGGGGACTTTGGATTTGCCAATTCTTGTTGATCGGATGTTGAATGAAACGGGAAATGAGAAAGTTTGCCATTCAGGTCGGCTGTGCTTCTTTTTTATGGGACTTACTGAACTACCTGAGCTAAATAAAAAACTCAAAGCCGGATTTTTACTGGCTCCAGCAACTTATCTTGGAAGTAGTTATGGTCCACTATTAAAACTGGCACCGATAATAGGATCACATATGGAATATATTTCAAATAAAATGCTCAAAGGAAGGATGACTTCCGAGCCCAGCCTGGTGTCAAAAAGTATCGGTATAGACGGACTGGATAGCATTTGCTTATCGTCATCTATAAAATGTGGAATCTATGACAAGGTCGTCTTTGCCATGCATGTGGCTGATCCTGAACAGCTTAACTTCACGGACATTCCCAACATTATTTCAAAAGGAAGTGACAATGTGGGATGGAGAATCTGATGCATTTTCAACACCCTGGGTAAAGGATTATATTTAGTGTTCATGATAATGTTTCATGTAGGTTAATACAAAGTTGTTGTTTCATTGCAAATCAGGATGCACAAAGAACGAGAGACGCCATTCCATCAAAATAGATGAAAGGATGTTATCGTGTAGACTGGCCACAATTTAACCACATTGATTTCATGATAGCGAACGATGCTGATAAGTTATTGTACAATAAAATATTAAGTATTATGAAAAGGTTGGATGCTGAAGATGCTTAAGTGATTTGTGTCTTCTGTGTATCAAATCTTATATTTTTAATCATTAAAAGATATGAGTAAATAATACTTAATCGGTTGGTTTTGTGTTTTGGGGGAAGTTGAGATGGCGAGTGACCAAACACAAGATATATGCTTGAATGGATTTCAATTATCCATGAATTTGTCATGTGACTTGAAGAAAGGGTACTGTTGATTATGATTATCATAAAACTCAATCGAATTAGAGAGTAGGCTGGAATATTTCCTTAGGAGTAACAATTCCATGCGCGTGTGGATTTTCACTTTTGAATCAGTATGATGTTTGATTATTGAGACAGAGAACATATTAGTAGTAACGTATGTATTTATACCATATTACAATGGGTGACCCATAGATTAGATTGATCATCAATCCTTGAAAAATGTTGAGAAGTATTTAATTATGTGGGTGAGTGTAGGAGAGCAGGTGAGACCGGGACCACTCAGTTTTCTGAGGCTTATTAAACAGGGTTTAAAAATGTTTTTTTAACATATGCCATAGCATATTATATGTAGACTGGTCGAACTTTCAAGTGATAAGTTTTGTTTCTTAATCTGGAACCAACACAGTGAAATGTACACAAAGTTTCCATTTAAGACGGATTAGAGTTCCAGATATAGTTCAGTCTCCCTCCCCTTCACCCTTCTTTCTAGCTACAGTCGCTGAAATTTATTTTTAAGCATTACAACAATGCAATGTGTGCACTAAGGACATTATGTATCCACATAGAAGTTTTCTTTGTTTTAAATATGCATTGAATAGGAGCATATCTATGTGTTAGGTACTTTTTTTCTTTTTCATCATACATTTCCTTGAGTCCCTTTTATGTAAATCTGGACTGGAGTTAAAAGATCCCTTCTTGTGTGCTTATAAGCATGTATGTTTAAGGAAAATAATAATTACAAACAAAAAAATGTTTACAGAAATTGTTACAAAATGATTTTTCAAAAAATTTACTTGTAATTGTTAGAAACTTGACATAATGTTGATAAATGATATATTGATAATCTCCGCATAATAGGAAATGAACGTTATATTATCTGTTGATTATACTTTCTAAGAGCAAGAGGAGCAAACACAAGGCTGAATGGTGGTAATGGTCCAGTTTGGTTTTCTGCCTTCCGCAAATTCTCAGAGCAAAAGATATTGACGATAGGTTCAACAAACATTTCTTTCTCCTTTTCCTCCTCCAATGAACGTTGGGGATGAACGTTTTGTTTTAATTCTTGTTGAAGTTCATCATCATCACTACCCTTCTTCATAGAATGGACGCGTTTCACATGTCGCATTAAATAATCCTTGTTGAAAAAACTCTTTTTACATCTCTCGCAATTGTGGGGACTCGCATCTGTCGAGTAAATGAAGCACATATTAAGTATTTTATGCAATAAATTCTATTTTGAGTTGATTCGGCACCATAGATATATTGTTTACTTACTAGAATGACGACCCAAATGTTTGCGGAGATCGGATTTGGTTTTGAACGTCTTGTAACATTTTTCTTGCTCACAAGTGAAAGGACGCTCCGTCAAGTGCGTGTTGAGATGACGGTTAATGTTCTTTTTACTCGTAAACCGCTTATCACAGTGGGGGCAAGGAAATGGTCGCTCATCTTGGTTCACCTCCTCCATAACAGATAATTTTTCGTCTCAAGGGGAGTGATAAAAAAAGTGAGAAAATAATTGCAACTAATCGTAAGCAGGAACAACTACCACCAGCACCAGAACAGTCAAAGTCAAGCTAAACAATGAATAAAAAACAGAATATTCTGTAGTAAAATTGTTCGTAAATCCTGTGAGCGTTTGGATGTGAAGTGAAGTGGGCTCCTGGTTGCTTGTGGTTTTCTAACACAACTGTCCTTGTTGTAGTTGTACCAGATTTTTTTTACGTATGTGTGCATGCTCTACGAAATGAGCTGGTAAGTAATATTGTCACCTTTTTATCCCTAATTTGTTTTTACTCGGAAAGCCATAAACAAAGGAAAGACAAAAATATTCCATTCATGAAAAAGGTAATAGGATCAGAGGCAAGGGTCCAGATATCGAACATAAAAGTTGGACTCGTAGTTTGGTGCGATATTCTTCATGCATGTTATGTATGTAATATAAATTTTGTACATTCGTGATTTTGCAGTTTGTTATGCTCCAACAAATAA
Organism: Orchesella flavescens; assembly: GCA_964034955.1. Lineage (NCBI taxonomy): Eukaryota > Metazoa > Arthropoda > Collembola > Entomobryomorpha > Orchesellidae > Orchesella > Orchesella flavescens. Next base: position 16,369,045 of record OZ035953.1, on the reverse strand, counting down.
AAACTGCAGAAAAAAATGTTGCCAGACACCAAACCTTATAAACATCTTATGAATTCAATGCGAAATTTTTGAAGTAAATTATTGAAGTAGCTGCAAAATCATTGCTAAAAAACTATTCAGTCATTATGCAGCGTGAAAATTTGCATTTCAGGAGTGATCGAGTTGAGAGTCCCCATGATATATCAACTTTTTTTAGATTAATAATCAAGTCATGTAAAGTCTTGTCTTCTTATGCTTTTGAAAGCAGCAAAAGGACAAGTATAACAAATGTCCACGTATTTCATTTACTAGTTGTCACTCTCAGATCAGTGATAATCTCATACAAATTATTTGTTTGCAAACCTTGTTTTTGTAGTGGAAAATTTGTACACTGCTCTAGTTGAGCGAAAATAACAATGCTTCGTAATATTAGCAGCACAAGTTTGCCCATGGCAGACTTACTGCAATAGCATTAGCTGCAACTACGCTATTAAAGAAAGTCATAAGTTATGCATGTATTGCAAATAAGTCAGTCACATTGTATTTTTGTAACCTGCATTTGCAGCAGCTTAACTTACATCAGTATGGTAATATAGATGTTGGGCAAAATACACCCTACCTGCTAAAGAACCCATTACCCCTTCATGAACATCAAATTGAACGAGAATAGCAACAACACAATAAAGTCATACCATTCTCCATTTACTTGATTCATGATTTGTGAACTCTAACTTTGTAAATCATTCGTTAAATTGATGCAAGCACTACCAACTCTACAAACACTTTCATTTATGATGTGACTAGTGGCGTGTGATGATAAGAAAAGGAAAGGCCCTTTCCACGTATAAAGTGGCCATCTATTTTACTCACATAACTTTAATTCATTGCAGGAAGCACACTTTGGCATGACTTGTGGGGGTTTGAAAGTACGGAAGGGAGTGTTAGCCCAGATGCAGATAATAAACTTGTTTTTTGGAGCTTATTCACCTACAACACAGGATAGGTGCTACCATTACATTGCATTGGCTGGTTGAATCATATAACAAGCAGCTCATCAGCCTGGAGCTTCAAATTACATCATAGAGGATAGTATTAATCCAGTGAGGCATACCAATTGTGAGAGATGTACCACTATCGGCACTCACACAGCTAGCTAAGTACACCCACAGCGCCACTGGACATTTATCCATGGTACATATGCACGCAGAATCACACAGAATCACAACCTTTTCGGTTGTCTTCCATTGACCATTCCAATGAATTTGTGCATTTGCATTTGGACCAATTATATCTAGGATGAACCATGACGAAAAAAAGAGAGTATATTAACAGAGCAGAGTAAGCAGTTCAATTTCCTCACAATGCGTTGCATTGGCTAGTTAGGGGTTCATATATACAAAACCCAATTCCCTTGCTAACCGGAGAGATCATCCCTTCTATTCTATTTGCCGAATCTAAAGAAACTGGTAATTCTATTCTATAATAATTAACGTGCGTATTACTCCTCCAGATTGTAGGGGCTAGGGGCCAATTGAGATGAGTTTGTAACTAATCTATCCTCACGATGAATACATACAACCTTGTGGTTTCATAGAATCATGGAAATTCATCAGTAAAGAAGAAGTTGAATCACACTCATACTCGTCAGTTAAACCGGCACCTGCAATCTGACTTGCATGGACTTAAATTGGTTTGTGTATTATGGATTGTATTGAAAGGAACCTTCATCATGATGTAGCTGTACCCTTCCTGGCATATCACTTATTTCACCAACAATTTAGAGACAAGAAGGTACTCAGCCACGACAGAGTAGCATGCCTTCCTTCATGCTGCTGATGAGCTTTGTTGTTAGATCCGTATAAGATATATAGCTGGAGAAAAAATTTAAGACTTTCTCGAAATAATAATGCAATACGTCCTCCTTCTCACAGTGGAATAGTTTTGATATAAGCACAAAAGATTGAATTGATGAATATATATGTCTGTGTATGGTGTAGTTTGTGTAGACAAGTTTTGAGTAACAAAAGGTATAGACATACATGTGCAGAAAACTCCGTCTAATTTTAAGGTAGGTAGGAATTATTTGGGTCCGATTTTAAGGGATGGTGCAAATTACGTGAAATTAGGTCATGCTTGATTTATGCATAGCTATATAGCTATTCAATATGGACAAAAGTATCGTGTAAATGCAAAAGAAAGCAAACTTCTATCACTTTCACTACAAAGTTGGTAGAAGCAGCATATTTGGGGCAATGTAACACTGTATGTGTTATGTGTTATTTAATAATTTAAAATCCCAACAATGTGTTTAATTCCGTCATCAACACTTTGTTTCACCGAATCATGATTGAAAACCCTGCCCACATAATACGAGCTTGGTTCAAGACACCATATCAAAATCTGTTAACTCAGCGGCTGCTACAGAATTTTGGTGGTGATACCATCACACTCTGTCCGCTCACAGTGGCGGTTTGCAACTGTGACTTTATGATAAAAATATGTCACTATGATTTTCATGTTTTGCCACCACTCAAAAGTAACCTGCCAGAATGATTTAATCGCCTGCCACTAGGAGCCGACATGGATTGAACAGGAAGTCATCAGTCATAAGAGCACACGACTGAGTCGTTTTTTCTTGTTTATAGGGGATGATATGATACAAAATGATATGATAGGATGATATTGATGCGGCATGCAATACTACTCACAATCTGATATAGTTTGAAAATTTCTGATCTGATATCTGATACAGATCCACACTTTCCTTCAAATCTTATATATCAGAAATATCATATCAGAATCAGATCAGAAATTTTCTGATAAAAGTGAAATGATCATTTATATAGTAGGGCTTTAACTACATGGTTTTTCAATGTTACAAAAGCTACTATTTTTGTGAGACATGATTGATAAAACTGGAGTAAACTGTTATTAGAATCTCACTGAATTACTAACAAAAGTCTGACTCATTTAATTTTGCTATGTTCAAACAAGACTAACAAACCAGAAACGATGCCTGTACTCATCATTCTCCGATAATCCATCATCATCGATTACAACCGATTGGGTTGCATCCATCATGCAGAACTCAGCAGGTGCACCTACTACGTGCATTGCAAATGCCTGTAAGAAACGGTGCGCTAGAGTACGTTTCATGGATAATCACGACATTCTATATACTTATGAAAGATGTGAGCTTGTAAAATAGAGAGAAAATAATACGTATGCAAGAAGAATCTCAAGTCACATAGAACACGAATGAATACGTTTTCGTTATTTACATACTTTTTTTGCAATTGAATCATTTACAGTTTAAATTCAATACCTCTTAACATGCCTTGCTAAGCGTCATCATTATTGTCTTTGTCGGTAAGGAACAGAAGCCATGTATATTATTAACAATCACATGTCTATGATCAATTTGACTACAATGTTTTTGGCATTTTTCTTAGTTAAATTAAATGATCTTTATCTTGTATCTTTTTATTCCATATACTTATGATACGATGAGATATTATATACTTTCTGAATCAAAAACAATAATTCGTGCACAGCTCAGTTGAAAATAAAAAGGTAATGATGACCTGCTCCTGGAGTCATAAAGATTCATCCAAGAAAGGTCCAAGGTCGATCTTTCCTTTGGTTCTGCCATCTGTAGTTTTACACTTTTATACATAAGTACATAAGAACCTTCTTTTAGGTCTACTTTTTGTTTTATTGCTGATATCTGCCCCTTCCCAAAATCTAAACTCAGAATAATAAAGTGTCTCTTAATAAACGAGGGGAAAAAATCTCAACACAGATATGTACCACTTGTTCTTCCTGTCATTATATTAAGAAAAGTTACTGCAACATAACAAGAAAGCCGTAAGCTGCTTTATGTTGAGGTTGAGCTCTGGAGGGTCTGTAGCTGTCCAGATTTGCAATGTGTGAACGTATGTACATACCTTCTTTATTTTTTGTGGATGGGGTGTCTGAATTACATGCATTATGTATAAATATTTCAATTGAACATCGAACCACTGATTTGTTGTGATCTGGTTGTGTTGTACTCCATTTCTTATTTCCCATATATATTTTATAGGCTTTTATTTTTTTCCAAACATTTTTTTACCAAGATCAATTATTTTAAACTCGATCAAAATGGTTATTCAATTGGTTTCCCCAAAACCTTTTAGCATTAATTTTATGAGAGAAATTAAAAACGGCCCAAATGCAAACGAAGAAACTAATGTTGTAAACGAGCATGTTCTCAGGGGAACTAAGGATTTAACCGTGGACAATAGTAGTATCCTGATAACCCAATGGAGGCATTTAGTTATCAAAGGCGAGAATCGGGCAAAGTTAAAAGAAAATTTGCAGACAGCTTTACTCAACGCCAAAAAACGACCGCTCGTGAATAATGCGTATTCAATTGAAAAAGAATGGTATAAAACCAAAACTGGGATGTGCATGTTTTCTTTATCAAATTAATGAAGTTTAAGCCTGTTACTTACTGAACAGGTCATGTATTTATGGATTTTCAGTGTGATTTCAACAAACCTAGTGCTTAAGTATTGGGAACGAGTTCTAATCCAAATAGAGGTTAGCATGGAGAGTGAGTTTCTTCAACGCTTATTTTACGACTATAAGGAGCCACTGAACCTCATTCTCAAGATTGGTCTCTACAATCACAATCGTACTACGGAAGGCAAAGAGCAGGATTTGGAAACTATTTGGTGTTGTGGTAAGATTATACCTACCTACAAGTAACTTATCAATGGATAAGTGAAAGATCACATGATCACAAAAGTATTTTATCCTATCATATCCATTATCTTATATCTTTGTACATCTCTATCCCATGCATCCATAGGCATAGTCCCTTCACTCAACCATGAAGAAAAATGTATTTTTAAAGGACACGTCGACTCTAGCCAGTTTTCGAAATGGAATTTCGTAGGTGCATTGGCATACACAGCAGAAATGGAGCTGTTCTTGGATGCATCAGTGTCTGAGTTCTACCAAGGGGAGCGTTTGGTATCCAAACAAATTCTTATTGTGTCTCAGCAAAAGATGTTTCCCAGTGACCAGGAATTCTCCGCAAAAAGTGCCAGCTCCAGTGTGAAAAAAATCGTTCTTTCAAGTAAGACAATAATTATTCTTCATTTACATAACTAATTTGTAGTTTGCTACCGCTCATCTTATGTTATTTTATGCTATTGTAATTTTCAGAAAACAGTCAGATCCTAAAAATTGCACGAAGTGAGAATTCCCGTTACTACAAGGCGTGGAAGGAGAAAGTACCTGAACTGGGATTATCTTTATCTGCTGAAACAACAACAGCTCTCACCAATTACATTGACTATGGGACTTTAGATGGTCCAAACCAGAACCCGGGCATTGCACGAGAACTTTTTCTAGCGGCCGTTGATTCCAAGTTCTACGAACTTGAGCAGGAATTGAAGGAACTATTACTGGTAAAGCGGTCGGCCTGGTTCCATGATTTTCCTCTGGTTGACCTACTTGGATCGGTTAATCACCATGAGGATTTGAACTGGCGACTTTTATTACTAATTTTCATGGACAAAAACTCAATGGATAAATATGTAAACTGTATGTTTAAAACTTCTAGCGTGATATTGAAAAATAGTCAATATGTAGTTAAGTAATTGTGAGCGTCTTTCTTTGTAGGTTTTAGAAACTTGTTGAATATGTAGTAATTTCGATTTAATCTTAATAGTTGTTTTCTTATTGCATTTTTTTGCATTCCTTATAACAAACTAAATGATGATGTAAAGGAATCAATCTCAATTTGTACTATTTTGTACTATTAACAATTTATTAAATTTATTTAATTCATGTTATCCGTTGAAATGGTTTGAAGAGTCATTGTAAGGAATCTGTTTACAATATTTTTACGTTTAAATATTATATAATATTGATATTTATAAGTAAAACATAATATTTATTATGTTTTCGAGAATTTACAGATGAGTTTGAGTCAATCCTAATAACCGGCAGAATAATTCATTTTCACAATAAAACGAGCTTGAAAACCAATTCATTGTAAAATTTTATATACCTATTTATATATTCAATATTACTTTAAAAGATCATAATAATACTTACATTCCGAAAACTATCCGTTCAGTTGAAAATCAACTATCAACATCATCATACAGCACTCGTCTGTCTACACGGCTATCATCTTATCATCTGTATTAATATACATATTAGTATCATTAATTATAGCACATAAGCGGTTGAACTGTCTTTAACATTTCTATTTATGTTTATGTGAAACTCTTAGAAATAATTGAAACTAAGAAACTTGACAAATTAATAACTTTGAGGAGGAATTAATTTGCAGGATGAGGTAGTATAAATAAAACATAAAAGATCAGGCAAAAGGCAAGAATGAAACAGCCCTGTGCGACACAATATATTGCCAGACAAAATAAACCCGACAGATCGAGATGTAATGATGTACCTTTAAAATTTCCCAATTCCCCCTCCCCTTCTGAGTGATCCCAACCTCTAGAATTTATTTTGATTTTAATAAGGTTAAAGGTCCCCAATGGGGTTACCTAAGAATTTGGGAGCCCCATTAAGTAACTGTTCTCACCAATACCTTCATTTTGATGTATCACAACCCATACCTTGCTATTTAAAAAATATTTGACCTGATCTGTGACCCAGTAGTTCCCCTGAACCCATTTGACCCATCTTCGAACTCGATCTCAGTTTTCGCCTAATATAGTGATCAGTGAAAACAGAATTGAAAAAAGTGAAACCGTTTTTGAGTTATCGTGCCCCCAGACAGACGATGTCCTGAGTGTTTTCAATATATACCTAAAGGTACATAATAATGGGAACTGTGCAGAAATGTATGGCACATTTTCATTGTGTAGTTGCAACTCTGTTGGGTCAACTGTAGTTGCGTCAACTGTAGTTGCGTCATGGCCATCAATGGCTTCAGCTTGCGTATCCAACTGCTTTGTTTCACTGAGGGTAGTTGATGGTTCTTCAAAAAACGACAAGGGTGATTTCTCAAGCTCATCATCTACTTCCGCAACAGCACTAAAGAATGAATCTTCAGATAAGCTTTCACAAATTTCATCATCATCATCACCATCTTCATTTTCAAATTGAATCCCATCCATCTTCATCGCCTGGTTCTGCTCTAAATCTGCATTTGAACTTGCTTCCACCACCTCTATTTCTGAGTGAGAAGAATTTGAATCCAAATCCTCCTTTACGTTTTTCGTTGGATCTTCTTCACCTGTAGTTATTTTTTGCACGACCAGTCCTTCTGTTGTAGAGTTATCTGACGCTTGATTATGGAAAATGTTGATGACTACTTCCGGTCCACTTTCATTCGTGCCATCTTTCTCAGCCTCTGTTAGTGCTTCAGAAAAAAATGATAATGCTGAGGGTACTTCCGCGTGAATCATCGTGAGATACTTTTCAACCGTTGGTTTATCGGAAGTTCGTGACGGAAAGAATGGTCGAAAGCACACATGAACTCGCTTCTCAGCTTCCACACCCAGGGTAGGGTATAGTAACATTTTACCATTTGATTTTTACAAAGGAATGTCTCTAGGTGCTGTGCATATTGTGGCTTAGTGTTAATTGCAATACTAGCAAGAACTCCAGTAGCGAGCTATCCGAAAATAAATCTCAGGAGCCCTCCAATGATCATATGGCATCGCTTGTTACTAATTGTAATCGCTTGTTAATTATTGACATTAGCCAACTAAATCTGATTTTGCATTTTAAAGTGTGGTTTTTGGTATGATGAAACTTTTATAAATGAATGAAATTTATATATTGTACAAATGTGTTGCACATCAACCCCACGTATTGTACCTTGTGATTGTTTTAGCTTTAGTTATAAGATTTTTGAAGACATTAGGGTGTGAAATCCTCACTACTGAGTCAGATCAAGCATCAACGGCACAAGCGAAGGCGCCACGGAACAGACTCATCGTTTGGAAACTATATTGGATGAATTATTGACTACGGAATCTCCAGCAACTTTAGTATTAGTTTAGTTAGTTGTCCAAAACGATGTATTTTGTTGCATCAACTTATTGTTTTTTACGACAAGAATTGAGTTTGGTTGTTTTAATTCATGATTTTGTGTAGATGCAACAGTAATGCATTTCTGCAGTTCTATCGTTACATATATTAGGTTCTATGGTTATAATGTGATTGTTTGTTATTATACTTATATATGAAATACGGTATGATACTTGGATTTTGGATTGACACGTATATTATTAACTGACAATTGGTTTTCCAGTGATAACCCAGTACTTGTAGTATTTTATAGTGATAGAAAGATGAATTCGGTATCCACATTATTTTTACCATGTAAAGTATGAAATGTTGAAACTGATATAATTTAAAGACTGACTTGATACATTGTACATAATATGATGCTTTTCACAGCACCACCACCATCCCATCTTATTTTGAGCTCCCTGGGTTTTAATATACGTAACCTTTATTTTTCATACCCATCGTCATATTTAGTTAATACATGCACCAGATATCAATATTCAATACATCTCGGGTGTCTAAATCCTGAAGCGAACTTTTTGAAGTATTACTTCATCCTGTGTTATACTTTGTATTGGAACGCACACTGAGTACATACAACTCTTGGAAATCCCCATATACATTTCAGTTCACACGCATAAAAGTCAACCAGCCTCGCCAAAAAATCTCTTCATCCTGCTATGGGTCAAAGTGTAATACGTTTAACATATAAAAAATTGCACACTCGGTTTCTCTACGTAAAATCTACTTTATTGAAGTAACTGCAACTTTCACTGAGCAGAGGAATTATTTTCATTAATCAATGACTATCATCAGCTTTCCAAAATTGAAAAACGAAAAATATCTAGTTTAACTTGAGCACAAGTGCTAGTTAGTCATAAAAGGAATAGCCTGTAGGTACCTTTTTGTATCTTAATTCAAATTTTCATTCGTTAACAAATGAGATTCATGCCTAAAGGTGTCTGTTAGTTCTGTTTTAAAACCAATGAACTTGTATGAACTCATGAGTAGTTGATTTATATTCATGTTGTAATTGTAAGACTTCTATCGCGTTGTTGTTATAATGTACTTTGTTATCTAGGTGGAAAGCTAATTTGGAAGCGCCTGCATATCAACCTCATTTATTCAAAGATGACTGGAAATTTAGGAGAAGTTAATATTTGTAGGTTGAAATGAAAACCAAAAATGCTTCAACCTAACCATGATGAACAAGAAAATTACATATTCATTTTCCCATACAATGCATTGCCTCTCCCATGTTTGTTCTCTATCTACAGAGTCTTCATCTGTTAGTAAAAATACTATATAAAATTATTTTGCGCAAATCAATTTCATAGGAAAAAACTTCAACTATCTTCCAATACCAAGTTGTTTAAGGGGCAAGTAGTAAAAAGGGTAAATTGTTATGGGGCAAGTCGTAAAAAGAGCAAGGGGCCTGGAAACAGGCATACATGTGCAGAAAACGCCGTCTAATTTTGACATAAAATGAACTTATATTGTTGTAGATAAGCATATCTCTCGAGAAATAAAAAATGCTTACCATGAAGCAATGTACTTTTCATCTGCAAGAGTAGACTACTGCTGCTACGCTACGCAAAAGATAACCTGCAAGATTGTCGCACATAGGAATGTCATTTGGTGTTAAATTATGGATAACATATCGCGCACTTTGAAATTAAACTGTGCATCCGATGGACATTTTGTTGACAATCCTGACTTTCTTACTGATACGCATTGTTTCCTAAGCAAACCAAATGGCAGTCTGTTGGACCGTGTGTAAGTAACAGATCCTGCTCCACAGCAGCTTTACTATCCTGTTGACATTCTACAGTGAAAGATAAAGCTTAACAAAGTGAAGATGGAACATGCCCAACTTAATTCTACACACAAAAAGGCGTATCAACTGCAAAAGATTTGCTAATAACTGCCACTCGTTGAATACCTATAATCTGTTATACATTGTAACAAAAAAATAAATAATAAAAATAATTATTGATTTGTATTTCCTCAGGCTCACACTCCCTGTGTCAAGAATACAGAGTAACGTTATTGGCTATAAATTGGGAGTTGAAAACCAATTATTCAAAAAGGGGAATTGTTGACTGCTGATGTGATGATGTACATAAAATTCGAATAATGCACTAGAATTTCGATACTGGTATTCGCTTTAATATTTGCTTGAAATTTTTGAATTGACAAAATATGAACATGGACACGTTTTGTTAGTGTTAAGTCCTTATATATCATATAAACGTATACGTTCCCTAACGAATAGTCTCCCTTTGACCTTCACTATACTTTTGCGAAATGCGAAAAGAAGAGCATGCGAACTTTCTTTCCAAAATTCTTCACTGTGAGTATTAGAATATTTTCAACATAACTTTATCATAAGACTAAAGCTAGAAGAAGAAATTACTTTAAAAAATAACCATTGGATTGTTTTTTCTCTAAGTTTTTGACATACTGAGCTCATTTATTTATTTATGATTGATTGCACAGGTCGTTTATGAAGTTTAATTTATCATCCTTTGCAATTCTTATACGCATGAAGGGTATACTTATCTAGGTTTTCTGATTTTATCACGGGAAATAATAATTGTACACTACAATTGCAGTGCTGACAGCAACCAGACCCACAACAACGAGAAAGGGCTTTAGGCATTCCCATAAGCCGAATTCTTCTTCTTCTTGATCACGATTTGGTAGATTTTCCACCTGTCTCCCTCGACTTCGACTTCTCTGCCTTACTCTATCGTCATTGAATCCAATGTTAACGTCCAAACTTAAGTTGTTAGAGTCCAAGACTTCCATCTGTCTTTGACTATCACCGTCTGAAATTAATAAAAATTAGAAAAAACGGGGTTTAACAGTAATGTTCCACGTAAAAGCATTGAATTTTGGGTAAAAAATGGCAAGTCAAAGAACATGAGACCCCTTAATTGTATGAATACGTTTTTAAAATTTCCGAAAACTAATCCCAATCATGATAGATAACACCCAGAACCCATAAAACTTAAATAAAGAAGAGGTACAATCTACAATTGCGATCTCTCCCATGGTCTATTGCCAAAAATCAACAAACTAAACTCTCAGTTAGTTTCATCTAAAGTACACGTTGATTAAATGCATTACTGCGTTGAAAAAAACTCACACTAACTCAAATCTGGAAAATACGGGAGGGGAAGACGAATTGTTGGAAACTATTTCAGAAAACAAACTTCAGAACGTACCTTTTATAACTTCCACGAGCTCCGCTTCCTCTTTCTGATCTACTTCCTCCTGAACATCATCTGAAACTAGAAACAAAAGACAAAAAAATAAACAAAATTATTCGATTTAAAGGTCACATTCAATGTTAAGGTGCTAACTCTTCGAACTCACAACTACAGAAAATGTAAACATTAGTCATTTTACTTACTTTGACTTTCCTCTTTCGGGCCACATTCCAAGTCAAACCTCACATGGCGCTGAGAAGGAGATGGTTCCATTTTGCTTAAAATAAACAAAAAATACGAAATACTGACAATGGTGTCCTTCATAAACTTGTTCCCTTAGTTAAAAGAGAAAGATCACATCTAAATTATAGTTTAAATTGGGAGATGTATTGAACCTCAAATACTAATAGTTTAGCCGGCGTAAACACTGATTTCTTTGATGATCATGATAGCTATTAATTAAAGTATATTATCCTCACCTTTGAGTAACAAATTAAATTGATTACTACCACAAAGACTTGACTTCTTTATCTTCAACACTGGTACTGGGAATAAACGCTGGCAACAAAGAAAATTGTTTGTGATTGTTTCCAAACTTAAATAATATCCATTTAACCCCCTAAGTAACAATGGATTTGAGTTCCAGAGTGACACTGCTTTGTATTCACAGCTGATGCCTGTTTCAAGGATGAATCTCGTTTACTGGGCTCACTAGTTTGCTGTTGACAATAAAATATTTCCTAGCTCACTGTCACCTGTTTTTCAGCTTGTGAAAGCACGAGAATATTCTGCGACAAGAAACAGTAGTTGGGAATGATTGTCCAGATGACTTCCTTGTGATGGTTTTTTAAATCTATGCGGTTGCATTCATCCATGCACACTAAAACTAGCATAAGATAAAGTACACAAACTATATCACTACACACATGCATGTATTGTATTTACCAATGCACGTAAATTTATGAATGTGCGTAATCGACAATTTATCTTTGCATTAAATTGCAATAAATTGCTTCAGAGATTCACGTAGTTACAAATTCGAATGCCAAAGCGTTCGTAAATTTAAAAAAAGAGAAGAATAAGAAGAGTGAGATATCAACATGGTTAAATTACTGGAATTACTTTTTTGGTTTCTTTGGAAATGGAATACATACTTCAATCTAAAAACTAGTACTTATTATACATTCTCGTCCCATACAATAAACCCATCCAAAATGGAATGTAAAAACTAGTTTTGGCCTAAATCCAGGTTAAAAGAATATAATACGGCAAGCTAACAACTATGAGTTGATAGATGGTGCACAGAGCTAAAACAACTAATTAAAGGCATTGGCAGTTTCAGTAGTAGCATATTTATATTTCCAACTAAAGCTTCAAAGAATCGCTAGTATATACAGCATTGCTTACGTCATGAACTTCTTTGTTCATTTCTACACTGCAAAGTGATACCAATTCAGTAGCGTGTACATCTAGGGAAATTAATGAAAGTTTTTGTGAGCCTGAGTTGAAAAATGTATATCGACGACGTGTTATACAAAAACATTGCAAGATGGTTCTACACTCTTCATATGCAATTTGAGGATAAAAGATTCCGTTTGCGTGAGCTTAATTGTATGTGAGACAGGTTTATCTATTTTACGCTTAACTAAAAGCAACCTACCCTAAATTATGGATGCTAAGAAATCTGTTTCAAAGTATAAATGCAATTGTAAGTATCTATTAAAAGGCAGCATGATTGAGAGAGAAAAGCAATTCGGTCGACACTTTAGTTACTTTACATCACTTTCCCCCACATAAGATCGCTGTGGTAGCCGTCTGTCGTTCGTCTGTCCGCGGGCACCATAACTTTTAAACGGGTTAACTTAAATCGGGAACCACGTCAAAGGTGGAGGTCAAATATGTCTTCAAATAGCAAGGTATGGGTTGTGATACAACAAAATGAAGCTACTGCTGAGAGAAGATCATATTACTATGGTCGAAAGTTTTTGAAAGCCCCAGCGTGACCTGCGAACTCAATAAGATTAAAAAATCAAGGTTTTTCTAATTTGTTTTCGTCAATGTCTATCTTGGAAAAGCAGCTTCAAGAGGTATTAAGATAGACATGGATAGGTTCATGAATACCGGGTCAAGGTCAAAAATAGTTTCTGCATGAAAGTATGGATGCGATACATTAAGATGATGCTACTGCTGAGAGCAGATCAGTGATACCATTTTAGACATTTTGGATAACCTCAGCATGACCCCTGACACAAGCCATACGATTTCAGATAAGATAAGCATAAACGTCCATTATTACATGCTGAATTGTCGAGTTTATTTGTAAATGACTCACTCGGTGGACAGTGGCCACTTGACACTGATCTTTTTGATTCTCTTCTTATAGCATTCGTTTGTTATCGAGGTGCTATTCTCTCGCTGGAAGTCTGAAACAGACAATTGGTGTATGTTAAGCATTTTACGCATTCCTTTTGAGATTTGAGTTATCGAAGACTCATAACACATCAGAGCCATTGACATCATAATCGAATTGTGCATGTGCATTGGCGAAACGAACAGACCTACAGTGGTCTGTCTATATGCCACACCAAGCCAATTGCGAGCTAGTATTACGGTTTACGACAGGTGACTAGGCTCTTGAGCACACCTGAGCTGTCAGAAATCTTGTTCTGTCTACCTTTTCAATCAGCCAATGATAAAGGATTAGCAGCCTGCAACTGGATCTTGTAGAACATAAAACCTGAAAAAATTATAAGGTTATCACCCTACTAAGGAATGAAAGGGCTTAGGGGCACCTTGCTACTTCACAAGAATATAATTTAGTTTAGGACGTATACTTAATGAATTAATGCTTGTAAGTATGCGGTAATAAGCACAAGGTCAGGAATCTATTATAGAAGAAAGACGATTAATGGGATATCTCAACCAAAATTCTTTTGTTGTTGTTACGTTTACTTATGTTACGATCACTGGTAACGATTACCAAGGTACAAACCAGGACAGCAGCAGTAGTTTTGAGTTGTAACCGAAGGTATATATGGTGAATAAAAGATATATGATTTAAAAAGACACTCATTATCCCATCAGTAAGTCACTTAATGTGTAAGTGTAATTTAATTGATAATGATTAAAACCGTGCTAATAAATTTAAAAAATATATAAGGAAAGCTGATAACAGGCTGGTTTGCTTAAGTCTCTGGACGACTGACTGGACATTGTTAATAGCCCTGCATAAAACATGAACATAGACGAAAATCATTATTTAAGCAGGCTGAGTAGGAGTAACAAAAGACTTCCAAATCATTTATAATTTAGATATGGTTCCATTTTTCAATTGAATAACACGGACTTCTCATCATTTCAAGAGTATCATGCGTAGATAGTTTGTGACCAAAACTTCAAACAAAGCTCACAAGCGTCTAGTATTCTAATATCACCACGCATTCTCGACTCCTCTGACAAATTGATAGAATGTCTTGTTAGAGTTTTCCTTCTCTTAATTGTACAAGCATAATACGGTATGCTTTTCGTACTCCATTTGGATCACATTAAAAGGTAATCTCTTTCAATTAATAGATCACCTGAGTACATGCTTAAAACATTAGTAATGTAATTTCGACTTCCTTGTTTGCCTAAACAGACATGCAAGGCCTGTGATAAGTATATAACGTATGTATCTATATGCAAGCAATATATTCACTGTCCTGACTACTTGGTTGGTGAAATCTTAATGAATGTGTTTGCTGGATTCCCTAAAAAAAAGTGTATAAAATACAAATAAAAACTCTGGTTTATGTTTGGAGATTGAGCTCATGTTTTTTTAGAAGAGGAATCCTATCAAGATTCATTTGCATTGCTCAACCTCTACAGTTCCTTATGTGGATGAAGAGCATACTCAAACATCTATCATATAATAAGTGCAGTGATCTCAATTGTAGAGCCTAAAAACCACATTTTATAAAATTTAATTTACAAGTCTGGGTTCCTTGTTGAACATCCAGCTATCTAAATTTGCATGAACTTACCTTTTACAGTGTGACACTCCAACTGATGTAGTGAGTTGACAAGTATATGTGTAATTATGCTGGAGTATAATATAAATTTTACTGTTTCTAGCGTAGCTCCGTGATTCCGAGGTTTTGGAATAGAGGGAATCAAAGGTAGCTTGGATATCTAATGAGAATACAGC
The DNA here is from genome assembly GCA_964034955.1 of Orchesella flavescens. NCBI lineage: Eukaryota > Metazoa > Arthropoda > Collembola > Entomobryomorpha > Orchesellidae > Orchesella > Orchesella flavescens. Next base: position 16,353,619 of record OZ035953.1, on the reverse strand, counting down.
TTTATTGAAGGCGTGCTTGGCACGTCTCGTTTATCTGTACATATTGCATCTAGCTGGGTGACGAAGACAATCCCTGATAAGATTTAGCTCCCTTGAAAAAAGTTAGCTCACAAAACCCTCCTTTTATCTTATGGCTGAGTAAATTCGCATTTTATTGAACCGAATTTTTATTTACAAAAGTTAGAAATTTGGGGTATTTATTATTAAAAAAATCAATTCAATAAAAACTTTTGCAATATTCTATTTTACAGCGATAATTATCAGACTTTGAGTTTAGTTACATTAGCTTCCTGATTGTATCTTATATCAATAACCCTGTCATTATCCCTCTCCAACAACTTAAGTGCGCTGTATAATTGAGTTTTACTAGAATCAACACCTCGCCTCTTTTTGAAGGGTCATTATTTGTGCTTTGACTATTCTGAAAAATGTATATAACCATTTAAGCAATCATTCGCTACTCATTGACACCGATTATTTTGTGCATTTTTGTACAAACATTCAATTCCACATTACTAAGTATAATTGGTGTTGGATTTGTCTTTACAGAAAATGTCTCATGTTGTTGATGTTGATAATGTTGATAATCCCAACTGTTGGGGATCACTCAATCTAGTTGAGCAAGTTCCTAGCTGTGATAATGTGGCAGAAAACCACGATCAGCAAACGGCTGTTGTAGGACTTCTTAATGAACTTCTGATGAAAGTGGAGGAAGCAGAGGAAGAGGTAGTTCAACCTGGTCCCAACCGCAGTGGGTATTCAACACTTGGTTTTAGTAATAAGAAGGAAATCGCTACTAAAATGACGTTTGGAGAAGGAGAGCTGGAAAATTACAATATCACTTCATTTATCGAGGAATTCATGGAATTCATGAAAAAGCTCGCGCATTCCATTCTGCCCCTTTTGAAGGGTAAGACCAACATTAATCCTGCATTGTTTTGTAAATGCTCTGCATAGAGATATAAGTGTATAAGTTTGTTTGTCATTGTATAGGGGATGAAAATAAAGCGGAGAGGATCAAGCAATTAAAACGACTGCATAATATTGGAGTTCAAATGATTGAAATTCAGGAAAAAATAAATATCATTCCCGATTGCGTCAAAACAGCCTTTGTTAATTTAAATCTTGAGGAAAAGGCTGAGCAAGAACTAAATTCCACTCAGCTAGACGCTCTCTTTGATGAGTTTGAGAAGGTAAAGTAACTCCCTCCTTTACCTTTACTTCTACCGTAAAAAGGTAAAGGCATGATATATTATAATTTTTTTTGATTTATGAAATTGTAGGCATCCATGCAAGAAGTGAAAGAGCGTGGCAAGGAGATCAGGATGAAAGACGTTTATAGGAACGAGACGTATCAGAGCTATTTGGAAGTTCTGGATGAATATGTTGTTCGCCGTGGTAATTTGAAATTGATTTACATTCATTTGCATTACTTATGTTTCCCATAGTTGTAAAGTGTTCATACAAATATTTGTAAATAAATAGACAAAGGGCGGCAAGCTGAAGAGAAAGAGGAAGAAGTGACTGAGCCTCCAGTGGTTAAGACCGAACCCCCAAGCCCACCGGAAAACAATGATGATCAGGACATGGATGTAGATCCGGAAAATCCTGAAATTTTGACGGATTATTTGCCGACCAAGGATCCTTTCACATATTTGCCTCTAACAGATCCGTATGAGAATAGGATCTGCAAACATGTTTATGAGTATTGCTCCATCATGGCATGTATTATCAAATCCGGGGGGAAAACTAAGTGAGTGTTTTTAATTTGGTTAATCAAGGATATACTGTGTATCGCCATAATATATAAAGCGTTTTTTCACGTCATTTATTACAGGTGCCCCTATCCAGGCTGCAGAAACGACAAGTATATTAGTGTAGACGACTTGTTTATAAATCCTGATCTTTCTGCAAAAATTAAGCAACGTATTCAGGACGAAAAATATAAGTCTTTTTTTGTCGTTGACTAACGGGCGAGGGATTTGATATGGTGCATTGCAATTCATTTGTTTCACATGTTATATTTTGAAGTGTTTCTCTGTAGAGAAATAGTTACGTTGGTGACCTTAAAATATGTAATAAGGTGAAATACTTATATGCTATTGACGATTTACCTTAGTTCTAAAACTCAAAAATTGTTCTTGTGGTTTTGTAAGGCAATTGTTTGACATATCATAACATTTGGGTGTGAATTTATAGAAATGAATCCTAGTTTTAATTAATTTTGTTTGTAGTCATAATGCAAATTAGTAGCTATTATTGTATAAGTGTTGATTATGCATCAAGTCATTTGCAGTAGTGGTAGCGTTAGGGTGCTGCTTTGAAATTGGGTTTGTATGATTCAAAATATGATAATCTGCCTAAATAAATTGACGGTAGCATTAATTTGACGTTTAAATTAGACAGTTAACATAATTGACATTTCTAATTTTCATATATTAAATTTTGAGTTTGCTAGCAGGAAGGAGCTTATAAATATTAAAAAACACCTACGCTGAGCATACTGTTGTTCAAATAGTAGTTTATTCACATATGAGGGCAAGCGGAGACTATTACTGAAAGTACGAGTAGAAATCTAAACAAAAGATCCATGGCATAAATATCAATCTCATTCGTATTCTCATCTCCGTTTAGTAGAAATCAATGGGATATACACAACAAAAACAGCTTTAGGTTAAGAGATCCATAAAAACTATATATAGCCAATTTACTCGCGTTGTTTTATTAAAATCTGACACTAAGGCCATTTAACTATCAAAATATTGCTTCACCCCGTTTCTTAGGTTGATAAGTTAACATCACTAATTCTTAACTGACTCTGTAGTCGTAGCAATCGGAAAAATATTGCATTTAATAATCATAAAATACGCTTATGTCTCAAAATCGTATTACTATTGTTTCTTACTTACAGAAAGCAATAACTATAAACCTATAGATCACAATGAATGCAACATTTGCAAATCTTATCATATGTAGTATATTTTAATAGTGTAGGTTCATGCAAGTAATCAACTAGATTTTCAATGAGTAATGACTAGTTCCCTACAGGCATGTAATTTTCCTGCTCAATGTCTCCAAGCTCCAATTGGCAGTGCATCATTTGAGATTTGAGCTATCAAAGCTTAGCTTACATAATAACATATTACTGTCTTCGACATCATAAACAAATTGCGCATCACATTGGCAAACAAACGCACCTAAGCAGGTTGGAATCCCAAGTCAAACCAGTGAAGAGCTATTGTGTGGAATAGTATATCTACAGTAATAAGTTGTTACAAATGTACAAGTTGCTGGAGCCTCAGTCTAGACTGGCTGCAAATAGCGTGCCTATTTGATATGTAAAATGCACTGATTTTTGAAAAGGGATTTTCTTAAAAGATTCATCACATAGCAATTCCATTCTTGAATAATTTACAAAAAAAAGGTCAACTTGAAAGAATACGAAATACGTTACTATTCTAACAGCACACCTGTTTTTAATAGAAAAATCAAATTTATTAAATTCATTCTGCGTTTATAAATAGAACTCACATAAATGTAGTTAATGTTGAACGAATGTACTGGCTACACTTTTTGTCCTAAAGCTAGTCGTTTCTGCCTTCCTGGTCCTTGACAGCATCCTTCTCCTTAAGCATGATTTCCACTTGTTTCAGAATCGCTTCGACTTCCTCCTCAAGTTTCCTTTTCATGTCATCCCACTCTGTTTGGAAAGCTATGAATGATTGTTCATAGTTCCGCATGAACCTTCAAAATACAAAAGGATTTCATGATTAGAAGTTGTAAAACCTATAATGCTTAACACTTTTAGTTTTTTTAAGTGTTGTATTTCCTTACATCTCAATATCTCTCCATTGCTTTACCATTGCCATTCGGTCATTCAGGGTCAGTTTCTTCAATTGTTCAAAAGTAGGCAATTCGTCATCCAACAGTACTCCCACTGTAGCAACGTCTTCATTAGCTTCGTCAATTTTGATCTGAAAGGTAGAGAATTGCCGTTCTAGTGCTTCACTAATTCTAGTAATACGACCCAGTTCGGTATCTCCTGAAGAAGCCAGACGACCAGACTCGATTGCTGCTTTAAGTGGTTTGGTAGCTTTTTCAGATAAAGCTTCCGATAAGATTCGGCGTAGTGTTTCCATCTATAAGGAGGAAAGAAAATAAATATTTTTGGACTAGTTAATCCTATGAGTAACAGACACGTGATACTAAATGTAATTGAGATGATAAGTGTTTAATACCTCAAGCTGTATTTGCATATCTGTGTATGCGAATGACATTCTGTTGGCAATCGCGACCACCTTACTGATACGCATTTTTTCTTGAGCAAAACAAATGCCAATCCTTTGCATTGCATCCAATGGATCCTGCTCCAAAGCAGCTTCACTCCCCTGTTGACCATCCATGGTGATAGATAAAGCTTGACAAGATGAAGAGAGAACTGTAAAGTGAACAGGTCCAAATTACTTCTAAGCACAAAAATAAACTGCTAAGATTGGCTAATAACTTACACTCGTGGAATAGTGATAATCAGTTATAAATCTTAAAATAAGTATTTCAGAAAATAAATAGGATATTTATACAGACAATGTGGAAGTTTATTTTCCAAAACTAACTTGAAAAGGATCACGAAGGAGGGTTGGAAATGTTCACTAGATAGCAATCGTTGTACAGGCGTAATTAAGATATTAACGTAAAACTCCATGCGTACATTGAATTGTAGCTTGAGGTATACGCATTTTCTCAGTCTCCAAAATACATAGCCATGATAGTGGCATGACGTAAAAATCGTTTTGTTACTTCATTGCTCGATAGTCTATAGCGAGCCTGATGCCAACAAAATATGCCAGTTCCTGGAAACTAACAATAGTTACAGCCAAAAGTATTGAAAACAGTTCATACCTGCTCGTGCTGGGAAAAACAATATTATTGCGGATACTTTTATAAAATTTCAGGTTGCATCAACTTTCATCATGATGCAGCTGTTGGCATATTATGACACCAACAATTTAGAAACAGGAAGATGATCTACCACAAACTACAACGACTTTCATGCTGCTGACGAGATTTTTGTTTGCTTCTTTACTGCAGACTCTGTTGACCGTATAAAATTATAGCTGGAGACAAAAAGCAAAAGTTTCTCGTAAAGCCAGACATTACAGAATCTTAATTTGTTTCTTTCTTATTTAGTGAAGATTTACAATAGCAAGTCATACAATATGCATTTTTAGTGAAGCGTAAAATTTGGTAAAGTGGACATACCATTAGATACGATTAAAACTATTGTTTGGTGTGTATATCAACGTGAGAGTCTAGCTGTATAGATCGAGATAAAAAATACTATTTTACATGGATACAGTAAGATTCATAGATGCTTTCTTAGATTTTTTTAATTTTGAGTCTGCACTGCACACGAGAAAAATTTGAGTTGATATGACGGTTGCTGTAGGCATGTAATCGCAAGTCTACTGAAACCTCACCAAACCTATAACTTAGGCAGCTATACTTTTCTTCCTTCATATTTCACATAATGCGTGAAGCGCAGTAATAGCCTATTTTGCAAAGGATTAAATTACAGAAGATAAGATGTGAGTAGGAAAAAGTCAATATTTACGTTACGTCTAAGAAATTGGGCAATAATTTTTCATGCTGAGACATGATTTGGGGAATGTATCATACCAAGTAGTTATACAAATGTCTACAAATGTATGATCTTATGACCGGAATATTTTTTGGTTCAAGGTCTAGAGTGATCATTTCAAGTTGGCTTAACATAATATTATGTAACAAAGGGCTGTGTGATATTTGAAGCAATTGTGTGGTAAACCAAACTTATCGTTAGTAAAGCCAATACTATCTAGCTGAATACAGCGCAGCTACGTAACAAATACATTGCTGATGTTGTGCTTGCATTTTGCGTTCATCAAACTTCTGAACGGGGGAATCTAAGACATTCTTTAATTCTAAGCAGAGGATTATTCTCCAGTCCTTTCATTAACAACGAAAAAGTATAAATAATATTGATCGCTTATTATTATAATATTAGTTTGAAAAATGGAGTATAAGTTCGAAACACTTTCAAAAACAATATAAGAAACGAATTCACCTGGAGCAGTAGCTATTCTAACGGAGGCAAAAAGGTCTTTAGATGATGCCTATTGGTGACATTTCTTAAGGTGAAAATGATATTCTAAGGACAAAAAATTGTAGAATAATAGTATTAAAGGGTACATTAGTTATAGGGATGTTGCTGATAACTGTATAAACTTGGATGTCTTCTCGACGAATTACGATATTAAATTTTGAGCCTCGTTTCCACCTCAGTGGTGGGTGAAGCTAAAGAATGAATTGCTTAGAAATACTTGTGATCTACCAAAATCTTCATCAATCGAAAATGATAAAATTATGATAGAATTCACGTAGCTGCAATAAAGCACGAAGTGGAGGGTGAATCGTCTCGGGTAAGAGGGACTAGAGGTTGGCAATTCGTGGGTTTACAGAACAGCCAGGTACGTAGTTATGCGCATTCTGCAATGCGGGTGAGCTCGCGAATGCAAATATCTTTGAAATAAAGTGAACCCAAGGGAGAACAGGCTAGAGAAAACAGTTTACATCTGTAGCCAAATACAAGTTGGAAGTGGAATTCTGCAAGTAAGTTACGTAAACAAGGATTATTCACGAAATGATTTTGAGCACACCCAAGTAATGTTAATAATAATACAAACAATACATTTGCTGGTTTAATTGAGAAAAAGAATAGTGCATCTTGTAAGAATATGAATAACGTAGTAAAAACTAAACATAATCTGCATACAGAAGAAAGAAGATTCACAAGTTTTGGAGTGAATTCGAATTTGCATATAAACGTACTGATGCGGATCTTGAAAATTAATTATTTCCATTTTTCTAACCGTTTTCCTAAGTCTCCTTAACCAGGATTCCAACAAACTTGATGCAATATTCAAACCCCTCTGCGCATTCTCTCTGGATGGTGTCCCAATAACTTTGGAATCCATCAAACACGGCTTTCCAAGACAGAATTTTCCTTCAACATATAAAGATGAAATAGGAATATTGAAATTCTAGGTATTTGGAACAGCCAATTCTACTGCCAATATATTAGTTTGAGAGCATCATTTCCTTACGCGTATGCATCCTTGAACTGTTTCACTAGCTCTTTACGATCCTCCGTAGTTAGTTGCATCAGATCCGCAAGTTCCGGCACTTCTTTCACCCACTAAGCACAGTCTGGAGTGAATTAACTGTGCGTTGTGCCAAATTTCGTTAATTGGTCTCCGAGTGTGTTACCGAGTCCAACATAGATTTTCTTTCCGCTGAACATCTCTGGGGTTTCCAAATGGTCAGCATCTAGTAATGCCAACGTCGGATCTCTTACTTTCTCCCATAGCGTCTTTCTCTATTCCAAAACCTAACAAAGAAACAAATAAACACTGGATGAAAACAAACTACCTTTTCAAAAATTCCTTTGGTTCATGGGTGAATAAAATAATAAAAAATGGTAGTACAGCAAAGATGTAATTATATATGCACGTTATCAATACCTCGCGATAGATTTGTTGAGTAAGTTTACTTATTTCCAAATGGACGACAACCCTATTCTTTTTCCTTGTCAATATCCCTGAAAGGTCATCATGAGTCAATAACGCTTGCATCAAACCATTCAACAAATCATTTGGAACTTGCTTATCACTCAAATTTAAATCGGATGCTTGAAACGGGTAGAGAAAACTGTAAAACCAGCAAATAAAATTTAAGCCGTATTGTAACCCAAACAGGTAGTAAATTAAATACCATTACTGAAATTTGTAATTAATTGATTAATTTTTGGAAAGTACATATAATTCCTCCTAAAAAGAAACAAATGAATGCATAAAAACCCTACACCAACCTGGCGTTGACGATACAACATACAACCAACTAGTCACTACCTCCGAAGTCACAAGACCTCCACAAGTGTTGAGGAACGAGTGTTGAGCTATCCATGTCTTCAAGTCAAAAGTACTACTCAACTTGATAATTTAGTGAGTAGTGCAGTTATTAAATTTACTCAAAATGTCTAATCTATCTAATCGAGCTGTTGCGCAACCATTAAAACCTATAAAATATATGCATGTCTGGAATTGCCAAGTTGGGAAAGATTGAGCATTAGCAGAATGGATCATTATTCATTTGTATGCAACGGTCTCTTTCGCAACACATGTTTGCAACCTTATGAGCGAGTTTTATTACCTGATTAGTGTCTTTTTATTTCCATTTTGAGCTAACTAAATCTATACAAACCATTTACTATCTCCGTAAGCAGGCGTCTGTGACACAATGTTATATTATGCTTCCTTTCAATCCACTCAACCCAGATACGTATGCCTACAAAATAGGAGGAACTAGTAGATAATTACTGAGAGTATGCCGTGATATGTACCAATCAATTGTTCCTAAACCACGTTCTTTCCCAGGAAAGACAGAAATAAACGAGCTTTCTTTGCCTTCTAAGCTGTAACATCTGGACATACAGGTTATTTTGTTTAGATAACATTTTGGATTTATTTTATACCATATTCAACAGGACAGGACAACAGGACAAACTTCAGCTGCATCAGTAAAATGTAAGATTAATGTTCCTTACGTTCATTAACTCAAACATGGATGAATAAAATGATGGTAAACTTGGATCATTACCAAAAATTTGTAAGATTATTTTATGAGAAACATTCAATAAAAGTTTCTTGACTAATCCTGCAGAATGTTCTGGTCACCAACAGCAGCCGCATCATCACTATTCACAACAATACTTGCTGCTCTTTTTACACACTTCTGAATGTCCATCCGCAGCTTTATCTGCTGGTAATTCCAGATAATTTTAAAATCTCCCAAATCCGCTTCCAAACAGCTCAAGTTGCTTTGCAGTACCAAAAGATTTAAAAGGTAAAATAGACACTACCACACAGTTCAAAACCTTAAACTAAGCGTTCAACGTGGGTTGTACGTAAAGCATTTTATTTTCTTACCTCGCAGCATCCTTCCACTTTTTCACCACGTCATCCCGATCCCAATCACTGAGCTCCTCTAAATAAGGGAAGTTTTCAAACACAACCCATTTTGCGTTTAAGTATTCCGTTGCGCTGTTAATCGATTCTTTAAACTTGGACAGTTTGCGGTTCTGCTCTCTGACCGCCTCCACAACAACTTCCATCTGGGTAATTAAAGCATCATTTGGAAGACCACCATTGGCAGGTAATGCATTCTTCATGGGTTTTATTGCCCCCTCCAGCAATAGTGTTTCCAATTGCACCATCTGCATGAAAGAAAATGTAAGATTACGTAAAACCAGAAACATATGTATGACATCAACAAACATTCTCAACTATGAGCCCCAATAAATAAATAAAAAACAACATTTACTACACAATGTCAGCCATGAATACTCAATACGATAAGCATGATTACATTAGTTAGTTCAATAAATGGCTTAAACATATGAAGCTTGTAATACCTCTTCAGTGATTTCCTCTACACGTGGCACTATACGGCCACGCAGTGTAGTCGCCATCCATCTACTCTGTCTCATATCCGCTTCTGCCCTTTGTACACGACTTAGCGGATCATTCATGCTGACAAAGAAACTTCTATCAGTAAGTGATGGAATAACTGTTAACTAAGCAATAGAAACTAATTTGACCAGTTAACTATTACCCTTAGCAAATTACAGATACTTGTAGATCAGTGATAAATACAGCAAACTTACATGGGTGCTTTATTTACTTATCGTCTAGAACTTACGTGAGAGTTGTAACGAGTATAAATATGTTTACAAGATTGTAATCCTATGACTGAACAGCAGCTATCAACATCAACTCAACAGGGCACTACTTCACAATTTACTCAACTCATCAACACAACAGTCAACTCATTAGTCGCACTCGGTACACGATATTAATACACATCAGCAAGATATGCACACACCGTCAGATTTCTTACTATTATGTATATAAAAATACTGACAAGGCATGCGTATATGCGTATTCGTTTGTTTGATGCTTATTATGGACAGCCTAGTTCTAGCACGAATATTTTTACAGTCATTAGTTGACTTTACACAAATTTATATATGAAAAAAGCATGATAGAAAATGACTCATCTTGATAGTTAACTGAGCCGGCTCCAGTTCAATACATATGTATCATGCAGTTTAGGATTGAATAACTTTGTTCCAAACAAATAACCAGTGAATATGCAGTACATGGTGCCCTTGCTTATTTGTTTGTATGAATACACTTCCTCCAGGGTTGTTAGACAAACATCTTGAAGCCAAGCAATTACTAATGGACACAAGATTGATTAAATGCTGATGAGATAAATGCAACCATAGACTCAAGATGTGGTATAGATAGTAAAAAGTCCAGAACTTTTTGAACTATTATAGTTATGCGTTGATAGTGTGCCATTATGATAACGGACGAAAAAAATATCGCAGTTTCAAATACTGAATCAGTTTTCATTTGTCTTGTAATATATGATCTCAGATTATTCCTTTATTTCTTATACTCAAAGAAATAAGTGTACATTTTAATAATAATAATAACAAGGAATAAGTCCTCAAGGGTGATACGAGACGAGAGTTACTAAGCAGTGACTCTTCTCTCAGTAATCAGGGCTGCAACCATCTTGAGGCAATACCTAAGGCGTTCCTCCACGTTTCCCTTCATGGTATCCCATTCATTTTGGAATGCGTTGAATCTTGAGATCCAGGCCAGAATGTCCCTTCGAATATAAAAGCGGATTTGATAATATCCAATGAACCAATAACCCAATTCCGAATAATTAGTATTAAGTATCTCACGTTTCTTCGTCCTTGAATTGTTTTACAAGAACTTTGCGATTCTCCTCACTCAGCTTCTTCAAGTCCACTAAAGAAGGCACCTGAGTAACAAATGTTGCAATATCCTCGTGGGCTTTCTCCATGTCGATCAAAAGGTTCTTGGCTTTAGTATGAAACGCCTTCACAAAGCCACTAATGCCCTTCATTTGGGCAATCACTTTGGCTCGCAACTGAAGGGATGATGCTGCTACGTTTAACATTTCCAATGCTTTCTCCTCCAACACTTCGTGAACTGCAACAATCTACAAGAGATAATTTAGATAAGAGATAATGCGATTTAATTTTGGTATTTATAAACATATTATTATTTACCACATACAGAGCTTGAAATGAAGGAAAAAATGTACACCACAAAATATTTACTACCTCGCGACGGATTTTATTATCGATTCCAAACATTACTGATTTTTTTGCATCCCAGCTCGTTTTACTGCTTCGCATAAGTTGTAGATCCGCAGCAACTTCAGTTTCTTCGTGTTCATTCACAGGCTCCAACGCTGCCCTGGGATCTTGGTTATCACTCATATTGTACTGGGGTATCTGATGACTGAGATTCTCAACTGTAAAACAAACAACATAGAAATCCCAGTATGAATTAAAACGCACGTCACAAGCTACTTGCCTGAAGGATTAGTAATTTTAGTTGTTGGTTTTTGTAAAATGCTTCCATAACTACTTAATAAAAATTAATGTATGCTCACCAAATATTAAATTATCGAATATTATAGATACTAGCTTTCACGTCAGAATAGCCAATGCTACCACGTCATCCCCCGGAACCACGAAGAAATGAAGCAGAAAGATGGATGTGAATATTAAGCTATCCCAAAGTTTAAACCAATAGTGCTCCCCTGACTGATTACTTGAATTGATAGTACTCCAATTGGATTAATGTAAAGTGTTAATTGGTTTTGATTTGAAAGTAGTATTGTAAGTAAATTTGACAGTTTTTGTCAGATTAAAAAGTCACACCACTAACAAAATAACAATGTCATTCTAATATATATTCAACCATATGTAAAACACAGCATCACAAAAAATTATTTCTTCTATGCTACGTATGCTACGCTGCGTTATTGCAGAAGGTATATTGAATTAAGTTTATTGTAGTACTAGGTATCAATCAATACGGACGGACGAGCTGAGCGAAGAGAAGAGAAAAGCATGTGCAAGTTACGAGAGATACGATGAGCAATATTGAGGTTAGCTATGGGATTCGCAAATGGGAGCTACTGTGATGGTACTAAAATCACACCATAATACGGTTCTGTAGCAGCCGCTGGGTTAACAAATTTTGATATGGTGTCTTGAACCAAGCTCGCATTATGTATGCTGGGGTTTCAATCATGATTCGGTGATACAAATTATTTATGACGGAATTAAACACATTGTTGGGATTACAAATAAACAACACATACTGTGTTAGAGTGCCCCAGAAATGTTGATTTTATTAACGTTGTAGTGATATTGCTAGAACTTTGTTTCCTGTTACATTTACACCATACTTTTTTCCATATTGAATTGCTATATAGCTTTGCATACATCAAACATGATCTAATTTCACATAACTAAAACCATCTCTGAAAATCCGACACACAAGCCACTCTGAATTTGAGAATATATAAGAAGCTGAAGGTGTACACTTTCAAAATGACCTTAAAATTAATTGCACGAGTGAAGTTCTTGCAAATCAACGAGTGACAACCTTGCATTTCTCAATCATTTGCGTAGCAGCAGTAGTCTACAAGTACATTCACCCATGAGAAGTATATTGTTTCATGTTAAGCATTTTTTATTTCTCCAGAGATATACTTATCCGTGATAATATAAGTTCATTTTATGTCAGCCTTAGAAGGAGTTTTCAGTGCATGTAAGGTTTCAGAGCGAGTAATATACCCCTGTGTTACTCAAAACTTGTCAGCTCAACCTATTTTGCACTTATATTAAAACTATTTCACTGTGCGAAGGAGAACGTATTGCCTTATTATTTTGAAAAGTTTTCAAATTTTGTCTCCAGCTCCTAGGAACAAAAAAACAATCTTGTCAGGAAGGAAGGCATGAAGGTTGTAAGTCTCTCGTGGCTGCGGACTTGCTTGTCTCTAAATTGTTGGTGTAATAAGTAATATACCACAAAGGGTACCACTACATAGGTTTCTTTCAATACTATTCATAATACATTAACCAATTTAAATCCACGGAAATCAGCTTGCAGGTGCCGGTGTAATTGACGAGTGTGAGTGTGTTTCAACTTCTTCTTTACGGACGAATTTCCATGATCCTATGAAACGACAAGGTTGTATATATTTATCATGAGGATAGATTAGTTACAAACTCATCTCAATTGGCCCCTACAATCTGGAGGATTAATATGCATATCATTTTGCATGCAGTTAAATTTTATAAAATAGAATTGCCAGTTTCTTTAGATTCGGAAAGATGTGCAGAATAGAAGACATCACATCAAGGCCACTCCGGTTAGCAAGGGAATCGGTTTCTGTCCCTCATGCTCATGAATCTCTAGCAAGCCAACACAACACATTGTGAGGAAATTGAACTGCTTACTCCACTCTGTTAGAATATGCTCTTCTTTTCGCCGTGGTTTATCCCAGAGATAAGTAGTCCAGATGCAATTGCACCAATGTATTGAAATGGTCAGTGGAAGAAAACAAGAGAGGCTGTAATTCTACCTGATTCTGCGTGGATAAATGTCCAGTAAGGCTGTGGGTGTGCTTAGCTTAGCTGTTTGAGTGCCGATGGTGGTACATTGGTATGCCTCTCTGGATTAATACTATCCTCTATGATGTAATTTGAAGCTCCAGGCTAATGAGCTGCTTGTTATATGAGCCAACCAGCCAATGTAATTCAATGGTAGCACCATTCCTGGGTTGTAGGTGAATAAGCTCCAGAAAACTGGTTTGATTAAATAAGGTGTTAAAGTAAAGCAACTTGGACTGGAGATGTGCCCTCAATTGATTTCCACGTTTTACAATGATCGGTTTTGGTGTTTGTTCCATGATCTTGACCAAATAATGGAGCAATTATTGAGATAAATTGGACACTGCAATTGACTCCAGCAGCATGGACGTTGCCTCATGTACAAAGGAATTTTTTTTATTGAGAAACGCATCTTTATATGTATGGTAAAGCTAGTTTAAAACGTTCAAAGCCATAACTTGAATGGTTTCATGCTTCTTATGCACATTTTTCTCTAGGCTAGTACCTTTTGAATTCGAAAAGAGACACATTATCTACATTTGGATTTGACACTCTCCTCCGTACTCCCAACTTCTCATGTATGCAATCTAAGAAAGTCCTCACTGTCTCACGGTGACTGTAGTGGAAGTTCCGCTTGACGTGCAAAGAACCTCTCACGAGTTTACACAATGCCTTTATGAGTATCTTAGTGATTTTGCATTTCCAAATAAGAGAGTGAGAGCAAAAACTTCCATCTAGCAAAAGTTTGGATTCAAAAGCAAAACTTCATTCCGAACCTGGATGGGATTTTATTTGCATTTACGTAATCAGACCATAATACATAGACAAACATACTTAAATCCAAGTTAGAAAGATAATTTATGTGTTTGGGGTAACGTTGGACACAAGTAGATTTAGAAAAGAAGAACTTAACTACAGTAGTAATTTTGAAAAAAGCTAGACATATCAGGCTACTAACTTATTGATTTAGAACTTACCGATAGGTTTTCTAACAATTATTAAATGTTAAATGTATTCATGATACGACATATCGACAACAAAATCAAACCCCACAAAGCATTACTATAAATTTTATATAATAAGTATACGTTGAATACTTAAAAAGTAGAAGCGATCACATTTCTCACTAACTCATTCGTATTCATTTTCTACTCTTATCAGAAATAGTTTAACGAATTGAACCAAATTCTCGAGGCAATAGTCATACGGACTCTATGCAGACATGGTATTTGATTAGGTAAACGATTTTATGATTTCTCCTTGCATAAAAAATATATAATTAGAAGTATGGAAGTTTTTATGATAATGTCTCATCGAAAATTTAGTTGTCTATTATCATCTCCTCGTTATCATAAGGTTCCAGAAATATTCCTAACGGATCTGTAAGGCTTTGAGATCCGGAATCACAATGTAAATCTGATACTTCTGATACTAAAATCTCAATCTCGGGTCATATTCTTAAGGTAAGGTCGTTTTTGTTTTATGAAGTGCGTCAACTCATTAGTATCTAGTTAGAAGCGACCTTCCACACATTAAATATTATTGAAAACATCATCCTCATTCCATTAAGGCGATTGTGTAGCTTAATATAATGGCTCTTGCTTGTACGGTATCAAATGTCAAAATTGCGGATTACACCTCTTTGTACACAAAAATTGCAAAAGTGTGAATATTTTTCACATTTGGACAGGATTAAAGTGATAAAACCTGTTAAAGAAAACTTGTCCGTTCTTTACATATATGTATATATAATCAGACTTTAAACATGACTGTGTTTTTACTGTGTATAATGCATTTTCTGCCATTAGCATCAGCATTTTTACATCCTAAGATCCATTATGTGATATGGATGGAACTTTATGAAACGTGAAACGAGTTTTTTCACTCTTTCCATTCTTTTTCCTCTAAATACACACAAGAAATAATTTATCATTTTCATACTACGCCAAAGCAAGATAAGAGAGCAGACCATCATAATAAATTTTCATGTTGTTGAATATTGTTTTTTATGGCTCTTTAGGAACTGGTCCTTGCTCTCATGCCACTGACAATCTCAATTTATTTGTCTACTAGTTTTTATTTCAAACTCTTTCAGACCATCAATTTTGATGTATTTCTTGGTTTTGGTTGCCACTCAGTTTCTAAATGTATGTATCACTCCTTTCCTCTCGACAAATATTAACATTTTATTTGCCTATATGTAGGTACTTAGCATGACATGAATAACTGATCCTGATCACATTTGAAAATGAATCATGTAAACGGGATATTAATAGTGTTGATAATAATGATGTCTTGACATCATTATCCAATTTAAGGAGGTTCAAACAGGAGCCAAGCCGGCCAAGATCAGTTATAACTTGGCTGCTAAATGCAAATGCTACACAGAAATGAAGCCGTATCAAATCAAAAACAAAAATGAGGTTGCCCAAGACAAAGACAATAAGCAAATATCTCCGTCTTTGAAATTAAATACAGAGTTAGCACTAGAGAGAGATGTGGACTGTGGTGCTCTTTCCCTGCAAGACCAAGGCCAGCTTACTTCTTCACCCCATCACATCATCCTAGTCGACAATTTGTTATCTAGTCAAAGACAAACTATGTTTGTGAATATGTGTTTAAAATATGCGAAAATGAGCTCGTTCGTATAATATTTGTTTGGTGTGATTTGACTTGACGTGTCGACAACACTCAGTCAGTCTAACACACACACGGTTTTTTGCAAACATGTGCCACTGACTGATGTTATTAATCATCATTCATGATCGTTTATATATATATATATATATATGCAAGTAAATTAGATAGGCTCTTCTTTTACTCTCTGTCGCTCCGGCTTCTCTTTCTTACATGCAAACTGAGTGGTATTGGTGGAAGGAGAGGAGATGCAGATGATGAAATGATGTGATGAGATGAGATGAAAAAAATATGGGTTTTAATCCAATGACATAAAAATTTGTTTATGTACGCCTGCTATTGCTCCTGCATGGCATCAAGTCAAGTCAAGTCAAATACTTATGTATGAAACATTTTATCCTAAACCTTGCATACTTTAATGAGAATTGATTATTTTTTGTTCGGCCAATAATCCTGCTGGTTGCAGAATATTTAATGTACTTTAGGTACATTGTGCTGTCCTCAATCCCTGTCCAATCCAAATTAACCCATTTGTAAAAGATTAAGTGAGCAAAATGGCAATTGGCACTCTTTGCAAAATGAAATGACACCCTGTTGTTTACATTGGGTGTTGGTATTACATAATTTGACATGATATGATAGCTTTATACTCACAATTTGTCGAGACTCAGATCTCTTTCTTGATTAAAAGAAAAGAATATGAATAATATTAGATATGCAAATGTTAACGAGATGACGTTTTGCTGATCACTCACATTTGAGATATGCATAATGAAAGAAATCAATTGACTAAAACAATGCACTGCCATACTTTCATACAAAAATTATTACTTGTTACAAAGTATTCTGTACATCAGATAAAAACAAACATTCCTGTAAATGAAGATGAGAATGCGTGATGCATCATGCAATCATGTCATAAAAGTTAACAGGTCTGTCCAAATAATAATAAAAAAAAGTACCCGATTCGATAAAGATGGAAGTGGAGAACGTACGAGAGTAAGTGAGAGCGTTGCTCTGTTCATTACAGTCAGTTTGTGTGTAGGCAATGAAAGGACTGCTGATGATGATGATACAAGTGACCTCCTACACTGTTTCCATTCCCAACCCCACCATATTTTATGTCAGGACAAGTGATCGAGATCTTGGATGTGGTGACAATGTTTTCTCCAGATGACACGGGCTCGACTTCAAACGTGTATGAAGCGGTGATACTCAGTCTTAGTGATGTTGGAACACCTCCACCTCCTCCAAAACATGTTTACAGCGATCCATTAGAATACTCATCTTATTTTCATGACTCATGATACCATTCACATGCCCGTGCTTGATCTTTTGCCAGATATGTAGGCTTTATGTGGTGGCATGTGCCACTCCCAATTTTGAGACATAAAGGAGGAATAACAACCAACGACTTAGATTTATGCATGCAAAACAAGTACAAGCCAGTTATGGCTTCATATGCTAATTATATTCGTGAGTATTGAAAAAACCATGACAATCAAAAATGACAATGAGACTTACGTGAGAAAGAAATCGCCTTGATGAAACGTTATATGTATATTATGGTGTGATCCTGAAATAAATATTGAAAGTATTTTCGGTACCCGAAAAAAAGTATTAATTGTTTGCAATCATCATCATCATCTGATCATTAATATGGTAAAGTTACATGCTTATTTAGTAGTACAGTACTTGTTTGTATTTATCTCAAAAAATCATTTTCCTTTAACATCTTTTCCACGCTCAACTAACTAACAAAAAATTAGAAAAAACGATTCTTAGCATTAATTAAACAATTAATTAGCTAGCTACATACTATAACCATAGATCGTAATTAATTATTCCTTTATGATGTTGTGTGAGTACCTGGTAAGAATTGTTGCCTTGGTGTTGATTTCACAATTAGTTACAATCAATTAATTATTGAAAAGGAAATAACTCTAAACTCTTGCTATTACATTTTTAAAAGTTAGTTGAATCAAATCGAGAAAGGTTCGAGAATACAATACATATTATTATCATTACAATTTACAATACAATAAAAATGGTCATCAATATTTTATCATTCATTTTTTAAAGTTGTAGCAATAGCAACAGCATCAAGAATCATTTCTGTTCTGTACTTATTAACTGTATAACATAAAATAATAATTATTGTCAAATAAAAAGAATCATTCAATTCAAAAGAAGATGGTTAACATTAAGAAGGCTGGAAACTAAACTACTACAAGAAAGAATAGTGTGTGATGTGATCAATCAATATGATTTACAATTAAAATTAAAAGATCAAATAAAATATAAGGCAAATGAGTAGAGTAGGGGGTAGGTAGATACAAGACTGACTCATTTCATTTCATTACTTTTTCTAACTTATTAAAAAGCGACGAGTGACAAACACGACAACGATTTTTTTTGTAAAAGGTCACCGGTGATCACGCAAAGAAGGTGGGCTCACTGGTCATCATCCTCTTCTTTCTCCTCTCTCTCACCGTTTCCAACACCATCATCATCATCCTCTTCTTTCTCCTCTCTCTCACCGTTTCCAACGCCATCATCATCATCCTCTTCTTTCTCCTCTACTCCTTCCTCTCCTTTTTCACCTTCCTCCCTGTTAAAGAAAAGCAAAGAAATAAAATAATGATAAAATACGGAGAAGTTAAAGAATATTAAAGATTGAAGTCATTATGATTTTTCTGAGGGAGACAAGAAAAAACTACTAGTGAAGTACTTACAAGGCTTCATCATCGCCATCCTCCATATCCGGAGTAAGATAGTACTGGAGTGGGTTAGGCCACAAATCATCCTTGATCACTTCCGCAATATCATCAGCAGCCGGGTCCTTGTTGTCACTAAACCAAGAGAAGAAAGTCTTCTGCTCCAAGCCCCTCTTCCTTCTTGCATCAATGATTTGAGGCTGATTCTTCGAGAGATCCATGTTCTCCTTCCATTTAATAGTAGTCGAGGTGCTCTGGGGCTCCGCTGTAATCACAAGAGAGAATAAGCAACCCCATACTAAATTACATTAGCACATTTCCCCCCAAATCCGCCACCCCTCCTTTACTTAACTTACTGTGTAATTCATTGATAAGCTCACTATTCGGCCCTAGCTGGAACTCTTTGATCAACTCTGCATTTTCAAAGAAGGGGTTCTCATCAAAAATGAACTTGACGCGGAACCCATTCTCCACATTCTCAAACTCTTCCACTTCCAACTTCTTCAAGAAATGGAGACAATCGTCTTCCTCCTCGTCGACGAGCATCGAGATCTTGGGATGGTGGACGATAGCATTCACCCAAAAGTGGGGGATTTTCTCAATAACCGCCGCCCTCTTGTCATAGTAAGGCTTTCGGAGCTTGTTGTACTTGGTTTTTATTTGGAAGATCTCCTTGGACTCCTTCTCATTGAGTTCAGTAAACTCGTTTTGTCCGGCGTCAATGATGCAGATTGCTTTCTGGGTAGCTTCATTCATCCCGCCTTGTTGATTATCATCATCATCCTCTTCTTCCTCCTCTTCCTCAACGCTATCATCATCATCCTCTTCTTCCTCCTCTTCCTCAACGCTATCATCATCATCCTCTTCTTCCTCCTCTCCCTCAACGTCATCATCATCATCCTCTTGTTCCTCAACGCCATCATCCTCATCCTCTTCCTCCTCTTCTTCTTCACCTTCCTCCCTGTTAAAAACAGAGAAATAAAGTAATTAAAAATGAGGAGGAGTTAAGTAAAGATTGGGGTTTTATTAAGGAAAACAGGATAGAGCTACTACTTACGAGGTTTCATCATCGCCATCCTCCATATCCGGTGTAAGATAGTTCTGGAGTGGGTTAGGCCACAAATTATCCTTGATCACCATTGCCAAATCATCCTCAGCAGTCGGGTCCTTGTTTTCACTAAACCAAGAGAAGAAAGTCTTCTGCTCCAAGCCCCTCTTCCTCCTTGCATCAATGATTTGAGGCTGCTTCTTTGAGAGATCCATGTTCTCCTTCCATTTAATAACTGTAGATGTACTCTTGGGCTCCGCTGTAATCACAAGAGAGAACAAGCAACCCCAAATTAAATTACATTAGCTCATTTCCGTCCAAATCCGCCACCCCTCCTTTACTTAACTTACTGTGTAATTCATTGATAAGCTCACTATTCGGCCCTAGCTGGAACTCTTTGATCAACTCTGCATTTTCAAAGAAGGGGTTCTCATCAAAAATGAACTTGACTCGGAATCCATTCTCCACGTTGTCAAACTCTTCCACTTCCAACTTCTTCAAGAAATGGAGACAATCTTCCTCCTCCTCGTCCACCAGCATCGAGATCTGGGGATGGTTGACGATAGCATTCACCCAAAAGTTGGGGATTTTCTCAATAACCGCCGCCCTCTTGTCATAGTAAGGCTTTCGGAGCTTGTTGTACTTTTTCTTTACTTGGAAGATCTCCTTGGACTCCTTCTCATTGAGTTCATTAAACTCGTTTTGACACTCATCAATGTCGGAGAGCGCTTGCCGGGTGGCTTCATTCATCTGTTGGTCATCATCATCAGAACCAGCTCCTCCATTATTGGACTCTTTCTCTACTCGCTTGATTTTACGGTGGCTGGGGCCACTGCTACTCATATTGATGCCTGAAACCACAAAGAAAAATGTAACCGAAATTAAAACTCTCATAAAAAACTCAAAAGGACCTACAACTACCACCCCTTTTCCTCTTGGACTAATATTTTATGGAATAAAATTAGAAACCACAATTAAAAACCTTTGCTTAAAAGTTTAAATATAAAAAAGAAGAACAGTTGATAGTCAAACAGTCAGTGCACAAGCAAGAACTCGCAATAAAAATGAAGGAAGAATGTCTCGTTTCTTTTGTGCACCGCACAACAACTCACACAATATTTTTGTGTTGTTGAACCAAAAATACTAACTCAAAAAATGAAATTAAAATCTCGCCAATTAAGTCTGGATTCCTTCTGAGTTGAAGTTAATTAGAGGGTGATTAAAAATATTTAATAGTAAATATTTTTCAGTAAAGGGAGACGAACACAAACACAAGGCAGACGAAGACAGGCACACTCAAACGGAGAGGTGAGAGTAGAGCACAAAAGTGTCAAAGGAGGTTTTGTGATATGATGAGAAGTCGGAGAGCGCTTTTTGTTTGCATTGCTAGTGCAATTCTTGAATTTGATGCGTTTTGCATTTGCACAAAGTGCATTGATATGTAGATGCTGATACTTTGATTAGCTAGCATAAAGGAAGGATTTGTCTCATGCGTGCATTCTACGTACTGTTCTGTGTAATAATAATAATGTAATGTGTATTGCACATGATCTATTATGCATATGAGAGCACAGCATCACTCTATGAAGAAGTTCATTTTCAGTCTCCACAGAGTGCAAGTCTTGACTTGCAAAGAATCTCGCACGAGTTTACACAATGCCTTTATGAGTATCTTAGTGATTTTACATTTCCAAATAGGAGAGTGAGAGCAAAAACATCCATCTAGCAAAAATTTGGATTCAAAAACAAAACTTCATTCCGAACCTGGACGAGATTTTATTTGCATTTACATAATCAGACCAAATACATATACACACATACTTAAATCTAAGTTAGAAAGACAATTCATGTCTTTGGGGTAACGTTGGACACAAGTAGATTAAGAAAAGAAGAACTTAACTACAGTAGTAATTTTGGAAAAAGTTAGACATATCAGGCTGCTAACTTATTGATTTAGAACTTACCGATAGGTTTTATAACAAATATTAAATGTTGAATGTATTGATGATACATCTCGACAACAAAATCAAACCCAGCAAAGCATTACTATAAATTTTATATAATAAGTATACGTTGAATACTTAAAACGTAGAAGCTATCACATTTCTCAGGAACTCATTCGTATTCATTTTCTACTCTCATCAGAAATAGTTTAACGAATTGAACCGAATTCTCAGACAATAGTCATACGGACTCTATGCAGACATGGTATTTGATTAGGTAACCAATATGAGAGCACAGCACTGACTAGTTCTCAAACCCCCATTTATCAATTGCGGCTCCAAGTCTCAATTTTGTTTAAGTTTAGCCTAAAAGTTTTAAGCGTCAAGGATTGACATTTAGGTAAGGTAGTTCACATTAAAACCTCAGTCACTGGTCGTGTTTTTAAACAGTTTTATAATTTGTATGAGTAGAGTCCAGTGAGAAGTGGCATTCTTCCCTCACGTTATGTGTTAGCATTACCATCCAATTTTGTATGCAAACGCATTCCTTCATGGTTGAATGTTGTATATGCTTGTAATTGTAATGCATTTAATTTCTATCCTTGAAACCAGCATTTTGCTTTCTACGTTACATGTCCCTTAATGGTTGAAAGTTTGTAATATGAGACAAAGCTTCTTTTCTCAAATCTTTTCTATTCCTGGTCCTTTAACCGAAACAAAACAGAAAATGATAACTAAACGATTTTATGATTTCTCCTTGTATAAAAAATATATAATTAGAAGTATGAAAGTTTTTATGACAATGTCTCATCGAAAATTTAGATGTCTATTATCATCTCGTTATCATACGGTTCCAGAAATATTCTTAACGGATCTGTAGGGCTTTGAGATCCGGAATCACAATGTAAATCTGATACTTCTGATACTAAAATCTCAATCCCAGGTCCAATTACTAACTAATGCCAGAATTGGTTTTGGAATCTCACCGAGGTATGGGAATCCTTCTGGCTCTCTTTTAAATGAAAAATTCTTGTACTTCTGTGACGTGAGAAGAATGAGGATGAAGTATATCTTGCCTCGGTTTACATGAACCTATGTGATTTTCGAACAACCGACTGAAGAAGATGAGCTGGTGTGTTTTTATGCACGGTACCATAAAGTGTAAGAAATATATACAAATACAGCTACAATAGGGATTACCCTTATGAGCTGTGTATGAGATTCAAATGCAAGATGAAACGACTTTTCTTAAATGATATTGGCTTTGTTTCCTTTTTCTTTTCACCTGAATTGGTTTGATGCTCTCTACTATGATTTAGTGCAAGCTAAGATACATGTAGAGAAGTTGTACAATATCTATTTATTCTAGTGACTCACTTTTCACCTAATTTATTTCCGGTGTTATGACTTTTGAAAGAGAAAAGAGTATAAGTAGTTGGCAAGCATGAGTCGTCCTCCTCATTTTTGACTAACAGTTTGAAAATGAAAGATATGCAATCTGAAACCGATAATTAACTGTTCGTTTGAGCTCAAGTTCTACCAGTACCTTTTAAAACTAGTTGTTAAATTCTAATTGATATATGAAAACAGAAGACATAGAAATTGTTTTGGGTTGATAAGCTAACAACAGAATATTATTTGTATTACAAGAAAATCATATAACAACGGTAAAGTGAGATGTTTTGTTATTATTTTACAATAAGATAGTGTTAAAGTCATATTTTGTGACAAATAAATTACGCGACCCCTGTAGATAGTAGAGTTCGGATCACATCATATCTTCTTGTTTTGATCCTCAGTTAGAAACCCCCATGACACAGATTTTACTAATTCAAGTCCATCCAAACATTCCTTCTGAAACTCCATTACGCGTTTAGGAAAGTCAATGAATCCGACCCTCGAAGTTTTGTACCGCTTCATACTACAAAAATATTGGACACAGAAATTAAGATTGAAATGTCATTGTCATTTTCTCAAGTACTAACACTCAATAATTACATGAATCATTCCTTTCATAAATTGTAACTTACATGATGTCGTTCTTGGTCTTGATTATCCATTCCAGGATTTCACGAGGGAGTAAAGCCCACATGTTCTTCGGCATTTTTATTGCAATATTAGCCACTTCATAAATTAATTCCATCGCAGAGTACTGATCATATAGCTCATCCATTTTCACATTCAATCTGGCAAGCATGATCTCCATTTCCATGAGAATTCCAGAGGTGGCTTCTAGTTTGCCTGGCCCCCACTTAGACCGGGTACCCTTTATGATTTCGTTGTACAAGGGAACTTCCTTCCTTAGAATTCCATGGCTAACCGCGAGGCTCTAAATAATTTATGTTCATAATTAGCAACACCACACAACACTTAGAGAGCATGAGCCTACATCATAAACCTAACCAAAATCCTTATATAAAAGGTAAGAGAACAATAATAAGAAATTACTTACTTAATAAGCAGACGTACTTGTCCATTTTGACTAATCTTCTCTTTTTCACAAACCTGAAAAGTAGTCAAAACAAATAAAAAGTAAGTGTCAGCTGTCAATGACCTTGACCAATGAATTAGAATACTTTAATTAATAAATGAGCCTCACGATTACTATTTACCAATGAACTCAAAACCACAAGAACAAAAGTTTCACAATCAATCAATCAATCAACACAATCAAATCACCAAAAACCACGTACATGTGACAACTTCACATCTGATCGTGTGTGAGTGATGTGAATTTCTGTGCTCCTAATAATCATGTGCTCAATACATACCACCACACATTGCATTGCCAGTGCACTTCTTGAATTTGATGCGTTTTGCATTGCACAAAGTGCATTGATATGTAGATGCTAATACTTTGATTAGCTAGCATAATAGAAAGATGTGTCTCATGCGTGCATTCTGCGTAAGCATTGTAATGTGCATATTATACATGATATTATGCATAGCAGACCATCTTGATAAAGAAGTTCGTTTTCGCATCTATTTCGTATTTATATGTATATTGCTAACCTCCATAGTCATCTCCGCAACTCCTGGAGTGCAAACTGCCGAGCTCCACAATGACTGAAATTTTTTAGCAATAAATTTTGCAGCTACTTCAATATATTAAGTTGACGTTTCACATTGAATTCACAGGATATTGCCGAAGGTCTTGTGTCTGGCAACGACTTTTTTCTACTGCTTTTTCTTGTGTTTCTACGAAAGAGCATAATAACCATAAAATCACGAGTGGCAAAGATTTACATATATTCCATAATACACAACATGCATGAAGAATATCGCACTAAACTGCAAGTCCTAAATCTACGCTCAATATCGGAACCCTTGCTTCTGATCCCGTGTCAAATTCTTCATGAATGGAATATTTTTGTGTTTCTTCAATTTATAGCTTTCCGAGTCGAAGCAAAGTGGGGATAAAAAGGTGAAAGTTCTACTTAGCAGCTCATTTTGTGCAACATGTTTATGCATATTTGACATAAAGACAACTCAATTCTGGTAAAAACAACCAGAAGAGTAGGTGTGCTAAGTAAATGAAGAGCCCTTCCCAATCCACAAACGAACGCTCACATTTTTTGTGTAAATTGACGAACGATTTTAAATTTATTTTTGAGTTCATTGTTTAGTTTGACTTTGACTGTTCTGGAGGTTGTTGTTATTGTTTACAATTAGTCGCAAATATTTTCTCACTTTTTCATATGGGTATCATATTATCGTTTATCTTGAGACGAGACGTTATCTGCCATGGAAGAGGTGAATCAAGATGAGCGAAAATTTCCTTGCCCCCACTGTGACAAACGGTTTACGAGTAAAAAAAGTTTTTTCAACAAGGATTATTTAATTCGACATGTGAAACGAGTCCATTCTATAAAGAAGGGTAGTGATGATGATGAACTTCAACAGGAATTAAAACAAAACGTTCATCCCCAACGTTCTTTGGAGGAGGAAACGGAGAAAGAAATGTTTGTTGAACCTATCGTCAATATCTTTTGCTCTGAGAATTTGCGGAAGGCAGAAAACCAAACTGAACCATTGCCACCATTCCGCTTCTCTAGCTCTTAGAAAGTACAATCAACAGATATATAACGTACATGTTTTATTGTGCAGACACTATCAATAAGTCATATTAAGTTTTAACAATTATGAATAAAATCTTTGAAAAACCTTTTTGTATTTATTTGTGTAAAAAAAATATTTTGTTTATAAACATTGTTTGCCTTGCATATACTTGTATACATGCCCAAAAATACACAAAAAAAGGGCCTTTTGACTCCAGTCCAGACTTACATAAAAGGGACTCAAAGATATGTAAGGTGATGGTGAGTCAGAAAAAGTACCTAACAGAAAGGTATACATCTATCGAATGCATTTATGCATATTTCAAAAAATTTAGCTAGAAGGAAGGGTGAAGGGGTACTAGACTGAATTAGACTGAACTTTAGGTGGAGCTCTAATCCATTTTCTTAAATGGAAACCTTGTGTATATTTCACTGATTAAATGCTTCCTGGTTGAGAAACAAAATAATCACTTGAGAATTCGACCAGTGTATATATAATATGCTGTGGTGTACATTTAAGGGATATGTAAAATTTTAACCCATTTTTAATGAGCCTCAGAAAACTGAGTGGTCCCAGTCCCACTGCACTCTTACTCTTACCTACATAATCAAATGCTTCTCAACATTTTTCAAGGATTGATGATCGATCTAATCTATGGTTGACCCATTGTAGTATGATATATAAATCAATTATTCTCAATGTATTCTCCGTGTCAATAATCAAACATCAAGTTACTGATCTAAAAGGTTCAAACAGTCTGTAAATAAACATATTGGTATGGTCTTATTGCATGAACAAAGCTGTTCCAAATCAAAAGGCGTCAAAGAAATTCTTGCCCTGATGAAAGCTAAGTAAAGTTTTGTGTTGCAGCACCAGTCGACTCCAATTCGCCTGACTATAAAGGAAACCATTATCAATAGCACCCTTTCATCATCAAAAGTCCAGCAACTTCGAGCTTAACAGACCAAACCCATGACTTCTGATTCTGGGTGGTGTGTAAAGGATCTAATAGTTTTATTTATGGACACATATGAGGAAGTGCAATGATATTGAAACTCGTTCCATTATATCTATTATTATTAGATGACAGAAACATAAAATGCCGCCTATTAATACAGTCAATTTGTTGTTGTAAGTGAGGAAAAGAAATAATGTACTTAGGTGCAAAAGGCATGCTTCTGTACATGTCGAAATATTGTGATAAAAGGGTTGTGTTTGGATAGAAAATGCATCTCTACTTACAGTTTGCATAAGTTCTTACATGTTTTCTTGTTATGTGTTATAGTAGGACATGGAGAGGAGCAGAAAAATATTATGTGGAAACGAACCAAGCTTGTCATGCACAAGATAGACGTTTTGAGAAAGGGAAAACTGAGAAGGTTCAATTTTATGGCATGATGATGATGAGAATTTTCCATGCGTGTATGTAATGAAAGCTTTCACGGATATGAAGGTTATACTATTATTCAAAGTTGACTTGGAACTAATTTGAATAACTGCCGATGAGTGCCTGATCTCACTCGAATATGATTCAGTAGATTAAAAGATTGAATAAAAAATTCTAGGCCAAAATGCAACACCTGTTATGAAAAACTCTCATAAAGATTGTTTGACAAGCTCAAATGACGCTTTATGAAGCAAGTAAAATTTGACTTTTGGAAAAGTCACCATGTGGAGTATTTGTTTTGCATAGGATTAATGGTCTTTCTATTGTTTAATTTCTGAACTTCAGAATAAAGTCTTAAGGATCACACCGCTTTTTTGGGGCAATGTGAACAACGCAAATAATCATTTAATAGGTCAAATAAAATTCAAAAGATTGATGATTACGAATGTTTCATATAACGTTTCAAGGGTAAAAGACTATTAATTAAAAAGGTTAAGATTTTATAGCAAAAATTTTAGGCAGAAAACCTGTTAAATGAATCTATTGGCTACTAGTTAAGTAATTACAAAAATTCTATCCCCTGACGCTTATTCGAAAGCCTTATTTCCAGCCAAAATTGTCACCAGACTCATGCAGTCCTGAACCTCCTTCTTAAATTTCCGCTCCATGACATTCCACTCCAATTCCAATCCTAGGAACACTCGTACCAAGTTCTTCATGAACCTTCGGAGGTTCAAAGAGTGTTGTTTTTATTGATTGAAACATAAACAACCCTTATGTTATAGATGTAAAGATATATATTTTCTTACTCGTCAACGTCCTTCCATTTTTGAACCAGTTCCTGTTGCTCTTCATCACTCAGCAGCTTCAAAGCTGCAATGTCAATTATATCTTCATCTAACAAAAGTCCAACACTGTTGGCGTCCTCCTTAGCGTTGCGCTTCCTAATTTTTAAGCTTGAGCATTTCATCTCAAACTCTTTGCCAATTTTCGAAAGAGTCTCCATTTGGACAAATCCTTCATTTCCATGCAAAACATCAGATTTTAGTGCTGCATACATCGGCTGTATTGCGTCATTCCAAAATCTGCGGTGCAACATATCCATCTATACAAAGCAAAGAAAATGTAATATACCATGATTAGCCAACCATATAATCGGCAGCAATAAACACTCTACCAAAATCTTCAACAACCTCAATATTCTACAAAGAAAATGTAAATTAAATTCATCTACTTCGTTTATGATAACTTAAGAGGCAGATTTCTAATGGAAATAATGGAACTCAACAGTCATAACTCTTAGCAAATGATATGAAAACACGCTTCTATTACCTGGATATCAATTCCTGTGTTCATGAGTATTATTGAGCCTCGGTGAAAATTTCCGCCTGATCTACACAATACCATTTTTTTTCTAGCACTACGAGCTTCTCCATCATCGTCCATATTGAAAAAACGCTGACAACTGAAGGAGTTACTGTTAAACCAGCATAAAATAAATTGATGTTAATTGTAAAACCAAACGAATGAGAAACCAGTTGTAGCCAATTACTGATATTGCACTTGTGATCTACCGTTAAAGATAATTAATCAATATACGCAAAAAATTATAAGTAATGGAAACTCACACAGGCGCTAACAATAATTTTCACAAAGGACTCACTTACATTTTTTTTAAATGATTAGGAGGAAAAATAAAAAAAATATATATGATATATTTCACTGGATCAATGTAGGGAAACGCAGCCGTCACTCTTGCCAGCATAGGACACTTCTAACCAAACGAAACAAAATATACGAACGAACGAAGGAAATACTTGGAGTCATATAACTGAATTTCATTCACAGATTCAGCTTTAACTAGAATGACTTTATTCTCCATTCACTATATTAGGCATTGCACGAATAAGATATTATGTAGATGGTCCAACTGATATGTTCATAGATCTTATGACCTGGCCTACGTCCGTATGCCGTACTATATGCCACACCATATATGTACATACATGCTGACCCGCAACAAGTAAGTAAAATATTGTGGTTTAAAGGAGACTTTTACGTATTTCTATGCATATATGATACATATATTTGATGCTTTCACGAACAATGCATTGACTACTTATGTATGATGACCTAGGAATATTGTTATGAACACAGCTATGCACTTTACCAAAAGTCTAGATAATATACTTCGTGTTTTTAAGTGAAACAGTAGATGAGACAAACAAAAAGAGTCAGTCCTTGCTTATTATACGATCTAGGGATTGTATATAACTTGTATACCTTCCTATATACCTATAAACAACATCATTCTAATAACTGTTATCATCACAAACTCACTTGCCAGCCATAGCAAGAAGCTGCAAGAAGTACATAATATAATTTGAGTTTTTCTGTTTTTAATATTCTTCAGCAATTCAATTCTCATGAACAGGTTATTATGGTTATGATTTCAATTGCAGGTATGGGGTATGATGCGAAACATCTATATTTGCATTCTGTTGTAAGTTACAGATGCTGCTAATACAGGTTATAAAAATACACACTACGCACATGTATGCAGTTCATGCTCAACTTGGAACTTCTATCAAAAGTATAGTTGCTTTTGCTATCATGGATTTGAAATGTATGCTTTGGGTAAGCAATAAAACATCAACTTGGTTTTGGAAAATATTAATCAGGCTCAAAATTATCATTTTTGTGTCCGACTGAAAACTTTTGGTTCGTGTACAAATAGCCATCAAAATCGCAATAGGCTTACAACTTAACATACCTTTTATGCTTATAGAATAGCATTTATCTAGCTACAAATAAAAGACTCCTCTACGCTTACTAGAATCAGCATCTTTTACCGAAAAGCTTATATTGTTAAAAAAAAGAAAGAGCGCTTCGCTGTAGCACTCACATTATCCAGGTGACTATAACATGTAACAAAGTGGTTCTCCTTCCGTGTGAAGAATGTACCTCAGCCAATGAAGAAGTGGTAAGGCGAATCATCAAAAGGAAAGGTGAGTCTGCGGCGAGCCAATCAGTTGGCAGTCTAAATTCGATCTCATCTATGCTCACCTCAAAATTTTCACTTTGCTCTGCCTAGATTGTTCACCTAGATAATAGCTTAATATTTAGATATAGGTGCATTGTGTAGAGGTTTCATTCATACACGGACTGCAAATAGGGACATGGTCAGATTTATATATTTTATTAACATGTTGGTTTGCTATAATAAGAAATTGTGAAGGAAACAATTTTTGAGGATGTTTCCTTGGCTTAAAATAAGTATTTTCTATTTGCATTTTTCACTCCAAAAACTCAGGTACTTTCTTAAAGTACTAAGGTTTGAGGGATATTTTTCATTATTACAAAGAAGGATTATGTTCCAATGAAAAACGAATTGGACGAGTGTTAATGGACAGGTAATAAAATTGCAGGTGTTGAGATGTAGACAACTTCTAGTTAGGATGATTCACCTCTTCTATTCAAATTGAAAAGGTCGGCCTTTTACGCGTCGAGCCATTTTGCTTCATGTATTGTATTGAATATGCGGCATGCGACTGACGTATGTATCTGATTGCAGTTACTTCCTACATTTGGATTATTTACCTTTTCCATCAGCCTTTCATAATAAAGCCCTTCACAGACAATATTACTTGAAACCACATATTTGACTAACATTTGTTGAATGGAGCATGATGAATCATCAAGAATTAGGAACTAACGAGAAGAAAATCCGTCGTTCTCAAAATGTTCAAGCTTCGATAAAAACAGTGTTATGTAAACACCCTTCTTAACTAGCCAACAATCAAGTATTTTAATAATTTATGATTTTGTTGCACGTGCATTGAGCATAAGATGGCACATCTTTTATGCAAAAGCTTTAAACTACAAATTTCAAAGGTCAGCAAAAAAACTGGAGCGTTTCCAAATCAACTTCATATTAATTTTGATTAAATTTTTTGTTGTGATTTTAAAAACAGTACACATGAGTTGACTACACAAAACGTAGATAAGAAAACATGACAGTTATGTTGTAGCATGCACTCTTTGGTTGTGGTATGGATCTTTTACTTTATTTATTTATAATTATTAGATGATAAATATATTTACATTGTGGGCACATCCAACTTGTTTGTATTGGAATTCTGTATTTCTTTGTTTACTATGTTCACAAAGCCTCTTGCACAATTCTCTACTATAAACCAGTGCTTACAAATAAAGAAAATGCTTGAGTAAAATACGTGTCGATTCCCTCTCCCTTAAAAGAAGGCTTACATTGTACTAGACGACAATAAAATAATCTATAACTCAAGCAGAGGTGAAGGTTAGGACTTAACAACACAAGTATAAACGACAGCCTAATTTAGTTTTACATTCACGTTTTCATTTTCAATCGGGGAGAGAAACCATAATGTACATATATATTTTGTTACGCAATCATCATAGGTTTGGTTGCTTGTAAAAAACTTAAACATGAATGGTATATTGTTGCTACGAAAGATTTGAAAAAAAGCTTAACACGTTTTTTGAATCAGTTATAACAATAATGAAAAACAACCCCAACCCTGCTATGAGCTGGAACGGCTTTCAATTTTACTGGAGAAAGAAATACATTTTAGGGTGTTGTAAAGAAGCTTGTCAGCTTCACAATCTTTCTCAAAAAACACTTGCCTTCTGACCATAATAAAAACTAAAGATTGGGCAAGTCATAAAAATTATTGGGTCTTTGGGTCTCACTTCCTTACTTTC
This sequence comes from Orchesella flavescens, assembly GCA_964034955.1. NCBI lineage: Eukaryota > Metazoa > Arthropoda > Collembola > Entomobryomorpha > Orchesellidae > Orchesella > Orchesella flavescens. The sequence goes on along the minus strand of OZ035953.1, from coordinate 16,321,476 downwards.
TAATTTGATTCAACATCCTCAATATTCTATTAGTTACGAATTGGATTCGTTTACACGTAGACTGTTTCTGTATGTTTCAGCGTTTTAGTTTATGTATGGTTGGGTATGCGGGTGTAGAGGTGTGTATGTATGCTTACGATACAGAAACGAGAAAGCAGGGAAGTTATGATAAGATGTTATTTCAAAATTCCAGCTAAATCAATTTTTCTGGAATTTTTTGGAGACTTTTTTGTAATTATGAAATTACTTCTGCTGAGTTCTTCATTTTGACAACTTTTATGTCTAGAGCAACTGAAATTTTGTTGATGCATATCAATATATATTATGCCAACTGCAACATGTTATGACTGGCGGTAGAAGACCATAGAAGCTGATGCTCATTTCAGGGAGTGATGAGTGGAGTAATTGGGATATAATAAACAGCATCGGTCAAATGAATATCTGCCTGCTAAGTAGATGCACAGACTACATTCAGCAAGACAAGGCACAAAGAACACCGTTTAAGTATTCTTTGACCATTCATAAAGTGCAATTGTAATTGAAAAAGGAAAAATATTCCTATGTAAGATGGTGTAAAACTTCACAGCGTGAGTTAAAGAAGGTGGGCAGAAGCCTGCATGAATAACATGTCATTGTTTAGATGAATTCATCCAGTCTAGCATGTCGGCAGTTTTGGTTTACACAATGTCATAAAAACATTTAAGTCATGGAAAACCAAAGGAGAAGAAGTCAGGGTACATAGCAATAAAACGAAAAGCTGCATATTCAACTTGAGTTGCAACTTTAAACCTTTTTTCTTCAACAAAGTTGCTGAAGGAAAAAAGGACACCAGAGCAACTATCGTATACACAGCTTTTGTAAAGCGGAAGGAAAAATATCCCAAGCCTGCTTATGTCCTTGGTGGCTACTTGACTTTGCGATGACGAATACACGATGTTTGCAAGAAACATATAATCTCAAGCCTCACGGATTTAGTACGTTCAATCGTCAGCACGGCTGCCGTAATTTTTTGTAGCAAATAATGACTGTACATCGTTTCTTAGATTTCATGTCAATGATTTATGTGAGCAAAAAAATATGAACCCCATTTTGTAAAATATTAATCAGGCTTACAAAGTCGTTTATGCGTCCGACTGAGCACTTTTGGTTTGTGTGCTAATTTGCTAATAGCCATCCCAATTTAGACTTAGCATACATTTTATGCTTACGGTATAGTATTTATATAGCTACAAATAAAAGACTACCATACGCATACCCCAATAAACATCTTTCACCTACAATTTTGTGTTTGTAAAATAAAAGCAGTGCGCTGCGCTGTAGCATTCACATTATCCAGGTGACTATGTAATAAAATAAAGTATTTCTCTTTCCGTCTGAAGAAATTACTTCAGCCAATGAAGAGGTGGCAAGGTGAATCATCAAAAGGAAAGGTGAGTCTGTTGCAAGCCAATCAGTCTCAATAGGATCTCATCTATGCTCTCCTCGCCATTCCCTTAGCAAGCGTCTTCTGAGTGGGCTTCTTGAAGTCATTCCGAACCACTATTGTCAATGTAATAGCAGGCATCGTAAATAATAGCAGGAGGAAAATTATCACCTTGCTCAGGTGAGATTGAGAACTCCAAAAGCATATGAACCTGGTGGTATAGGGAATCCAAACAAATGATTTTGTTAAACTACTTTTCATGCGTGTTTATTGATTTAAATTTATATACTAATATTATTTCTATCTTCATATATTAGTGATCCTTGTACTAGGCCTGTGGCTGTAAAACAATTTAAGTCATGCACAACCTAACGAAGGAAAACATAAGGGATATATTGCAATAAAAATATGAAAAGCTCTGCTTGGGGTAGAACTTAAAACCCTTTTTCGTCTTGATATTTGCTGCAGGGAAAAGTACGTGTTTCCATATAATACAGACAGCTCAGCAAATGCAAACATTGTTTACCCATTTCTTTTCCTTACCAATTTCGTACAAGGTCTGAGTTCTTTCCGAGTCCAGCTGGAGTACTCATGTTCTGTAAAGCAAGGCTCATTTTGCTATTTTGTACAATTCTCGTGTAAATGCCCTCTTCTACAATGCTTCATCCTTTCTTTATTCTACTGAAACTTTACCGAAAGTAATGAGTTTGACTTGTGCTGTGGCCTAAGTGTCCTTCTCTTTTTTTAGCCTCCTTATCTTTTTCTAGAGATAAATACCAGCATTGATTCTACCAAGTTGTAAACTACACAACTGTTTCTTTATGCTTTACAAAAAATGAAAACGGCTGACATATAAAACAGGTTTCCTTATCATGGGAGATTTGAGAGTTTGACAAAAAGGAGTAGAAGTAATGAAACCTTTAGTTTTATATTCATCACAGGAGGTTTTGTGAATGGTTTGGAACTTTGTTTCTGTCATTATGTGTTAGCTCGCTGCCATATCCATTGTGAAATTTATGTCTTTTTATGGGTTCAGTTTGGAGTTCAGTTGTGCTCCATTACATTTCTACCCTCTTTGCTGTTTACAGCGAAAGAGGAGATTTTCAATGGAAATGTATACTAGAAACGCAAACCATGAGAAAGTGTCATTTCGTTCAAGGTTTTACCCATTTTTAGGATATTCGTCAACCTATGTATTTCCATTGCTGCACCTGATCACCGAGTGCAGAGACATTAACTATTTCAAGACCCTGTGATATTGCAGTAATATTATTATATGTTTGTACGCCGATGCTTACATAATTATATGTATAGTTAAGGGTTACCTATACTCGTAAATTCGGCATACTTTGTTGCTCTTAGTTTCTCAACTGCAAAATGTATGAGCACCTATTTCGCATTCTATCTCACTGGGCTCACAAATATTCGCGATAATAACTACAAATGTCATCAGTTTATACCGGTAGGTATGTCCGACCATTTAGATTCACCCAAACCAAACAAACCGCATGCAATAGTCATCAGGAAATGTGAGACGTACTGTTAGATGATGACTTGAATAATGCCAACCTGTTGTACATAAAGTTTCACAAAAATAGAATAACCAAAACTTATCCCAAATGATTCTTCTCATTCACACCATCAACATTGTACAAAACAATTGTGGAAACTTTTACACAAAAAAATAATTTTACAAATCCGAAAGCAAGAAGAAATCAAATCAAAGAGTGATTCCAGCTATCCTCACGTTTATTTGGTTGGTATGTATGCAGCATGTGCTTTGTGTCAGGCACAAACACGTGTCTGCTACATTACAACTGTCATGTAAGTGGAATAATTCTCCCATTTACGAACTGTAATACTTGTTAAAAAAGCATGTAGGCATGTGATGAGGTTTCGTTTACTAAGCAGATGACAGGGCTCATGGGGTAGAAGTAGATCACTACTTCGCTATATTTTCTTTTTAAATTTTATGCGTGAATAGGAAGCTAATTGATATTTGGCTTTGGGTTCAGTTCCTTAATGTCTCAAAGGAAAAGGGATACTCATCCTACACGTTTCTTTACTCATGCAACTACTTTTCTTCCACACCACTACGGGTCTACAGGCATAACCCGAGAAATTATATATATAAATATCTTCATACACACGTTTCTGAAATCCTTCCCTTTCCCTTTTTATTTACAAGTTTTTAGTTATAGTTTCTTTTCGAAACAAGTATAATGTATACACTTATTGGCGAAGCTAACTAGCAACATCAAAAAGCACGTTTAAAACCAAACAACAAAATCTTTCCTTCTAAACAACATGAATCTTTTCTTACACGAACTGACAGACATGAGCTTTAGTTAGGCCTTATTGGATGGAAATTCGCTTTAATGATCAAGCACGCTTGAATATGCAATAACTGCATCATTGTAAATATACATTCATATCCAAGCCTTCGCTTCGCTTGATGTATTAAATTAATATAACTCCTTTAATATAAGTCAAAGGAAGGTGAATGATGCAATGTCTTGGTTTTTTACTCTTCACCAGTGACCAGCAATTCATTTTTTATGTACACGAGATATGAGTATCGGAAGAAACATCCATATTTGCATGCTATTGTAAGTTACAGCTACTTCAAATAAAGGTAATGATAATACACAGTAGATGACAATGCCAACACCATATCAATACAGCTCATCGATGATATGAAGATGAATGAAATATTTTCCCTCCCCTTGCCTGAAATTATTCTTTATGTTATATGTTTGTAAATAACATGTTTATTACAACAAGAATATAATAATGCAGCATTGACACAAATTAAACCATTCGTAAAGCGAAGATCATCTTAAAAGCCCAAGCGTGAGTGTAAGCATGTATGTATGATGCGATATATGTCTTCATTTTTCTTAAGCACTAATGTATCGCCTTGCTCAGCTCACTTTCAGTATTGTGACTTGACATTTCAGTGTAAATCTAAAGCTAAAATTATGTTTATTCAGTAACCCAGTCTCATGTAATACAACGAAACATCACATCTTGGCATCCTGTAGAATGTATTGTCCATTGGTTTGGAATAATGTCAGTCTACCCTACACACTTTGATACCATGTTCAAAGCTGAGACAGATATAATATACCACACCACTAATAACAAGTATATAATGTATTATTTCCATGCGTAATATTTATGAAATTTTCAACTTTCTTGGAGCGTCAAGGTGTAGATATAAGAATTACTATATGCTAACCCTTTGATTCTTCGTCTCCAACACTTTCTTATATAATATTCTTTGACTCCTTCCCTCTGTTAATATTGTGAGGTAGCGTTGATTTCTATATAGCACATTGAATAGCCCCCTATATTTCGAATGCTTTTTATGATGCCTACATGTACATTATACCTCATAAGGTAGGTACATATGTACATATTTCTGTTGTAGCTTATAGCAATACAAAATAGAAACATAGTATGTATGGTGCTAGAAGGATAGGAAGTTGTGTTGGTAGTGGTTTTTTCTTTGTGATTCTGGGATGGAGAAAATGTATTTGTTGTCCTGTCCTGTAATCCTGTTGATTTTTGGATGATACACGAGTACAACCCAAAGTGTACAAGCTGCATAAATCAAGCAAGACTTGAGTTGACGCTAAGCCATAACTCAATATCCACTTCTCTGCTCCATTTAGTGGGCTCTACTTAAGTCCTTGTTAGTTTGGTTTTGGCACTCACGATTACGACTCTGAGCGTCTCACCCTTCGTTTAAAATATTCAGTGTAAGTTTCAAGCATTCAAGTAAAAATTGATTTTATTTTTATTTCCGTTTGCAAAAACTTTTGAAAACTCATTGTGTATTCAACAAGTATCAATAAGTGGCGAATTGATTACGGTAAATTTCACTTGATACTTACAGTGATCTGTATCAAAAGTGATCCAGAATGGTGGTGGTTGCCAAAACTGTGGCGGAACGCCGCAAGGAAAAACTAAAAAAGCGACACGGGAGAGTGGTAGTAAATTGGAATTGCGTTAATTACTACAAAAAAGCCTTCATCAAAACAATTGAGGAAATCTCTGAAGAGGTAGGTATCACAATCTTACATATAATATTTAGTTTTTAGCACATTGTAGCCCTAAATTTTCGACTTAAAATTAGCATTTTGATGAGGATACATATCATGAGTGCATTGATTTAATATAAAAATTATTGGTGTCACATTTTATATGATGTGTCCACAGAAATTACAAACCATTGATATTATTCATACGGCTTTTCTCTAATCATGTATTTTTTCTTTTGTTTTTTCTTGCAGATTGACGAATTGGACAAGAATTTGCGGAACAAAGGAGAGTTGCCACTGATGCAGTTAGCATTGCCGCCAACACCAATCGTGATTCGTACCACGCGTGCTATTGCTAGTATTGACTTACATGCAATCTCTTACTATCCCTACGACCTTCGAATGAGAGTTCAAGACGCGGACGATGAAATACACGAGGAGCTGGAGCGTCTTCAGTGCAAAATGAAGACATTTGAAGGATTCTACGCCATGAAGCCAAAGCAGAGAAAAGAACTCGCCCAGAAATTGGAGTCTGCTCGATCGTAAGTAGTACAGTGCATTAAATCATTCGCTAATTATTTTGCGTTGCATATGTATTTGTGCTTTCATTTATTTTAATTAAAAAACCTCTGTTTTACTGTGCGTTTTAGATTTCTGAAGGGCAAGAAAATCCTTTTCAAAGAGTTGCATGATGAGTGGCAAGAGATAAAAGAAAAAATGTTAGAAAAATCCAAGGTCATCCTCAGCAAATTTTTCGATCACGAAATAATTTTGCTTGAGGAGAAACCTGAAGACGCCCAAGAGGGTCAAGACGAAGGTCAAGACGACGGACAAGACGATGGTCAAGTCGATGGAATGGACGACGGACAAGACGACTAATTACCTTTAAAGGATTTGGTCACCTCCAACCTCCAGCCAGCAATCATTTTACAATATATTATATTTGATAAAGAATCTTTAGGTAAAGGTAGGTGTTACCCTATGTAACACTTGGTGTTTTTTTATTTACAATACTTTCATTATTACTCATAACAATAATTTTCTTTCTTTTATTAATTAAACAAGCAAATGTACTGCTAAAATTACTCCTAACATTGCTGTTGTTCTTGTCCGCCATTATTTCATACATCATGGGAAAGTGATTATTAATAAGAACATTCAAGGTTTATCTTATAATATAATCTTCGCATAAATATTTTTGAGCAAAACAGAATGAAACATATATATGCATATAACTTACTAAAAGAATTCCATACTTCCAAAACTAGGCTAGAGTTCAAATACACCACTACCTTCTTTGAGAGATTCATAATAGTTTGGGTTTGAATCCAGCTATATTTTATCTTGAACATCAACACATCACATCATCATTAGTGGGTTTTATATGGCCTCGAGGTTTTTGTATAATAGAAGGGCAAAGCATTTTTGGCCACAAAAGAATGATTCTTTCATTTGACATTTTACCTTCATGGCATACCTGAAATCAACATTCTTAATGAAACCAGAAGATGTGTAGTGTCTCATTTTTCATATTTATCTTCATCTACCAACCACCACACATAAAAGTTTGCATAGATTAAACGTAACCCAACCCAATTTCACTCTAGAGTTGATTTGAAACAGCACGATCCCTTACAATATGACACACAATACAAGCTCTTGCAAAGCAGCAGGCGTCAGAAAACCAACGCCGTACAATTTATGGAAATCATCAACCTTTTCAACAACAGTCAAGTATCTTCGAACATCAGCAATCCAAATTCATGGGCACGTTTTATGTATGACTCTCTTACTTCTCAACCCTGATGCAACTATTCTGTCCATCCCTTACTAACATCCGTTCGCATTGTGCCACGTTTGAACTCATATTCTTTTGGTGAGATTTTGCGTAACTTAAACTAAATACATTACAGCCAACAACAAGCCTAATGGTGGATAAATGCTACTCTTGAAATTATTAATCTGTTGAAAAATCGCATTCATCTCTCTGCATTAGTATAAACCCGAGGCCATATTTATACCAGCATAACAAGATTTGTTGAATTCGTTTAATTTGTAACCCTATTATGCTGCAGGAGAGGCCTGGTGATATGTGTTTGTAGCTTCATTGCGTAGCATGCGATTTCGAAGCAAGGTACTAAATTGACTGGAGCTCAGTAGCCTATTCAAAAGGTGGTGGATAAGACAAGGAATGAGGCATTTAAGTATTCAAGCGTTTCTAAATCGGTTGAGTAAGCCATGAACTTCACTTATTTTTCTATTAAAACATTAAGTTGCCTTATGTTATACCATTCCTGATTGGGAATTATTGTAGCAGTTATTATTCCAGTTAATACGGAAATACGATTCAAAATAACACCTGGGTCAGCTTTGCTGAGTGTGCTAGTTTCCCTTTCTTTTTCAATTACATGATGATTTTGACTATATTGAATCAATCTTCACTCAAGAGAAGACTTCCATGTAATCAAATGCACAAATATTTCCGGTTTTCAGAAAACATAAAGCAGCTCTTGCAAATCAACGTTTCTTGCTAAGTAACGTTTGTTGTGCCAGCAGTTGTTTATTCCAAGTTCAACGACTTTGATGAAAATCATGATCAATAGTACTCTTTCATTATAAGTCAAGGCCCTTGAAACTTATTATCCCCCATCCCATGATTTCCCGATTCCGGGTGTGGAAAGGTTCTATAACATTATTTGTAGATATAAATATAGGTGGATGGGAATGATACTCGTTCTGTTGTATGTATCTATGTGAGGGACAAAAAAGAAATGCAGCCTAAAATAATTTTAATGTTTTATTGTAAGTAAAAGAATCCTGTACCTACAGGCATGTTTGTATACACCGCATAATATAGGGTTGAAATGTTGTGATAAGTGTGCTGTAGTCTGTATTTACATGTTTAATTTGCACGTTTATGGTTACGTTTATATCTCACATGCATTTTCTCAACGGCTCTAGTGGAAAGGGAACGAAGGTGAAAATTAAAATATTATATGTGAAAACAAAAAAGGATATGATACTGGTCGATGTTTTCTGGTACTTTGAAAGCCTAGATGCTTTAGTACTGGCTTTATTGTTATTATTGATGAAAGTACGAAAATGTACTGCATCTTTCGAATGCAGATTAAGAACATGGATGCAAATTTTTTTGTAAAAGGTTCTCTGCTGCAAGTACAGCAGCCTACAATGCAAAAGATCTGCACATACAATGTATATGTACTGTACATACAACACACATTTTTAACGGAAGCAAAGTTGGAACTGAGCTTTCATTAGTTGCGTCACAGATGACTTTAAACATTTGAATATACCGATGCATTTTGGCTTTGCTTCCTCTCTTCCAAGTCTCAAAGCTATCCGTGCGATACTTTCTCTTTCTTTGATTTCACCAGCCCACGGTTTACTACACAAACAAAATTTATAAAGCTACATATTACAACAGTTACTTCAAATAATAACACAAAACTGAACTTGGTAAACTACTTCCGTAAATGTTAAACTTAATTTGCTTAAGTAATTTCAAACTCGTATTTTGCATTCATGCTTCACGGAGAAGAAATAACAATCGGATTTGAAATTATTTAAGTAACACACAGTGGAAGTACTCTGACTCTGTCAACATTCCCACTTCCTCATATCCCTACGAACATCTTTTGCATACATCTTGGCATAGCGAAATACCATCATTAACATAAAAGACATCAGGAAAAGATATACTCTGCAGCGAGCAAGCTATTAGAAAGAACCTGAGAGGGCTTTGGTTGCCTCATATGCATAAATTCCAAAGAATCCGAAAGCGACCTCACAGACTTATATACTGGAAGTTTGGATGAAGATAGAGGGGCTGTTCCTGGATAAAGTAGGAAAAGAGCCTGGAATATTACTCCGAAGAAAAAAAAAGTAATTTAGAACACAAAATGTCGTGAATGTTGAGAAAGACAAAATAAAGAGCTTATACATACAGTTTGCCTAATAAAGAACTACTTTTAAATCCATGGGAAAATTCTAAGAGCAAATATTTAGGTGTTTGTTGACATAGAATCATAATTCAGAATATGTCTGACATCGCTGCTTGTGGTTAGTCATTGCTTACTGCGGTTTACCTTTTTTATTGTGAAAATAAATTCAGATGGAAATTTTTAGACACCTTTTGTCATAGCTGTCAACTTACCTGTCCAATCTAACCTTTTTCGACTGAAAAAATGTCACTCCAGACACAAGTGCAATGCTTAAATTAAAGGGGTGCTAGCTATGACTCACGCCACGTTAATTCTTTTTGATGCGGTTGTGTAGCTAATACATTAGATGCATTATAAACATTATAGGCATGAAGGAAAAAATGCAAGCATGACTTAGTAAATCGAAAAGGAATATACACCACAACCTAGGAAGGACCGTGTAAAACATATCTTGCCAACGTATATAATATTAAATGTAAGGGACTCCTGTTAACTGTTCCACAAAAATGCTTGTTGCTGCGTACCTCATCGTCATCGTTCTCTTTTGAGTTTGGAATGAAGTCGCAAATAAAAATGACTGCGACGTCAACCCATCAACACAAAAGATTGTCTACAAAACTAAGAATCTTGATCAATATATGTAATTTGAAGGTAGAACTTCAGACAAGGTGTAGTTCGTAGTTGTGAAAGGCTGCCTTGTGATTGGCTACACTTTATTGGTGAGTGTTCAGTTCACCTGGTGTAGCTGAAAGAAAACACTGATTTCACCTGCCCAATGCAACCTTTCTATGCTGAGGTTGATTGATGCTGGTTCGCCTTTAGTCCACTAATACGCATATTTTATGATCCTCAAAAAGGTTGTGAAACCGGGATGAGCTAAAGTAGATTACCAGTTATGCATGCACTTCACGCTACAAGGGGTGATACCAAAATGCTAATGGTGCTAATAAATTACAAAAGAAAGTAGCTAGTATTCCGGAGATGAAAAGCCAGTGGTGCGTAGGGTGTTAGGTGACTGTGATGATGATGAATCCCCAAATTAATACTACCATATTTCATTCACCCCGTTCAAAACAAAGACATATAATCCTCATAATCAGCTTTACCTATGGATTTGATCATCCTTAATAAATGAAAGATTATTATTTACTTGTATAAACGAAATCAATACATATAATGTTTTTTATAATAATATTAATTTTTCTCTCTACTTTTTATAAATTTTTTTAATGCAGCCTCTGTTTGCATTTTTTAAGCATCAAAATGCAAGTACAAGTCACAAGTAGGCATGCAGTCTTATCAATAAATTGCAATTTTATATATATAAAGACATCTAAGAACCTAAACAGTGGGATCTTGTGTAATATTGTCTCATACTTATGTGAAATGACAATATTTCTAAAATACATTTGGCTGCCAATCAAGAAAACCAATTAATTTAACACATGTGAAACACTTTCCTAAGATCAGGAAAAAATACAACTTACTAACTTTATCACAGCGGCGAGTCTTTGTGCTGATGAAGGGCATGTGTAAAAAATTTGTAAACAAAGATTTAAATCTGTCAAATCGCCTATATGCTCGTAAGACTCCGTTAGTGAAGCTTCGTAACGTTAACTCAGTGTTGTATGAAAGCAGCCCAGATCACGGAGGTGCTTTACTCTGGAACCAAGTTCCAAGGGAAGTTGAGGTAAAGGAGTCAAATATAAATGTGTTTCTTGAAAAATTTAAACAAGATTAACTTGACCAGAATTAGTAATATTATAGTCCATTTTGATTAAAGTTGTTAAATTTAGTTAGTATATTATCTATTTACTATGGTGTCACTGTTGGAAGAACAATGTGCTCTTATGTTACATGAAACGGAAATGACACTTGAATAAAGAATCTTATCTTATGAAACTGTACATAATTAGATTTTCCTGTCGTTGCCTAATTTGATATTTCCATGATCCTGCCAGTAACCCTTTTTAATTGGTATCCCGTAAAATCTACAAACAAAAAAGTGAAGTGAAGGTACTCATTAGTAATTAAAAAATAAAACCCTTGTAAGTAGCTGGAAATTATAGTAATGTGGCATGCCGTAACATTTAATATGCCATATTTTCACGATAGTACATTATGTGCATGACCAGTCAAAAAGAAACTCTTTCATATTAACTTTAATTGTACTTACTTCAATCTATTTCTACTTCGATCTTTCCATCGGTGGTTGGTAAATGGACTGCTGGAACTGCAGTATTATCCAGTAGCATTCGCTTTCTGCGAACAACTTGATCCTGAAGCTGCTCTTGCATCGCCATTCTCTGTGACCTTTCTTTTTTAAGCTCGTTTCTGGTTCCCTCTAATTCCTTTGTCAGTTGTAACTTATTATTCTTCAATGATTCGCAAAGCTTGTCCAGGGGTGCTTGCCTCCTTTTCATGTGCTCCATTTCTGCGTTGAGCTGAGTTAAACGAGAAGTTGCCTCATTTAACTGGCTGGTTAGTTTGTTTTGCTCTCTCAATTTGTTGTCCACTTCGTTTCGCAATTGAAAAACTTTTTGTTCCAAGAACACTAGAGTTTCCTTTTTCTCTTCCAGTTGGGTTTCTTGTTTCTTGACCAGCTCCCTTAAGTTCTGGTTTTTAACTACCAATTCACTATTCCTGATCTTCACTTGTTCCATGTCAGGTATCATTTGTTTTAGATCTTCAGTGGAATAGTTCATGTTACGAAGTTCCTTCCAAAACGTTTTGGTAGATTTTAAATACTCGACCTCATTTGTCAGGTCTTGCTTTTCCTTAACCAGCTTAGCATTATTTTCACTAATAACTTTATTGTGCGCAATCACCCCGTCAAAATTGGTTTTGGTAACTGTACTGTTTTTTAAAGTCTCTAATTCTTCCTTTAAACGGATATTTTCTATTTTCTGCTCATTATATTCTTGCTGTTGGGAACTTAAGCAGGCTTTTAAGCTAGTTAAATCACCCACATATTTTCGTAGCCATGCATCTTTGTACAAAATCAAATTTTGTAGGTAGTGATTTTTTTGTTTGATTTTGTTGAAACCCCACGCTAACCACTGCTGCGTGTGTTGTTGGTGGCTTTGTTCATGGTACGTGGCACCTTGTTGTGTATTGTTTTGCGAATTTATTGTAAGATTTAGTGGCTGTGGCTGTGAAGCACTTGCACCATAAGCAGAATTTAAAGCAACTTGAGTCTGTTTTTGGTGCTGAGAACTAGCTACTGTAACTGCCACGCTTGGAGATTGTTGAGGAGGCTGGACGTGATTTCTGAAGAAGTTCATTTTGGTACTTCAAAAACTTCACGAAATAAATTGTGAATGATAAAATAAGAATAAGCAAAAAGGCCCCAGAATGGCTTGTCAACAAGTTTCTCCGTGTAAATACTTTGTGCGAGTGACCACTGAGAAGAAAAAAGTTGAAGATTTCTGAATGCCTTTTGCTGTCAGTTGTTGGTGTTGAAATAATGATGATTCTTTTTTTCTTTATGTCTATAATAGGCATGTAACTGTAAATCTTTCCACCATCAACTAGAAGGGTTGAGCTGAGTTATTGAAATCCTTTGAGGATGGGTCTGGTCTACCCAACCCCTGCGGTATTAATACAAAGTGGGATATTATGACAATAAAAGTTTTTCATTAAGCATCCCTTTTTACCCTTTGCCAACAATATGATGCATTGAAGTCTGTTCAAACCTCTTTATTATGGCTTGACATAATACATTTAGAAGAAATATAAAATAAAAACTAGAATCTCTGCCTGATTGTTGGTATTTTGAATGAACAAGAAATTTCTGTATTGAAAATGAACCACGACAAACAGACTCATGCAACGCAGGCCAGACTCTACTTTATTGATTTATTTATATCTCAGGAACTTTATAATGAGGCTAATATCCACACCACACGAGCCATCTGAAGAAAACGATCATGTATTGTAATAGAATTAGAAACGATTAATGTTTTGATATGTGAGCAGACGTCTGCTTCAGACCTCGTAACGTTAGACCGTTTTGTTTCATGTCTACAAGATACCGTTGCTTCACACATAGTAGCCCTTTTTTATGAATGGTTGCGATTGTTCTTAGCAGCACTTAGACTTTGCCACCATGGAGAAAATCACACAAGAAGGTAGAGTGCATAATGAAATGTTGAAAACTAGTTTTATAAGTAAAATCATATTCATACCGGCGGCAAATGAAAAAATTATTGCAGCCTTAGCTTATAAGTTCATGGTAAGTCGAAGTGAATTAGCGCTATAGGTAATTTCTACACAGCTAGATAGTAATAATCATTTTGACTTCATCATTCATCGTCATTCATGAAATCATTTCATGTCTCATATTAGGTATCTCCAACATGTACATTCACTTATTACCAAAGTCAAAAATCTGCAGAGAAAGAAACTGATTGTCCTTTCTTCATTCATGATATGATGCACGTAACTCTTCATAAAAGTGGATGTAAGAGCAATTGGTGTAATTCTGAAATAAATTCCACTTCACTCCAAGTTCTAAATTGATTCAGTTTTCACAATCACATTCGTGTTCTTCCTAAACATATTTAATTCACCCATATGATAACGGAGAATATCTTGGATGTCAACTAAACTAACCCGATACTTGCGTTTGTATCGGAGGATATAAAGATACACACCATTGGAAAATAATCGTCAACCGGTCAACCCATACCATAGCATGCATGATAGTATTGTAAATGATATCCTCTATCTTTGTTCCAATGTAATCAGTTTTCCTTAAAAATATATAAAGTGCGACACTCTATTGTTTCTCTTGTCAGTTTTCATCAACCTCGATGTATCCGGCTCATTTCTATAGCTTTAGGCTTTGAAGTTTTTCACACATAAAACTACTTTTTGGTGGCAGCAGACCTTTCGGCTTTCAATTTACTGAGTTATACAAAAAAGCTTGGCCCTTTCTCATCCTGATTTTTCTTTAAGGTAGCAATTTATTAAAGGTAGCGGTGCCAGTGGGAGGCATTCATGCCTATTTATACAAAGCTAATATCTGCTTTCAACAAATGTTTCATCATTTTTGTTTTGTGACTGGAATATGATGAACGATGAATTTGGTTGTGTTTTCCATGGCGCTTTGAAGTATTGAGATGCTGAAGATGATGGTGATATAATGGCAAATAATTTTTTTGGTTACTTTAAGTTTACGTGTTTTATATATGAACGGGACAGAAGTAGAAAAGGGTTGTGGCGAGTTCTTAAATAGTTGGCACACTCATGTTGTGTCAGTAAGACGACGTTGAATCATTGGTGTATTAGAAAATCTTGGGATAGCTCGTACTAATACAATCCAACACATAAATCATTTGCAACAACTTACAACATTTTGATTAGTTTGATTGTTTATTCCCAAATCTTTTGCCACTACATATCACAAGTTATTACTACATTCGTTACTTTATATATTTTTGATATTATATAATGTAATTGCAGTAAACTTATGTGGATTATAATACAAGTTAGTTGCTTGCTCATGCTCAACCTGAGTTGGTGATTTTTCAGTAGGTTTCATCATTTTAATGTGCATGCATGAATTCCAAATGAACTGTTGTATACATAAATTACACTAGGTGACTGATTACGTTACACTTATACGTGGTGGGGTGATAGCCTATATAATCTTTTCAGATTTCATTTCCCACAGAGATAGTTGGAGGCTGCTAATCCAACATCCAACATCATTGGCTGATTGAAAAGGTAGACAGAACAGGATTTCTGACAACTCAGGTGTGCTCAAGAGCCTAGTCACCTGTCGTCAACCGTAACACTAGCTCGCCATTAGTTTGGTGAGCCATACATACCAGTGTTTGGCCAATGCACATGCACATTCGTTTATGATGCTAATGGCTTTGATGTGTTATAAAGCTTTGTTTACTCAAATCTCAAAAGTAATGCCTAAAATGTTTTTTTTAGTGTAAACGTCGTCAACCTAAAAATTTCGAATGCCAACCTAAACAAGACAGTTTCCAAATCCGCTTTATATTAATCGGTAGTATATTTTCGTCATGATATTAAAAACGGTGCACATAAGTTGTTTACACAAAATGCTGATAAGAAACGATAGTGATGATGTTATAGCATACAGCTTCTGAATGCGATTTTGATCTTTAATTACAAGCATTTGATGAAAAAATATTTATATTGTGTGTATATGCAACCTATTTGTATTTTAATCCTTCATTTCCTTTTCCACAAAGCTAGATTAATAATTATATACTATAAATATAATACTTTGGAATAAAGAAAAAGCTGGACCACTCTCTGCTTTCTGTCATCATAGGCGTTCTTCTGCATTTCTTTTTGGAGTGATGGAAATCCTTACCGGATAGCCCACAAAACCTGGGCTTCCTCATCCGAATAAAAGGGATGGTGGGATGTGATAAAGTCCATTAACCATTTTCAAGTGTAAGTTGCAGCGTTACCACCACCGTCATGTCCATCAAACATACCAAAACAGGCTCTTTCAAAACCAATATTTGGCATTTGGTTAACCAATAGATCACCTAACTTCCACAGACGTCATTGGGAGAATGATGAGGAGTGATAGTAATATCTATTCCTTCTTACCAGTGGTTCGCTATGGTTCGGATCCATAACGATGATCTCCATCTTGTCTAGTTTGACCCGTTTTGAATTAAGAAAACAATGTCATATTTTAAAATTGACATTCAACTGTGGCCACAGTCCACACATGTCAAACAGCAGTCAAAATGTTAAAGACACATTTGGGGATTCCTTTCTACCTTAGCTCTAATTGCAATGTTGAACGTCTTCGTCTTTCCTTCTTCATCCCAACTCTTAACACAACCAGATCAGCTCTGTATCAGATCAGTATTCTCGCCCTGAGATCATGCATTAGTAGACGTTCACAAACCATTTGTATTTTATCCTTTAAATTATGTCTCAACATGACAATGTATTACCTAATATTTTAAAGAACGTATTGGCATGCATCTATCAATGCTGTGTCTCATTCTCATTTCTTATCTTCAGTAACTTAACCCTTTGTAGAATGCGCTATTACTAGGCTCCACACATTATCTATGTATGTGCAATACGATTGAAGAGGAGTATAGAGCTGCATCTTGATGAAAGCATCATCTAAAATTTTATATACTCGTTGGTCTGGAATATAGTCATCCCATCCAGTAGACACTCACTCCAAATTCAAATTCAAGACAGATTAGGAACTAAAATTCTACAAACAAATTTACTGGTTTTATGAGTTGAAATTCATTCTTTATGTCGTGAAGTTTATATTACTTTGTTTGTTTTGCAGGACTTACTCTTAAGGTCCAATATGAGTGAAGCTTTGCATCTGCCGAATCAACAGGATGAAATTCTGATGGACCAGCTACGTATCATATCGGAAAGTAAAGTGCATTCTGATACTCGCAGGGCAGACACGGATGAACTAGCTGAAGATCTCCATAACGCGGTATTGTAAACATATTATAAAATCATGCATAGATAATGCATTAAAAATGAATTTCTCACAAGTCTGTCAAATTATAACTTGTACTATACCTCGTTTTTTATAGGGTTCCAGGGTTCACGCAGCTATTTTCCATGACATAATAGAACCTGTAGAAGCAATACTGAACGCTGGAGACAGGGATGGCTTGGATGAACCCATTATAAAAAATTGTCTCCATTAATAAGAAGGTTCAAAGGCAAATGGGACCCTTTGGTAACAGTGTAGCCAGAGCAAAAAAGGTTTTACTTTAGTTGCAGCCAATGCACCAAATACAAGAGTGAGTTTATTGAACTCTTGTGAAAGAGTTCAATAAATCAGCAGCATAAGAATAACGTTTTTTTGACTGGTGAAATGTAATTTGTTTTGTTTCTAAACTGATATTTTTGAATTTTCTCTATATTTTGCAGATGCTTTCTTTCATGGAGCCTCTTATTCCAAAAATTGAAAAGAGAATGGGATAACATGAATGAGAAATTAATGCAGGATATTCATGCTTGTGTACATCTGATTGACATACTGACTGAAACGGATGGAAACAAGGAAAATCAAACTAACTAGTATCCATTTTTCTGGATATACAATCATTACTATGTCCAGTTATTACATTTGCTGGAAATCCTGTGAAATTCATGATGAATTTATGGTGAATAAATTATCACTTACTTGAAATTTAACTCACAATGGTTATCATTCAGAAATAGAGGTGGTGGAAGCAAGTTCAAATGCAGATTTAGAGCAGAATCAGGCGATGAAGATGGATGGGATTCAATTTGAAAATGAAGATGGTGATGATGATGATGAAATTTGTGAAAGCTTATCTGAAGATTCATTCTTAAGTAGATGATGAGCATGAGGAATCACCCTTGTCGTTTTTTGAAGAACCATCAACTACCCTCAGTGAAACAAGGCAGTTGGATACGCAGGCTGAAGCCATTGATGGCCATGACGCAACTACAGTAAGCCCAACAGAGTTGCAACTACACAATGAAAATTTGCCAAACATTTCTGCACAGTTCCCATTATTTTGTCTGGCAATATATTGTGTCGCACAGGGCTGTTTCATTCTTGCCTTTTGCCTGATCTTTTATGTTTTATTTATACTACCTCATCCTGCAAATTAATTCCTCCTCAAAGTTTTTAATTTGTTAAGTTTCTTAGTTTCAATTATTTCTAAGAGTTTCACACAAACATAAATAGAAATGTTAAAGACAGTTCAACCGCTTATGTACTATATGTGTATGCTAATTAATGATACTAATAATATGTATATGAATAAAGATGATAGGATGATAGCCGTGTAGACAGACGAGGGCTGTATGATGATGTTGATAGTTGATTTTCAACTGAACGGATAGTTTTCGGAATGTAAGTATTATTATGATCTTTTAAAGTAATATTGAATATATAAATAGGTATATACATTTTACAATGAATTGGTTTTAAAGCTCGTTTTATTGTGAAAATGAATTATTCTGCCGGTTATTAGGATTAAGTAATGAAATGATAATAATTTTATCTCTCTGCATAACTTCATTAAGTTACCATGCAGCATGAACATTTCATAAATCACAAAGGTTTCCTGTGAAATCAAACTCACTGTAAATTCTCGAAAACATAATAAATATTATGTTTTACTTATAAATATCAGTAGCATATAACATTTAAACGTAAAAATATTGTAAACAGATTCCTTACAATGACTCTTCAAACCATTTCAACGGATAACTTGAATTAAATAAATTCAATAAATTGTTAATAGTACAAAATAGTAAAAATTGAGATTGATTCCTTTACATCATCATTTAGTTTGTTATAAGGAATGCAAAAAAATGCAATAAGAAAACAACTATTAAGATTAAATCGAAATTACTACATATTCAACAAGTTTCTAAAACCTACAAAGAAAGACGGTCACAATTACTTAACTACATATTGACTATTTTTCAATATCACGCTAGAAGTTTTAAACATACACTTTACATATTTATCCATTGAGTTTTTGTGCATGAAAATTAGTAATAAAAGTCTCCAGTTCAAATCCTCATGGTGATTAACCGATCCAAGTAAGTCAACCAGAGGAAAATCATGGAACCAGGCCGACCGCTTTACCAGTAATAGTTCCTTCAATTCCTGCTCAAGTTCGTAGAACTTGGAATCAACGGCCGCTAGAAAAAGTTCACGTGCAATGCCCGGGTTCTGGTTTGGACCATCTAAAGTCCCATAGTCAATGTAATTGGTGAGAGCAGTTGTTGTTTCAGCAGATAAAGATAATCCCAGGTGAGGTACTTTCTCCTTCCACGCCTTGTAGTAACGGGAATTCTCACTTCGTGCAATTTTTAGGATCTGACTGTTTTCTGAAAATTACAATGGGATAAAATAACATAAGATGAGCGGTAGCAAACTACAAATTAGTTATGTAAATGAAGAATAATTATTGTCTTACGTGAAAGAACGATTTTTTTCACACTGGAGCTGGCACTTTTTGCGGAGGATTCCTGGTCACTGGGAAACATCTTCTGCTGAGACACAATCAGAATTTGTTTGGATACCAAACGCTCCCCCTGGTAGAACTCAGACACTGATGCATCCAAGAACAGCTCCATTTCTGCTGTGTATGCCAATGCACCTACGAAATTCCATTTCGAAAACTGGCTAGAGTCGACGTGTCCTTTAAAAATACATTTTTCTTCATGGTTGAGTGAAGGGACTATGCCTATAGATGCATGGGATAGAGATGTACAAAGATATAAGATAATGGATATGATAGGACAAAATACTTTTGTGATCATGTGATCTTTCACTTATCCATTGATAAGTTACTTGTAGGTAGGTATAATCTTACCACAACACCAAATAGTTTCCAAATCCTGCTCTTTGCCTTCCGTAGTACGATTGTGATTGTAGAGACCAATCTTGAGAATGAGTTTCAGTGGCTCCTTATAGTCGTAAAATAAGCGCTGAAGAAAATCACTCTCCATGCTAACCTCTATTTGGATTAGAACTCGTTCCCAATACTTAAGCACTAGGTTTGTTGAAATCACACTGAAAATCCAAAAATATATGACGAGTTCAGTAAGTAACAGGCTTAAACTTCATTAATTTGATAAAGAAAACATGCACATCCCAGTTTTGGTTTTATACCATTCTTTTTCAATTGAATTCGCATTATTCACGAGCGGTCGTTTTTTGGCGTTGAGTAAAGCTGTCTGCAAATTTTCTTTTAACTTTGCCCCATTCTTGCCTTTGATAACTAAATGCCTCCATTGGGTTATCAGGATACTACTATCGTCCACGGTTAAATCCTTAGTTCCCCTGAGAACATGCTCGTTTACAACATTAATTTCTTCGTTTGCATTTGGGCCGTTTTTAATTTCTCTCATAAAATTAATGCTAAAAGGTTTTGGGGAAACCAATTGAATAACCATTTTGATCGAGTTTAAAATAATTGATCTTGGTAAAAAAATGTTTGGAAAAAAATAAAAGCCTATAAAATATATATGGGAAATAAGAAATGGAGTACAACACAACCAGATCACAACAAATCAGTGGTTCGATGTTCAATTGAAATATTTATACATAATGCATATAATTCAGACATCCCAACCACAAAAAATAAAGAAGGTATGTACATACGTTCACACATTGCAAATCTGGACAGCTACAGCCCCTCCAGAGCTCAACCTCAACATGAAGCAGCTTACGGCTTTCTCGTTATGTTGCAGTAACTTTTCTTAATATAATGACAGGAAGAACAAGTGGTACATATCTGTGTTGAGATTTTTTCCCCTCGTTTATTAAGAGACACTTTATTATTCTGAGTTTAGATTTTGGGAAGGGACAGATATCAGCAATAAAACAAAAAGTAGACCTAAAAGAAGGTTCTTATGTACTTATGTATAAAAGTGTAAAACTACAGATGGCAGAACCAAAGGAAAGATCGACCTTGGACCTTTCTTGGATGAATCTTTATGACTCCAGGAGCAGGTCATCATTACCTTTTTATTTTCAACTGAGCTGTGCACGAATTATTGTTTTTGATTCAGAAAGTATATAATATCTCATCGTATCATAAGTATATGGAATAAAAAGATACAAGATAAAGATCATTTAATTTAACTAAGAAAAATGCCAAAAACATTGTAGTCAAATTGATCATAGACATGTGATTGTTAATAATATACATGGCTTCTGTTCCTTACCGACAAAGACAATAATGATGACGCTTAGCAAGGCATGTTAAGAGGTATTGAATTTAAACTGTAAATGATTCAATTGCAAAAAAAGTATGTAAATAACGAAAACGTATTCATTCGTGTTCTATGTGACTTGAGATTCTTCTTGCATACGTATTATTTTCTCTATATTTTACAAGCTCACATCTTTCATAAGTATATAGAATGTCGTGATTATCCATGAAACGTACTCTAGCGCACCGTTTCTTACAGGCATTTGCAATGCACGTAGTAGGTGCACCTGCTGAGTTCTGCATGATGGATGCAACCCAATCGGTTGTAATCGATGATGATGGATTATCGGAGAATGATGAGTACAGGCATCGTTTCTGGTTTGTTAGTCTTGTTTGAACATAGCAAAATTAAATGAGTCAGACTTTTGTTAGTAATTCAGTGAGATTCTAATAACAGTTTACTCCAGTTTTATCAATCATGTCTCACAAAAATAGTAGCTTTTGTAACATTGAAAAACCATGTAGTTAAAGCCCTACTATATAAATGATCATTTCACTTTTATCAGAAAATTTCTGATCTGATTCTGATATGATATTTCTGATATATAAGATTTGAAGGAAAGTGTGGATCTGTATCAGATATCAGATCAGAAATTTTCAAACTATATCAGATTGTGAGTAGTATTGCATGCCGCATCAATATCATCCTATCATATCATTTTGTATCATATCATCCCCTATAAACAAGAAAAAACGACTCAGTCGTGTGCTCTTATGACTGATGACTTCCTGTTCAATCCATGTCGGCTCATAGTGGCAGGCGATTAAATCATTCTGGCAGGTTACTTTTGAGTGGTGGCAAAACATGAAAATCATAGTGACATATTTTTATCATAAAGTCACAGTTGCAAACCGCCACTGTGAGCGGACAGAGTGTGATGGTATCACCACCAAAATTCTGTAGCAGCCGCTGAGTTAACAGATTTTGATATGGTGTCTTGAACCAAGCTCGTATTATGTGGGCAGGGTTTTCAATCATGATTCGGTGAAACAAAGTGTTGATGACGGAATTAAACACATTGTTGGGATTTTAAATTATTAAATAACACATAACACATACAGTGTTACATTGCCCCAAATATGCTGCTTCTACCAACTTTGTAGTGAAAGTGATAGAAGTTTGCTTTCTTTTGCATTTACACGATACTTTTGTCCATATTGAATAGCTATATAGCTATGCATAAATCAAGCATGACCTAATTTCACGTAATTGGCACCATCCCTTAAAATCGGACCCAAATAATTCCTACCTACCTTAAAATTAGACGGAGTTTTCTGCACATGTATGTCTATACCTTTTGTTACTCAAAACTTGTCTACACAAACTACACCATACACAGACATATATATTCATCAATTCAATCTTTTGTGCTTATATCAAAACTATTCCACTGTGAGAAGGAGGACGTATTGCATTATTATTTCGAGAAAGTCTTAAATTTTTTCTCCAGCTATATATCTTATACGGATCTAACAACAAAGCTCATCAGCAGCATGAAGGAAGGCATGCTACTCTGTCGTGGCTGAGTACCTTCTTGTCTCTAAATTGTTGGTGAAATAAGTGATATGCCAGGAAGGGTACAGCTACATCATGATGAAGGTTCCTTTCAATACAATCCATAATACACAAACCAATTTAAGTCCATGCAAGTCAGATTGCAGGTGCCGGTTTAACTGACGAGTATGAGTGTGATTCAACTTCTTCTTTACTGATGAATTTCCATGATTCTATGAAACCACAAGGTTGTATGTATTCATCGTGAGGATAGATTAGTTACAAACTCATCTCAATTGGCCCCTAGCCCCTACAATCTGGAGGAGTAATACGCACGTTAATTATTATAGAATAGAATTACCAGTTTCTTTAGATTCGGCAAATAGAATAGAAGGGATGATCTCTCCGGTTAGCAAGGGAATTGGGTTTTGTATATATGAACCCCTAACTAGCCAATGCAACGCATTGTGAGGAAATTGAACTGCTTACTCTGCTCTGTTAATATACTCTCTTTTTTTCGTCATGGTTCATCCTAGATATAATTGGTCCAAATGCAAATGCACAAATTCATTGGAATGGTCAATGGAAGACAACCGAAAAGGTTGTGATTCTGTGTGATTCTGCGTGCATATGTACCATGGATAAATGTCCAGTGGCGCTGTGGGTGTGCTTAGCTTAGCTGTGTGAGTGCCGATAGTGGTAAATTTCTCACAATTGGTATGCCTCACTGGATTAATATTATCCTCTATGATGTAATTTGAAGCTCCAGGCTGATGAGCTGCTTGTTATATGATTCAACCAGCCAATGCAATGTAATGGTAGCACCTATCCTGTGTTGTAGGTGAATAAGCTCCAAAAAACCAGTTTATTATCTGCATCTGGGGTAACACTCCCTTCCGTACTTTCAAACCCCCACAAGTCATGCTTAAGTCGTGCTTCCTGCAATGAATTAAAGTTATGTGAGTAAAATAGATGGCCACTTTATACGTGGAAAGGGCCTTTCCTTTTCTTATCATCACACGCCACTAGTCACATCATAAATGAAAGTGTTTGTAGAGTTGGTAGTGCTTGCATCAATTTAACGAATGATTTACAAAGTTAGAGTTCACAAATCATGAATAAAGTAAATGGCGAATGGTATGACTTTATTGTGTTGTTGCTATTCTCGTTCAATTTGATGTTCATGAAGGGGTAATGGGTTCTTTAGCAGGCATGGTGTAGTTTGGCCAACATCTATATTACCATACTGGTGTAAGTTAAGCTGCTGCAAATGCATGCTACAAAATAACTGACTTATATGCAATACATGCATAACTTATGACTTTCTTTAATAGCGTAGTTGCAGCTAAATCTGCCATGGGCAAACTTGTGCTGCTAATATTACGAAGCATTGTTAATTTCGCTCAACTAGAGCAGTGTACAGCTTTTCCACTACGAAAACAAGGTTTGCAAACAAATAATTTGTGTGAGATTATCACTGATCTGAGAGTGACCACTAGTAAATGAAATACGTGGAAATTTGTTATACTTGTTCTTTTGCTGCTTTCAAAAGCATAAGAAGACAAGACTTTACATGACTTGATTTTTAATCTAAAAAAAGTTGATATATCATGGGGACTCTCAACTCGATCACTCCTGGAATGCAAATTTTCACGCTGTATAATGACTGCAGTTTTTAGCAATGATTTTGCAGCTACTTCAATAATTTACTTCAAGAATTTCGCATTGAATTCATAAGATGTTTGGAAGGTCTGGTGTCTGGCAACATATTTTTCTGCAGTTTTTGTTTGTTGGAGCATAACAAGCTGTAAAATCACGAATGTACAAAATTTATATTACATACATAACATGCATGAAGAATATCGCACCAAACTACGAGTCCAACTTTTATGATCGATATCTGGACCCTTGCCTCTGATCCTATTACCTTTTTCATGAATGGAATATTTTTGTCTTTCCTTTGTTTATGGCTTTCCGAGTAAAAACAAATTAGGGATAAAAAAGGTGACAATATTACTTACCAGCTCATTTCGTAGAACATGCACACATACGTAAAAAAATCTGGTACAACTACAACAAGGACAGTTGTGTTAGAAAACCACAAGCAACCAGGAGCCCACTTCACTTCACATCCAAACGCTCACAGGATTTACGAACAATTTTACTACAGAATATTCTGTTTTTTATTCATTGTTTAGCTTGACTTTGACTGTTCTGGTGATGGTGGTAGTTGTTCCTGCTTACGATTAGTTGCAATTATTTTCTCACTTTTTTATCACTCCCCTTGAGACGAAAAATTATCTGCTATGGAGGAGGTGAACCAAGATGAGCGACCATTTCCTTGCCCCCACTGTGATAAGCGGTTTACGAGTAAAAAGAACATTAACCGTCATCTCAACACGCACTTGACGGAGCGTCCTTTCACTTGTGAGCAAGAAAAATGTTACAAGACGTTCAAAACCAAATCCGATCTCCGCAAACATTTGGGTCGTCATTCTAGTAAGTAAACAATATATCTATGGTGCCGAATCAACTCAAAATAGAATTTATTGCATAAAATACTTAATATGTGCTTCATTTACTCGACAGATGCGAGTCCCCACAATTGCGAGAGATGTAAAAAGAGTTTTTTCAACAAGGATTATTTAATGCGACATGTGAAACGCGTCCATTCTATGAAGAAGGGTAGTGATGATGATGAACTTCAACAAGAATTAAAACAAAACGTTCATCCCCAACGTTCATTGGAGGAGGAAAAGGAGAAAGAAATGTTTGTTGAACCTATCGTCAATATCTTTTGCTCTGAGAATTTGCGGAAGGCAGAAAACCAAACTGGACCATTACCACCATTCAGCCTTGTGTTTGCTCCTCTAGCTCTTAGAAAGTATAATCAACAGATAATATAACGTTCATTTCCTATTATGCGGAGATTATCAATATATTATTTATCAACATTATGTCAAGTTTCTAACAATTACGAGTAAAATTTTTGAAAAATCATTTTGTAACAATTTCTGTAAACATTATTTTGTTTTTAATTATTAATTTCCTTAAACATGCATGCTTGTAAGCACACAAGAAGGGATCTTTTAACTCCAGTCCAAATTTACATAAAAGGGACTCAAGGAAATGTATGATGAAAAAGAAAAAACGTACCTAACCCATAGATATACTCCTATTCAATGCATATTTAAAACAAAGAAAACTTCTATGTGGATACATATGTCCTTAGTTCACACATTGCATTGTTGTAATGCTTAAAAATAAATTTCAGCGACTGTAGCTAGAAAGAAGGGTGAAGGGGAGGGAGACTGAACTATATCTGGAACTCTAATCCGTCTTAAATGGAAACTTTGTGTACATTTCACTGTGTTGGTTCCAGATTAAGAAACAAAACTTATCACTTGAAAGTTCTACCAGTCTACTAATAATATGCTATGGCGTATGTTAAAAAAACATTTTTAATCCCTGTTTAATAAGCCTTAGAAAACTGAGTGGTCCCGGTCCCACCTGCTCTCCTACACTCACCCACATAATTAAATACTTCTCAACATTTTTCAAGGATTGATGATCGATCTAATCAATGGGTGACCCATTGTAATATGGTATAAATACATACGTTACAACTAATATGTTCTCCGTCTCAATAATCAAACATCATACTGATTCAAAAGTGAAAATCCACAGGCGCATGGAATTTTTACTCCTAAGGAAATATTCCAGCCTACTCTCTAATTCGATTGAGGTTTATGATAATCATAATCAACAGTACCCTTTTGACAAGTCACATGACAAACTCATGGATAATTGAAATCCACTCAAGCATATATCTTGTGTTTGGTCACTCGCCGTCTCAACTTCCCCCAAAAAACAAAACCAACCGATTAAGTATTATTTACTGATATCTTTTAATGATTAAAAATATAAGATTTGATACACAGATGACACAAATCACTTAAGCATCTTCATCATCCAACTTTTTCATAATACTTAATATTTTATTGTACAATAACTTATCAGCATCGTTCGCTATCATGAAATCAATGTGGTATCATGAAATCAATCAATCAATGAATCCGGAATCATGTGCTTGTGCATAAAGCCAGAATCCGGAATGGTATTATGCATTTACTACGTTGGGAGAGGATCGCGGAGGTGGGTTTAGAGAGAGAGAGGTGGTGGAGGGGATTTGGTGGACATTGGGGGAGGGGGTTTGGAGGTGATCACTTAACGCCCTCTTCAGCTACGTCTCTGGCCTGCTTACTAGCAGCTTATTTAAAATATATTCCATACGTGATCCTATTATCGGCACCAGTTTTAATAGTGGACCATAACTACTTCCAAGATAAGTTGCTGGAGCCAGTAAAAATCCGGCTTTGAATTTTTTATTTAGCTCAGGTAGTTCGGCAAGCCCCACAAAAAAAGAAGCAGAGCCTGCAGAATGGCAAACCAAGTAAACTTTATCACTAACAGCGTTTTCAATAAACCAGTCCGAACAACAAAACAAGTTCCAATATATATTAGTTAAAAGCTTGTTATGTTATTACGTCTCTGCATTTTTAAAACCTTTTAATAGTTTTTTGCGTTCCTCCGCTGTCAATTTCTTCAAAGTGCTAACATCAGTCACTTGATCCGGCCACTGACCTGCTTCCTCAAGGAGTTCTTTCATTGCATTATTTATTTGGACAATAAGGCCGTCGATCAAGGTATGGAACTTTTCATCTATGTTCTTCAATCCAAAAACCTCTGGAGTATCCATAAAACCAATTTCTAGCATTGTGCACACCGGTCCAATTACTCTTCTCCATAGTGTCTTTTTCATCTTGTCAATCTAACCAAGCAAAAGAGAAACCTAGTTCAATTTCTCCACGGATGCGTCCACCAAGTGTAATTTTAGAAATGATGTTCAATATATAATATATTTTGTATAATACCTTCCTACGGATATTTACATTTATATCAAGTATTTCTGAATTCATCTTATTCAAGTTGCTTTTAATGTTCAACACGGCTGCTATATCCTCACGAATGTCATTCTTTGGCATCACAACAGGAAACACGGCAGCAGGAACTTGCACGGCACTCATATTGTCAAGGGTGCTTGAAATGGGAAGGCAAAACTGTAAAACAAATAACAATAAGTATTTATCGCTTATCAAAAAACACTCACTCACTCAATAAAAATCAATGTGAAGATGTACACCTGATGATGACCTCGTAGGATGATGATGAATAGTGACAAGTTAATCTCTGCCACAGCTTTCAAACTCAGCAAGGAACTAGTGACTAAAAGGAATAAAACAGGGCATGACTATAAAGCTATCACGGCATTTAACCAAAAAGTACTACTCAGATTAAAAGTGTCACCTTAGGTCCTTGGCCTTGTAGCTGTGTTCAATACTCTTTTTTAATTTTATTACAATAATTATTTAGTGCTTACCAATAGCAAAAGTTCTGTAAAGGATTAATTTACTGAGGAAAAGAACTGGGTCTTCGTTTTACAATGTGTAATGAACCTAAGGACACACTTAAACTCTATTCTAGGAATAGAATATTATGAATTTCAGAAACACTGACAACTCAAATTGGTTCTTATTAATTGTCCGCAATTCCCTCAACACAAAATATAGGTATAAAGGCTGGATATTAGCTGATCGCTACTAACTGAACATATATTCATTGGGATGAGTCGATCTATTTTTCAACAACGTTTACAATCTTGGCCTTGGCTTTTATTGTGTAATCCATTTCTTTTGTTTTTTAAACTGTACACTTTGAGCTGTACCTATTAGAACAATTTACTTTGCAGCTTTTTAATTAAAGGAGAGGGATCAGATAAATTAAGTTATTAAAATTAAGGAGAATACGAGCTGAACTTCCACTACCTAAAAGAATTGCTTGGATCAAACCAGGTAGCTGACCTGTGTCCCAACTCAAGTATTTTGGAGGGAAAGCATAGGATTTTATCAAACTATTTCTGGCTAATAAAAATGAAATGCCTTCAATAAATAGAAACTTTTTGCTCCTTAGTCACAAACGACAACCACCAAGTATTGGCATCAAGAGGATTGATAATGACATGATAATATGATTTCGTGCTACAGCAACGGCTAGAAAATAGCTTTGCATTCATATTAGAAAACTTTTTAAACAGAAAACTCTCTATATAGAATAAAGAACAGTTTTGCAGAAATTAATGCGAAAACTGAGATGTGCACATGTAAATTACATATGCAGGTATAAAGATTGATGACTTGATTGAGATGGAAATATTTCAGGAGGAATCATCTAGTACTGGCCTACTCTGAATGTGTATATTTATATGAATGTTATTAACCCTTCATTTGATTGAAGAAATGAGGAAAGACTGCAGCAAACTTTGCTTTATCAGTGGATCGGTAGCAACAATAATTTCATTTATTGTACGCGTGTCGCCATTAAAACTAGACGTATTACCTACGAAAGTAATACGTTAGTGGGTGAAATATTTTACATAATTTTAAAACTTCAATATAAGACAGTAATAAATTGTCACATGTAAAAATGTAATTAATGAACTTACAAACATACAAGATTAATGAAATTCTTCATTAAAACAACTACTTCAGCTCTAAAACTAAATTAAATCACAGCATTTCTACACTGGACTTTTTTTTAAATTTAAATCTTAAAGTCAAACAAAATATTCAGTTACAGTTTCTTTGTCATGTAGGCATTTAATAATAAAAGTAATGTACTTAGAA
The DNA here is from genome assembly GCA_964034955.1 of Orchesella flavescens. NCBI lineage: Eukaryota > Metazoa > Arthropoda > Collembola > Entomobryomorpha > Orchesellidae > Orchesella > Orchesella flavescens. The sequence continues at coordinate 16,292,051 of OZ035953.1, read as the reverse complement.
TGAGTTTTCATAAAATTAGCACCAGCTTTTAGCAAGATTCGGGTAAACGCGTCCTTCGTCTCACTTGGCTTATAATAAACAAAGAATTACATGAAGTAGTACAAAATAGCAATCGTCTTCAACATGTCTTATCATTAATAGGATGAAGCTAATGTAGGACTCTCCTGAAGTTGCTTCTCCAACGTTTTTTTAATTTGCTTCCACTCGTCGATAAGACCGTCAAATGTACAAGACCAGGACAAAGCCACCCTTGAGGTACAAATTATTTTTAAAATTAAGGCTCATCTTATAAATTATTGTAATTGATAATTAACATGACGTATTTTCAATCCCTTACAATTCGCTGGCTTTCCATTTCCCAACCGTCAATTTAATCTCTTGGACTGTCATACTAGCCAAATCAAACATTTTAGCAGTGGGGCAGAGCCACTTAACCTTTATGGCGTCAAAGTCTGCATCTGCTTGCTTAAACCTCTTGAGGCAATTTTCTTCACTCTCCACCAAATGTCGGTACACCACAACTCGTTGGTCCATCACGATTCTTTGGAGCATTGATGAGGCTTCGAATTCATAAAAGTCTTTCACTATCCGAGCTCCAAGTTTGTTCAAGTTTTTGTACAGTTCGTTATTCTATAAAGTAATCAAATAAATTATAACAGTGAACGCTGCAATCAAATAACCAATCACGTAAAGATAAATGTAACTCTAGACTTTGATAATATTTAAATGTAAGGGTAGCAAACGGGCGCAGATTCAATGTTGATTTGAACTAACCTCGTCATAAAATAACATTTGTTTCCGAAGTATCTCAATTGATTTCTCCGTCCATAAAATCTGACTAGCAATAATTCCTATGACGGCAGCATGAACTTCCTCCTGTAACTCGTCCAATTTGTTGAACAAGATGCTTATTTCTTCTGTAGCACTCATGTTGTCAAAGTATGAACTGTTACACTAACTTTCACAATAAAATAATCTTTGTCGTTAAGTTATGAAACTAATAAAATACAATAAATAACAGGATCGGAATAGCTTAATTAAAGATTTTGTATGATATCAGTGGAAAATATAAAACTTGACGACCGTACTGACCGCAGTGTTGAGATTATTGACTGCTCAACAAGCAAAACAAAAAAGCCGTGGTCCCTTAGATGCGCTCTTTCCCTGTTTTGCATCAAATTCTGGGCTTCTTACAAGCCATTATCGTTCTGCATACCTAAATTTACAACGTTTCCATGCATCCAGTTGCATGTATCTGAAGAATGCAGAAGTAAAAGGACTGTGACTTTGAGCTACTTGAGAGTAATATTCCCCTTGGGATTTTGCTCTTCCAGTAAAACTCTGTGTATTATTGTCAGCGTACAAGCACCGCAAAGTTAATATGCTTGCATCAGATCTCTTTGGCCAAAGGAAAACAGTAAGTTGACAAGTCAGTACTCTAAATCTATATGGATATCACATTCACATTTAAGAAAATTTATGCAGTGTGAATTTGGATGGTAGTAACATATTTTATTTTTCAGAAACCATAAAGTCTATTCTATTCTATTCTATTTACTCTGCATAAAAAATGATTGTACATGGTCTTATTTTAAAGATAACAAATGTAAATGAAATGATGGTACATAAATGTATGCTCCTAAAACTACTTAAATACATTTTCCTTGTCTTCATCTTCTACCAGAAAAGTAATTTGATTCATGTAATGTTGCATACACATCTCATATTCTTTCTTCATGTCGCCCCATTCGGTTTGGAATTCTTCAAATGCAGACTTCCAGGCCAGAATGTACCTTTAAAATAAAAAGTAAAGTGTGAACCTGAGAATACCAGTTAGAACAAACAACAACGAACTAATTCCCTTATCTGTTTCGTACGTCTCTGCGGCCTTGAATTTTTGCACTAATTCTTGTCTACTTTCCAGATTTAGTTCCTTAAAATTTGCCAATTCCGGCACTAGTTTTTCCAGGCGAGCTTCAGCTTTCATGATGTCCTTCTTCGCTCGTTTAATATTCATGATTAGATTTTTGGTTTTGGTTTCAAACTCATCATCCAACGTGCAAATGGTATTCCCGTGTGCAATCCCTTGAGCATTTAAAGCAGCATCCGATAATAGTCCCAATAACGGGTTGATTACTTTCTTCACAACCCTTTTCCTCAATTCCATAATCTATGCGAAAGAAAGCAAGGGATAAAGTTACAGGTCACCGAAATTTATTATTGGTCAATAATATGGCTATGCTTATATGCATTTTTTTTATATGTGTCTGTGTTTAGTACCTCTTGTCGGATGCCTTTGTAAATTTTGTTGATTTCCTCACGGTTAGCAGTCCAATGGGCTCTACTGTAATCAATGTTCAGTTGGTCCAAAATAATTCCATTCTGTCGCGTTGGACACATTTGTGAAACAACAGCAATACGATTTTGATAGGCATCCATGATATAGAATGATGTTGTAACATTAATACAGAAAGTATAAACACCAGCAAGATTTGAAACTCAAGCAAACAGTTGATTACTCCGTTTCATTTCTAAAATTATATATGCTTCATGATATAAAAATATTTATAATAATTCAAATATTCAATAAATAAATGTGTTTGCATGCAAGCGCAATCACGAGAAATACATATGGATGCTTTGATGAGGGATTTACCTACAAAATCCAACGAATCAAGGTAAAAGGGACAGATGCACCAGCAAACAAGCTCTGATCAAACCAGATGACCCTACGAAAAATGGAGAGTGGACAAGCCTTTTAATTAAATCCAAAGTATTATGCTCAACTTGTGCAAACTCACATTTGTATGTGAATACACCATTCCAATATTAGTACAGTATTTTTAAATTATATTAGATGCCATCAAGTTTTGTATCTAGGTCAATATAATAGTTCTTAGAATAGAACAATGAAAGAGGAAAACGAGAAAAATAAAGAAATTAGATTTTATGGGATACGGATGAGAATTGTTCATGCACGAATCTGTGGAAAGTCGTTATAATTTCACGGATGTTGAGGTTATTATTTTTTTCGAAACCTAATTTCAATCGTTATGAATAACTGCCGATGAGTACCTGATCTCACTAAAATATGATGCAACAGTTTAAAGGATTGAATAACCAAATTCCATACAAATAAAATATCTGTTATAGAAAAATTTCATATACATTGTTAAGCTATGCTTGTTTTCCAGTCCATTGTATGACCTCGGATCTTACAAAAAACTATTTTTTCTATCATTCAATTTCGCCAAATAAGGAGCATTTACAACAATGAGACGGCGCAAACGGATCCTTTATCATTTAGCTTTATTTCCATTTTTATGGACTCCAAAGGTATATATATTTATCCGTATATTTATATTAGTCAGTATATTTATCCTCATATCACACAGTATATTGACAATAATTTAGAAAATGGGTTTGGTACTTGCAGTGATACAAGCAGTAGCCTTTCTAAGATATATATCTTTATGCAGTCTGTACAGAGCCATTCCTCTTACCCTTATTTTGAACAAAATGTGTTGCACTTAAAACTCGTCCTGTTTATTGTAGTCATTCAGCACCATAGAATACAGAGAATGCACGTTTACATCTTTGTTGCATGTATAACTTGCATGCTAATATGAAGCCAGATACTACTACTTCAGTACATGATAGTACACTAGATGATGACACGGATTCTAATATTAGTTCAAAGAATTGAAGAAGTCCAAGTGCAGTAGCAACTAGCAACATCAATCGCCGAATCTTTATTCACATTCTTCACACATTTTTTAACCGGAGTTCATTCCTGATTTGAAAGCTTATGCAAATTAATCCCATTCATGTAAAATTGAATTAGCTCAGAAAAGCTGTTTCACGACAAGTTAATAGCTGTTGGATGAGATGAAACCCAAAAACAACTAAACCTATTGCACACGAGAAATAACATATCCATGGTTTTCAATGAAAGAGAATGATTATTCCTTTCTTTGCTTTCTGTCCACAACGTCTCAATTCTGAACAACTGGTCGTCGTTGGCATGTTAATAAAAATCCGGACATCCAAGTTCAGTGTACCTTACCAATATCATCGTCTTCGTGCACTACTCATTGTCTTTTTAATATGCGAAATGAGTACATGAAATCAAAGTTGGACTTTCCCTAATCCACCATTTCTACTTTTCTTGTTGGCCTGTCCAGTCGTGCTCCTTCAATATCGTGATATTTCGTAAAGTAATAGTGTCAGATTGCCCTTGTATCGAAAAGGTTAGCAAAAATATACAATTTATCATTTCAATCCCAGCCTACCGTTACCACTGGAATAGGAGGATAGCGAATTTAGATACAGAAACTATCTTTTTGTGTCGGAAGTTTTTAGTTCTTTGATTTTGTTTTGAAGTATTCCTCAATTATAAACTACACCTGCCGGGTCATCGTAGGATTTAAATTTCAAAAAACTTTTATATTTATTCCTTGTTTCATTTCATATCATCAGGTTTCTCTCACTACGGACCAGAAAGCTTGAGAAGTAGAAGGCAATAACACGCCTGGTTTGAATTTGAATCGTCCACACAAGCAAAATGCTAGGAATTCGTGTGGCAGTCGGACTTTTTGGGGTGTTTGATATGGTAAATTTGTAAATTTAAAATGCTAGAAAAAATAAGAACATGATTAAGTATGCATTTAGTTGCACACTTTTAACATTCTAATGCTGCCAAATGTCAATTTTTATTGTAGTTTTTTTTCGGTGGAATAATCATCCGATCATGCTTTGTTTGGAATATCCTTCCTAAGCATAGTGAGCATTACGAAAATTTGTTAATGACTATTATCCTAATAGCGGCAATCTGGATGATAGCAGCAGTAGGGCTACTTCGAGCATCATATTCGGTAAGAGTTCGTATGTAAAAGTCAACTCCTTACGTACACACGACTGGCATATCAGTAGAAATAAATGAATGATAATCTCTTTTGTTTTTTTTATTTCAAGAAATCACACATCGACGCACAGAAATATTGTCTCCCTTGGTTGTGTTTTAGCTATACAACAGTGTGTTTAGGAACTCCTCTGACATATTTTCTCCTTTCAATTTTTGATAATAATACCTTCAATATCCTATTCCTTACATGCCTATTTTTTCGCATTGTAGCTACAATGGTCGTAGTACAATTCTTGAAGACATTAGGGTGTGAATTATTTATTAATAATCCAGATCGGGCTTCAATGGCAGAGTCAAGGGTGCCACAAAGCACATTATTCGTTTAGAAACTAACTTATTGAATGAATTATTGACTATCGGATCTCCTTTAACTTTATTATTAGTTACGTTGTAAGCGCACTACGTAAAATGGATTAGTTTAGTTTATAAGTGGCAAGGATTGAATTGAGTCAAACGTATTTTGTTAAGAGGATGCTTCCTAGTTTTAATCTCTAATTTAATGTAACAGAATTAGTGAATTTCTATAGTTTACGTATATGTAGTTCTATCATTATAATATGATTGTTTTCTATTATAATTTTATGTGAAGTACGGTATAGTATTTTGATTTGGATGACGCAGTTTAGTATATTAATAAACTGCTGGTAAGCAGATCTAGATACGTAGCTGAACTGAGTGATGAATAGGAATTCTGGGTGATGAATATGAATTCTGGGTGATGAATATGAATTCTAGGCGATGAATAGGAATTCTGGGTGATGAATATGAATTCTGGGCGATGAATAGGAATTCTGGGTGATGAATGGGACTATTTTTGAATTTTCGCGCTCAACAACATTCAAAACCGCATGAAATACTATCCATAGAGCATTACTACCATAAGAAATCGATTCAGCACATCAAACAACCTGTAAATACTGGGTTTCAGCCAAATCGACGAATGTTTGAATTTTCGCGCCATAACTTTCAAACGGTTCAACCGATTTGGCTGAAAAGCAATACCAGGCAAGCTCTTGAGGTGTACTACCTATGTGCCAGATTTGGTTGGAATCGGTCAACGTATGTCGACAGGAGAGTGCTCACAGACGGACGGACAGACAGACGGACAGACAGACGGACAGACAGACAAACTTAGTAAAGTTATAACTACGCTGACTCAGATCAGCTACGTAATAAGTGACGACTGGTTTTCTAGTGATAACCCAGTATTTCTAGTATTTTCTAGTGATAGAAAGATGACTTTGTTATACACATTATTTTTACCTTGTAAAGTATGATATGTTGAAACTGATATAATTTAAAGACTTGCTACATTGTACATAATAGGATGTTTTGCATGGTACCACCACCACCTCACCTTATTTTGAGTTCATAGGGCATAGATTTACCGTACCAAATATCAGAGTACACTTCGGGTGTCTATACCTAGGAGCGAAATTTTTGTTGCATTACCTCATCCTTGTCTAATACTATACATACATTCGATCGTATATTAGTGCCTTAAACGCTTGGAAATGCTCATTTGTAGATTCGCATTCAAGAATGGAAACAAACCTCACTTACATATAAATCTATTAGTTCTGCCACGGGTCAAAATGTAGGTCATATAACATAAAAAACATTACACATTCATTTCATTCTTCTTCTTAACATGTATTTAAAAAGAACCAACTGCAACTTTCTTTGAGCATAAGAATTATTTTCATTACTCAATGAACATTATCATCACCTTCTCAATAATAACAACGGAAAAATTCAAGTTTAAATCCAGCATAAGGAATGATTACGCTGAGATAGGATAGCCTGAAGGTACCGTTTTGCATATGAATTCAAATTATAATTCATAAACAAATGAGGTTCATGTCCAAAGGAAGTCTGCTAGTTCTGTTTTAAAACCAAGGAACTTGTGTGAACTCATGAGCAGTTAATTTACATCTTTATTGCATCTGCTAGGCTTCCTTACGCGTTGTTGTAAGAATGTACCTTGGTATCAAGGATTGAAATCTAATTTCGAAGCGTATATATATCAACCTCATTTATTCAAAGATGACTGGAAGTTTGCAAGTTAAAGACAATGATGCACAAGAGAAATTATATATTCATGATTTTCTCATGCAATACATTGCCTCTCTCTTTTTTGCTCTCTATCTACAGTCTTCATCCGTTAGTAAAAGTGCTATATACGTGGGTAATGAAGAATCTGGACATCCAAGTTCAATGTACATTATCAATATCATCGTCTTCGTTGCCTTGTAAAGTATAAAATATTGTGGACTAATATTTTGCTTTGTAAGGTATGAAATGAGTACATAACCAAACCAAAGTTGGACACTTCGTAGTCTACCATTTCCGCTTTTCTTCTTGGTGTGTCCAGTCGTGCTCCTTCGACATTGGAGTACTTCGTAAAAGTAATAGTCAGATTGCCCTTACATCGAAGTTTTTTTTAAAAAAAATAGAATTTATTATTTCAATCCTAGACTACTGTTACTACAAGAAGCAGAGGATATTAAATTTAGAGAACAGAAATTCTATTTGATCATAATTTTCTGGTGAGTTGTTAAGGGTTTGAATTTGTTTTGAAAGGTTCTGAAAATATGTACTAATGCTGCCAGTGCGTCGCCGTAAAATTTTAAATTGCAAAAAAAAACTACATATTTTTTTGTTTTTAATTACATATCATCAGATATCTCCCACTACGGATCAAAAAGGTTGAGGGTAGAAGTAGACGGCAAGAACACCCCGGTTTGAAGTTGTAGTATTTCACGTTGGATCGTCCACACAACCAAAATGCAAATTCTTCGAGTGGCAGTAGGAATTGTTGGGGTGTTTGATATGGTAAATTGATAAAACTAGAATGATGGAAGAGAGAGGAAAATGATTAAGTATGCATGTAGTTGTACAGTTTTAGTGTTCTAATATTGCCAAATGTCAATTTTTATTACAGCTTTATTTCGGTGCGCTAATTATCCGATTAAGCGTGTGTTGGGGTGCACTTGCTGAACATGATGAAAATCTAGGAAGTTTGCTGGTGGCTTTAATCATAATAGCCACTTTTTTTACGATGGTGTCAGCCGGACTTCTTAGCGCATCACATTCGGTAAGAATTCTGGTTTCATTTATCAGTCAACTCATTACCCACACGAATTGCATAGCAGTAAGAAGTAAATGAATGATATTTTTCTGTATTTTCTTTATTTCAAAGAATTCACGCATCCACGCACACTGATATTGTAACCTTTGGCTATGCTTTAACCTTACATTGGCGTGCGTAGAAACTCCCTTAATATACTATGTACTTGACACCTTTGATATTAATACTTTCATTATACTATACATCATCGATATAGTGTACCGTAAAATAGCTGTAGTTTTAGTAATACAATACTTGAAGAAATTAAGGTGGGAAATATTCGTTGCTGAGCCAGACGAAGCTTCAACGGCACAAACGATGGTGCCACGGAACAGACTCGTTTAGAAACTATCTTGAACGAATTTTTTACCACGGAATCTCCTGTGAATTTGGCATTAGTTTAGTTCGTTGTGTAAAATGGTTTAAGCGATGATTGAATGGAGTAACGCGTATATTGTTAAGTAGATACTTCCTTGTTTTAATAAGTGATTTTATGTAGTTGCAACAGCAATGTATATCTGCAGTTTACACATGTAGTTATATTGTTATAATATGATTGTTTGTTATTATACTTTTATATGAAATATGATATAATACTTGAATTTTTGAACGGCGCATTTTAGTATATTAATAAGTGACGACTGGTTTTCGAGTGATAACCCGGTATTTCTAGTATTTTCTAGTGATAGAAAGATGACTTTGGTATACACATTATTTTTACCTTGTGAAGTATGATATGTTAAAACTGATATAATTTAAAGACTTGATACATTGTACATAATATGTCGTTTTTCATAGCACTACCAACATCTCATCTCATTTTGAGCTCACGAGGCATAAACATACTTATAGTACATTTCTGTTTCTTATAACCATCGTGATAGTTAAATCATGCACCAAATATCAATATGTTTAAACGCAGAAGCAATCTTATATATAGCATAACTTCATCCCTGTTCCATTCTTTTCAATGGAATGCATGTACATTACTTTACGCTCTTGGAAATACCCATACATACATAAATTTGCACCTAAAAAAACAAACATCCCGCTACTGGTAAGAATTTCGGTCATATAACATGTATAACACTGCACACTCAGTTTCTCTTCGTAAAATCTATTCTAAAGAAGTCACTCAAACTTTCATTAATCATGAAATCATTTTTATTAATCACCGAATATCATCACCTTCCCAAAAATGAAGAACGGAAAAAGTCGAGCTTAATTTGAGCACAAGGGATAATAACGTAGAAGTGGAATACCCTGTAGAATGTACCTTTCTGTATCTGAATTCAAATTTTAATTCGTTGAAATCTTGGGTTCATGTTTAAGAAAGTCTCTTAGTTCTATTTGAAATCTATGAACTTGTATGAACTCACAAGCTGTCAATTTACATTTATAATGCTTCTGCTTGTCTTCCTTTAGCGTTGCTGTGAGAATGTACTTTTGTATGAAGAATTGAAATCTAATTTGGAAGCGCATGCAAATCAACCTCATTTATTCAAAGATGACTTTAAGTTTAGAAGAAGTTTATACTTGTAGGATGTAGATGAAAGCCAAAAATGTACTAAACCTACTGCACACAGAAATAACATATTCATGATTTTCTATGCAATACAATCCCCCTTTCTTCCAATGCTTTCTATCTATAAAGTCTAAATACTTGTGAATTAACTGGACGTCGTCTACGTGCAAAAACAATCTGGACATCCAAGCTCAATGTACCTTATCAATATTATGGTAAAAATATAATACAATGAGTACATTCACAATGCCGTTAATGTAAACTAAAGAATGTCCTTGAGGCAAGTGTAAAAAAGCATACTTTTCATTGTCCTTCTAATTTATGAAATGAGTCCATCATTTCTGTTTTTCTTGACCTGTCCAGTTGTGCTCGTAAGCGTCGCAAAAGTAATACTCAGATTGCCCCTGCATCGAAACGTTTATAAAAAAAACACAGACTTTATCATTTCAATCCTAGCCTACAGTTACCACTGGAAAAGAGGATAGTGAATTTATAGACGGAAACTTTCTTTGGTCATCAATTTCTGGTAAATGGTTAGAGCTTTGATTTTATTTTAAAGTTTCCTCCGTTTAGGTGCTAAAGATGCCAATTCATCATAAAATTAATTTTAATTGCAAAAAAATTACACATTTCTTTGTTCTTTCATTGCATGTAATCAGAACTAGGGCTGCCGTGTTTACGTTTATTTGTTTACTAAACCGTTTTTGTCCGTTTAGCTAAACCGTTTATTAACCGTTTAGTTTCCGTTTATTAAACTCAAGCAGAAAACGAAATCCGTTTAGTTTACTAAACAAAAACGGAAAACGTGTTTATTGAAATGTTTAAACGGTCTAGCAGGGTATGATGGAAGCCCATGAGAAATTTTTGAGGAAGCATGAAGTCACTTTAGGAGAATCATGGAAACATTGGAAATCATGGAGTAGCCCTGGAGGAATCATGGAGTGACGTTTGAGGCCACAAGAAATCATAGATGCACATGTTATTTATTTACAAGGAGTGATTGGTAATTTAATTTTTACCCCATAAGAAGTAGAACCACGTTTTTAGTTGTTTAAAAAATGCAATAATTTAATTTACAGTTTCCGAAAAATCTTAATGCATACATATATAAATCTGAACATCATTTACAAAAAATTAAATTGCATTGGTTTTGTTTTACTCCTGTGTAAAAATATTTTGCCAAACCTTTAAACACATTAACATTTTGATATTATCATTGCTGAGAGACTGTCGATTATCTGTAAGAATATCGTAGCTTTTGAAAAAAAACACTCCACTGGAACGCCCGACCCGGCAACACAAAGATAGTCCATTGCCATTTTTGAGAGCTCTGGAAATTCACCTTCGTGGATCTAAAATCAAAAACATGCATTCCATTTTTCGAATGTTTAAAAATTCAATTATGAAAAAATATTGTTATGTACAATTTTTGTAAAAATTTAACCTTCCACCATCCCAACAAGCCTGGAGCTTTCAAGTGTTCTGTTGGCACAATTGCTTCTGCAAGATACTTTGCCAATTCATCCACAGCTGCTTTTGCTGCACTTCCCATCTGTTGTTTGTAGAGCCTACTAAAGAAGTCTCCGTCATCACTTCCAGACAGCTGCGATTCGCCTCCAGCGGTTGCACTATTCCTGTACTTAACCTGCCATTCTTGTTGGATTATTTTGCTATAGTTTGAAATCCATGATTCCGGCCACCCTGCTTGCTTGTACCATTGCAACTTGAAACTAGGATGTAAGACTAAGAAAAAATCATTATTAGTCTTCCGGTTGAAGAAAAAATCTATCCGATGATAACATAAAGTTTTATATAAAAACCCACTAGTTCCAATGACGTAGGCCTTCCCATCCGTGTCAGGGTAATATTTTTCCAGTTTTGCGTGTGCGACTTTTGCGATTTCGACTAGCCACCTGGAAGTACTCTGTTTGGCCTTATCAAAATGTGTAAATAGGTATTGATAAATTATTGTTGCTGAGGCGACATTCGGAACCTTTTCCTTTGATATCATGAAAGTTGCTTCTTTTATCGGTTGGAGGAACTGAAGCAGGTCAGCTAAGACAATCCAATCCTTTTCAGATAACAGCAGCTGTCGCAGATCTTCCTTTCCCTGTAAAGTCGCTTGATAAGCAGCTTTGATCTCAATTGCTCTCTCCAACATATCAAGGTTGAATTCCATCGAGTTGGGACGTCTGCGATTGGAGTCAAAACTTTACACTTTAGAGTTTCACACAGATTTTTCAGAACCTCTCTTCGCTGGGGGGATGACCGAATTGCATTAACACCCTTCCGTAGATTTTGCAGACTCCGTCCATTTTTACCTGGAATAAAGAAGCTTGAATGTAATGCACAATATGATTACTTATACCAAAATCCTCAGTAATACATACTTTTTGTAAATGGGCGTAATTACCCTTTTCAAACGATTCAATTGCACTTTTGGCGGACAAATTCACAATATGCGCTAAACATCGTACTCTCTGGTTACATTTGTCAAAAGTTTGACCTTTCGCTTCCATCAGATTGGCAAAGGATGCAAAGAATGTGTCCATGTTTCCAGCGTTGTCGGTGGTTATGGTTCCAATTTTTTCGATTATTCCAAACTCAGATACCACTGGAAGCAATGCATGCGCTATGTTGTCTCCACTGTGTGGGCCTGAGAGTGCAGTAAGATCCAAAGGAAAAGTTCGCAGTATCCAATCCTGGCCAATATAACGAGCAATAACGCCTTGAAAAGCAGCTCCATTTGAACTAGTCCAGCAATCAATGACGAGAGAAATCTTCGACTTGAGTTGAACCAACTCTTGTATTATGACTTGTTTCATTCTTTCATAGTGCTCTTGAACATTTGAAGTCATAAGGGTTCTTCCCGGCATTTGAGTAGCGACAGAATCTTTAGAAATCAAGTAAACCAACTTCTGGAACTTCGGATTGTCAACGATGCTGAATGGCTGGTTTGTGTCCACAACGAATTCCACAAGGGCGGATTTGAAAGAATCCTTTGTAAGTATCATGTTAGAGTGGCCAGTTTGTTCATTCTCAGGAGCTCCTTTTGGTCGTTTTTGAGTAGACTTTCCAGTTTTTTCATCATGAATTGAACTGTGCATTAATTTGAAATGATTGTGAAGGTTTCCTGTGCTTCCATCCTTTAGCTGAGTCAGTCGTTTCCTAAAATGGGGGAGAGTAAAGTTAAGAATTCTACTATTAACTATTTAACCATATTACTTCTTAGCTGACAAACTTTAACTTACTTGCAGATGTTACATACAAATTCCGGCTTGGGACTGCTCTTATACAGAGTAAAGTAGGAATGTACCCAACTTCTCTTTTTGTTGTTTAACACGCCAGTTTGCAGTTCATCCATGACAGTGGTTGGGACTTCCTCGTGACTTAAACTCATTTTAACCACAATTATTAATGATTGTTCATTATTAACACATTTAAACTCAAGACAACAAGGATTTGTTCAAAACTCTATGTTGAAAATGGCATTGTCGATTCTTGTTTCTGTTCAAGCTACACCTGTTGCTATTTCTACAACTTTATAAAGCCCGCTTTGCAAATTCCAATGATAAGTCCAAAGTGATACAATTTTTATATATTAACTCAATCTTCTTGTTTAAGTTAAGCAAGAACAGAAGTAAAAGGTATAAAAATGACATCATTATCATTCTAAATAATTGCATTTAATTGCTCACACTAAGTTTAACCACAGTGTTAACATTTATATTTCATTAAAGCTCAATTGACGTCACTGTTCGTTCACGTCCAAGGTATTTCCAATGCAGTGTTTAATAAAACTCGAATGAGTCTCAATTAGCCTCCAAAACACCTCCAATACACTTCCATTATCCCTCCCCCGTCTTCACATACATCACCATCCAAGCCCCTAATATACATCAATCTCTCTATAAACAGTTCATAAACCGTTTATTAGTTCCGTTTAAACGTAAACGAAACCGTTTATCGTTTTCGTTTACCTGAGAAAACAATAAACGGTTTTCGTTTACATTTATTCCGTTTAAACGGAAAATGTTTCCGTTTACTAAACAATTGCTAAACACGGCAGCCCTAATCAGAACACCCTGGTTTGAATTTTAAGTCTTTCATGTTGGACCCTCCACACAAACAAAAAGCCCATGCCCATGGAAATGCCCATGCATATGTATATTTGCACTTACAAAAATCAACCATCCTTACTCATCAGGAATTTCTTAATCCTGAACACAAGACATTGCACACTCAGTTTCTCTACGTAAAATATATTCTAAAGAAGTAACTTCAACTTTCACTGAGCATAAGGGTTATTTTCATTAATCAATGACTATCATCACCTTCACAAAAATGAAAAACGGGAAAAGTTGAGTTAAATTTGAGCACAATGGATAATTAGTCATAAACGGAATAGCCTGTATCTTTTGCATCTGAATTCAAATTTTCATTGGTTAACAAATAGGTTCATGTCTTAAGGAAGGCTGTTAATTCTACTTGATATCAATGAACTCGTATGAACTCACAAGCTGTTAATTTACATCATAATGCATCTGCTGGTTTTCCTTTCGCGTTGTTGTGAGAATGTACTTCGGTATAGAGAATTGAAACCCAATTTGGAAGCGTATGCATATCAACCTCGTTTATTCAAAGATGACTGGAAGTTTGAGTGAAGTTAATTCTTGTAGGATGAGCTGAAAACCAAAAATGCCTAAGCCTAACCGCAATACACAAGAGAAATTGCATGGGTATGATTTTTCGATGCTTTAATGTTTTTGTAAAAGGAAACTGGAAGTAGTTTTACATGTAAGGAAAGATCCGAACATCCAAGTTCAACGCACCTTATCAATATCATCGTCTTCGTTGCCCTTGTGAAATATAATATATTCAGCGACTTTACAATGTTGCTGAAGGTAAGCTAAAGAGTAAAGAAAATGGTTAATGCTTAGTAAATGGACTAATCGTTTGCTATTTACGGTATGAAATGAGTACATAAAAAGACTAAAGTGGATTCAACATTATTTCTGTTATTCTTCTTGGCCTGTCCAGTCGTGCTCCTTCAACATCGTAACACTTCGGAAAAGTAATAGTGTCAGATTGCCCTTGTATGGAAACTTTTATTTCAATCTGAACCTATAGTGAAAGTTGGTACTGGAGTCAGACTATTGTGAATTTAGAGAACAGTAAGTTGTTAAATCTTCGATTTTGTTTTAAAGTTTTCTCCATTTGGGTAATACTGACGCAAGTTCGTCGTACAATTTGAAATTTATTTATGATCAAATAACTGATTGAAAAACACATATTTCTTTGTTGTTTCATTGCATATCATCAGATATCTCCCACTACGGACCAAAAAGGTTGGGATAAAAGGCAAGAAGACCACCGGTTTGAAGTTTTTCACGTTGGATCGTGCACACAAACAAAATGCAGGGACTTCGTGTTGCAGTAGGGATTTTTGGGGTGCTGGATATGGTAAGTTGGCAAATCTACACAAGATGAGAAAATGATTAAATGTGCATGTAGTTGTACTGTTTTAATGATGCCAAGTGTCAATTTTTATCATAGCTTGCTTCCGCTGGGGTATTTGTCCGATTATGCATTTTTTGGAGTGCCCTTCCAAAAACGTATGAAGGAATGGGAGGAGTGATTGTGATTTTCCTCGTCATGGTAGCTTGTTGGATGATAGTGGCAGCTGTACTACTTACAGGATCATGTTCGGTAAGGGTCAAAGAATTATTCTACAGTTATCAATTTACTGGTAAAAGTCTTTATGTCACTTATCAGACAACTCATTTAGCACACACCAGTTCCAACGTAGTAGAAGTTAATGAATAATATTTTTTTCTGTATTTCAAAGGAATCACTTAGCCGCACACAGACATATTGTCAAACTTGGTTGTGTTTTAGTATTATAGTCGTGGGTATGAAAATTTTGCACGCATATATTGTACTTGACCTTTCGGGTGTTAATACCTACACTATCCTATTCATTACAAGCATAGTTTTTCGTATGATAGGTGTAGGTTTGGTAATAGCATTCTTAAAGACATTAGGGTGTGAAATCTTCACTACTACGTCAGGTCGGGCTTCAACGGAAGAATCGAAGGTGCCACAGAACACACCCATTGTTTAGAAACTACCTTTGATGAATTATTGACTACGAATCTCCTGTTACTTTAGTTTAATTAGTTGTGTAAAATGGTTTAGTTTACAAACGGCGATGAAATAATTGAGTCAAACGTATATTGTTAGGTTGATGATGTCTTGTTTTAATTAATGATTTTATGTAATTGCAACAGTAATGTATTTCTACAGTTTACATATATGTAGTTCTATTGTTATGATATGATTGTTTGTTATTATGCTTTTATATGAAGTACGGTGTAATATTTGAATTTTGGATTGACACGTTTTAGTACATTATGAAGTGACGACTGATTTTCTAGTGATAACCCGGTGTTTGTAGTATTTTATAGTGATAAAAAATGAATTCGGTATCCACATTATTTTTACCTTGTAAAGTATGATATGTTGAAACAGATATAATTTAAAGACTTGATACATTGTACATAGTATGTCGTTTTCATAGCACTACCAACACCTCATCTTATTTTGAGCTCACGAGGCACTAACATACGTTAAGTATTTTACTTTTTCTTATAACCATCGTGGCATCCACATCTACATACATATTTAGTTAACACATGCACCAAATATCAATATGTCTAAATGCAAAAGCGAACTTATTTGTAGAATAACTTCATCCCTGTCTCATTCTTTTCAGTGGAATGCATATACATTACTTTACACTCTTGGAAATGCCCATACATATGCATATTTGCACCTAGCAACATCAACCATCCTCATCACCAAAATTCCTTGATCCTGCTATGGGTAAAAATGTAAGTCATAAAACATATAAAACATTGCACACTTAGCTTCTCCACATAAAATCTATTCAAAAGAAGTAACTGAAACTTTCATTAGGAATAATAACTATTTTTTAAATCAACAAGCATCACCACCTTCCTAGAATGAAAAACGGAAAAATTGAGCTTAATTTGAGCACAAGGGATAATTACTTAGAAGTGGCATACCTGTCGAATATATCTTTTTGCATCTGCATTCAAATTTTATTTCGTTGAAATCTTGGGTTCATGTCTAGAGGAAGTCTGAAAGTTCTGTTTTAAAACCAATGAACTTTTATGAACTCATGAGCAGTTAATTTACATCCATATTGTATCTACTAGTATTCCTTTGGCGTTGTTGTGAGAATTGAAATCTAATTTGGAAGGGTACGCATATCAACCTCATTCCAGTCAAAGTTGACTTTACGTTTTAGAGCAAGTAGTATGAGATGAAAATCAAGAATCATGTGAAAGGCATGACTGGAGCACGACAAGGGATACCCTCTCGCTACAAGCAAAAGTCGAAGTGCTTTATGAGAAAAGCTGGATGTAGTGGTATATATTTAGTAATGCTGTGCGATCATAAGCACATATAATCTTCCTCATGCCTCAAAATATACACAGGCTCTTGACAATGCTACTGTATGCCCATTTACCAACGAAAGATAGTTTTAAATAATGAAAGAAGTTTTACAGAGAGGTAGTCAGTATGCACAAAAGCCAAAATTGTGAACAACTAAACTGCCACGTCGATCATTTCTCTTTTACTTCTTGGTCTGTAGGTCTGATTTTCCTTATTTTCCATTGTAGTAGATTTTTAAAGTAATATTGTCATTTTACTCTGTAACATAGTTCTTGTTTTGAATTCTCACCTACAATTACAACAAATAGCAAAGAAAATTGAGTTTACAACTCGGAGAGACTTATTTGTTATGTACGATCCAGACATACTTTTGAGCTGTTTATTTTATTCCACTGAAAGCACCAGAAGAAAATAAGCAGCAAGAAATCACGAGTCAGTATTTTTAGTTGCGTAATCGATTGGACTTTTTCGTATATGGTGGGCTAGAAAACCAATACCATTAGCAGTTTCTTGTACATTTGCATTTGGATTTCAAAAGGTTAAAATTCCACCCATTTTCTTTCGTTTTATATCATCAGGTTTTTACAATTCCATCACGCCAGCCACTGGACACGTTTACATTGGGTTTTACCCACTAGCTTGGAGCAAAAATGGAATTTGATCGAGTGGCAACCGGTATTGTAGCTGGCTTGGATATGGTGAATTGATAAATCCAAAAATAAATTGTGAATATATTCAATATTGATTAATTTTATTGTTCTAATGAGACAACTCCACAATATTGATTATAGATATATTGGGGTTGGATACTCTTTCCACGGATTTTCAATTACCCATCTCCGATGGATGAAGCACTTGAAGATGATATTTTCGCACTGGTTGCACCGATTATAGGATTATTAGCAGCAGGGTTCCTTCTTTCCGCAACATTTTCGGTAATAACCATTTGTCATTTATCACTCAATCATTTTGTTTTTATACTACTGAGCAGAAGTAAAAGTAACAAAATTCACTACTCTTTATCCTTTCAAAGAAATCAAACACCTTCGCAAGCTGCCTATGTTACATTTGGTTACTTTTGAGCGTGGCGTACCTTGCTCTAGTGGGGGTGCTTATTATGCATATGACCTGGCTCGTTATCATCCCTGTCTTGTTGATCCTCAACCGTTTATTATCTATGATAATGGTTACAAGATTTCTGATGACATTGAGTACTCAAGTCATCATCACTACTGTCTAAGGTTCAATTCTACCTGCGTGCATTAACAATGATCTATTAGAAAACTACTTTTCCGAAAACAATTTTGTGTGAATTGTTGGCTTTCACCTATTTGGGTTTGTGCATATTAGAGCATTACGTATCCGTAGTTATAAGAGTAGAATTTTGTACAATTTTTTGTTGTAGACGATTGGTGTTGATTAAGTAGATTGTTACATAGGTTACGATTTCTGTTTAGTTCATGAATTTATGCAGTTGTAACACGAATGGAATTATGCGCATAGTTTTAGGTTTAATTTTTAGTATTATTAGTAGTAAAATGAATTTTTTTACAAAGGTTTTAGTTAATGTGATCATTGTGTAATTTGAGCATTTGGTCTATGTATAGCGTAATATATGTAATGTGTAGTGTTTTAGTATTTCTAATATCTAGAATTATCTGTACCTGAAGCTAAAATAATTAGTGACATTAGCATAACTAAATCTCGTTTCGAATTTTAGAATGTGATTTGTGTTATGATGAAACTTTTATAAATGAATGAAATTGATATATTGTACAAATACGTCGCACATCAACTTCACGTACTGTACCGTAATTAGGGTGTGAAATCTTTACTAGAGTCAGATCAAGCTTCAACGGCACAATCGAAGGTTCCACCGTACACACTCTTCGTTTAGACACTATCTTGCATGAATTATTGATTACTGAATCTCCTGTGACTTTGCTATTAGTTTAGGTAGTTGTGTAGAATGCTATATTATATGGTATATACTGTGTTGTATGACGAGGATTGAGCTGTGAATCTCATGTATATTGTTAAGTTGATGTTCCCCTGTTTTAATTCCTGATTTAATTTAGATATAACAGTGATGTATTTCTGCAGTTTACATATGTGTAGTTCTATTGTTATAATATGATTGTTTGTTATTATGCTTTTATATGAAGTACGGTATAATATTTGGATTTAGATGACGCAGTTTAGTATATTATGAAGTGACGACTGGTTTTCGAGTGATGACCAAGTATTTCTAGTATTTTCTAATGATGAAAAAACGAATTCGGTATCGACGTTGTTTTTACCTTGTAAATTATGATATGTTGAAACTGATATAATTTAAAGACTTGTACATAATATGTCGTTTTTCATGGCACCATCACCAGTGTCATCCCATCATATTTTGAATTAACTAGGCAATTAGATACATAACCTTTCTTTTTCGCATAGCCGTCGTGATACTATCATCTACATACATATTTAGTTAATGCACAAACCAAGTATCAATATTAGTACATGCCGGATGTCAAAATGCAGAAGCGAAGTTATTAGTAGAATAATTTCATCCCTGTCTCATTCTTTTCATTGAAACGCATATACATTACTTTAAACTCTTGAAATTACCCATACATATGTAAATTTACACTTAGAAAAATCAATCATCCTCACTCACCAGGAATTTCTTAATCCTGATCATAAAACATTGCACATTCAGTTTCTGTACGTAAAATCTATTGTAAAGAAGTAACTGCAACTTTCACTGATCGTGAGCATAAGAATTATTTTCATTAATTAATGACTATCATCACCTTCACAAAAATGAAAAACGGGAAAAGTTGAGTTAAATTTGAGCACAATGAATAATTAGTCATAATCGGAATAGCCTGTACCTTTTGCATCTGAATTCAAATTTTCATAGGTTAACAAATTAGGTTCATGTCTTAAGGAAGGCTGTTAATTCTACTTGATATCAATGAACTTGTATGAACTCACAAGCTGTTAATTTAAATTCATATGCCATCTGCCAGTCTTCCTTTCGCGTTGTTGTGAGAATGTACTTTGGTATCAAGAATTGAAATCCAATTTCGAAGCGTATGCATATCAGCCTCGTTTATTCAAGGATGAATTTAAGTTTAGAAGAAGTTAATACTTGTACAATAAGATGAAAGCCAAAAATGCCTAAGCCTAACCGCAATGCACACGAGGAATTACATGGACATGATTTTTCCATGCAATGCATCCCCTAGCATTATTTGCTCTCTATTTACGAAGTCTTAATGCATTTTTTTAAAAACTGGGAGTAGTTTTACACGAAAGGAAGAATCCGGACATCCAAGTTCAATGCACCTTATCAATATCATCGTCTTCGTTGCCGTTGTAAAATTTAAGATATAGAGGACCGTCACAATGTTGCTGTCAAGGTAAACTAAAGAATAAAGAAAATGGTTAATGCTTAATAAATTGACTAATCGTTTGCTTTTTACGGTATGAAATGAGTACATAACAAAACTAAAGCGGATTCAACGTTATTTCTGTTCATCTTCTTGGTCTGTCCAGTCATGCACCTTCAAAATCGTAACACTTCGGAAAGTTAATAGTGTCAGATTGCCTTTGCATCAAAACTTTTATAAAAAACACGGTTTAACCTTTCCATTCTAATCCATAGTTAAAGGTAGTACTGGAGTCAGACTGTTGTGAATTTAGACAAGTGAAAGTCTATTTGATCATAAAGTTTCAGTAAGTAGTTAAATCTTTGATTTTTTAAAAGTGTTCTCCGTTTACGTGCTACTGACGCCAGTTCGTACAATTTTAAATTTATTTATTATCAAATAACTGACTGAAAACCTACATATTAATTTGTTGTTTTGTTGAATATCATAGCATTTCTCCCACTACGGACCAAAAAGTTTGGACTCGAAGTAGTGGCGAGCCCAACCTGATTTGAAGTTTAGCACTTTCACATTAGATCTTCCGTACAAGCAAAATGCTAGGAATTCGTGTGGCAATCGGAATTCTTGGGGTGTTTGATATGGTAAGTTGGTAAACATAGAATGACGGAAAAGACAACAATATGATTAATTATGCATGATCTATTAGATTTATATAGTTCTAATGCGGGCAATTTTTAGTTTATGTTTAGTTATGTAGTTTTCGAATTATTGGTGGATTGGAGTGCCACTGCGGTAATAAGTGGAGAACTTGGATATGTGTATGTGATTTTCATCAAATTAATCCATTTGCGGACAATAGCAGCAGCCGGACTAATTTGCGCATCACTGTCGGTAAAAGCTCCCTTTTCGTTTATCAGGCAACTCGTTTAGAAACATACTAATTGAGCAGCAAAAGAAGTAAGAGAATGATCCTTTACTTTATTTGTTTTTTTCAAAGGACTCACGCATCCACGCACGGATATCTTGTCACCCTTGGTTATGTTTTAGCTGGACATTCGTGTATATACAAGCTTTTATGACATACTTTGTCTTTCACCACTTTGGGGTTAATATCTACACTATCGCATTTATCATCGACCTATTTTATCGTGCATTAGCTGTAAATTTGGTGACAAGATTTTTGAAGTCACTAGGGCGTAAAAGAGCCATTATTATTAAGTCAGATCGAGCTTCAACTGCAAAACCAAAGGTGCCACGTAACACATTCATGGCTTAGGAACTATCTTGGAGGAATTTTTGGCCACTGGATCTCCTATAACTTTAGTATTACTTTAGTTAGTTGTGCATAATGGTGTATTATGTTATATCAACTGTGTTTTATGACAAGAATTGAGTTAAATTGTTTTAATTCACGATTTTATGTAGATACAACAGTGATGAAATTTCTGTATTATATATATATATGTATGTAGTTCAATCGTTATGATATGATTGTTTGTTTTATACTTTTATATGAAATACGGTATGATATTTGGATTGACACGTTTTAGTATATTATTAAGTGACGACTGGTTTTGGAGGGATAACCCAGTATTTCTTGTATTTTCCAGTGATAGAAACACGAATTCGGTATTCACATCGTTTTTACTTTGTAAAGTATGATATGTTGAAACTGATATAATTTAAATACTTGATACATTGTACATAATATGATGTTTTTCATAGCACCACCACTATCCCATCTTATTTTGAGCTCATGAGGCATTAACATACGTATAGTATTTTTCTTTTTCTTATAACTATCGTGAAGCACCAATTATCAACATGTCTAAATGCAGAAGCGAACTTATTTGTAGCAGTACTTCATCCCTGTCTCATTCTTTTCATTGGAATGCATATACATTACTTTACGCTCTTGGAAATGCCAATACATATGTAAATTTGCACCTAGAAAAATCAATTATCATCACTCACCAGGAATTTCATAATCCTGAAGATAGGTAGTCAGTATGCGGTAAAGCCAAAAAATAAACTGCCACGTCCATCCTTTCTCTTTTATTTCTGGACCTGTCGGGTCCTTATCCCCCATTTTAGTAGATCTTTAAAGTAGTAGTGTCATTTTACCCTGTAACATAATTCTTGCATTCAATCCTAACCTACAATTACAACAAATAGCAAAGAAAATTAAGTTTACAACTCGGGGAGACTTCCGTTTCACATATCATTCAGACGTATGGTTTAACCTGATTAGTTTATTCAACTAAAGGTACCGTAAGATCATCAGAAGAACAAAGAAATCATGAGTCAGTAGTTGCTGTCATGTAAGTTTAAAAAGTACACATTCCACATTTTATTTCGTTTTATGTCAACAGGTTTTTATATTTCCATCACGCCAGCCACTGCATATGTTTACGTTGGACTTACCCACTAGTTTGGAGCAAAACATGGAAGCTGATCGAGTGGCAGCCAGTATTTTAACTGGCTTGGATGTGGTGAGTTGATAAATCCAAAATTACTGTATGAATATATTCAACATTGAGCAATTTTATTGTCCTAATGAGACAACTCTACAATATTGATCATAGATGTATTGGAGTTGGATACTCTTTCCAAGGATTTTAAATTACCTATCTACGATGGATTTTGATGAAGCATTTCAAGCTAATATTTTGCAACTGGTTGTACCGACTTTAGGGATATTTGCAGCAGGCTGCCTCCTTTCCACAAGTTTTTCGGTAATACTCATGTTTCATTTATTACTCAAGTATTTTGTTTTTATACTACTGAGCAGAAGTAAAAGTAACAAAATTCACTAATTTTTATCCTTTCAAATAAATCACTCACGTTCGCAAGCTGCCTATGTTACATTTGGTTAGTTTTTAGCGCGGCATACGTTTTTATAGCGGTGGTGCTGATTATGCGTTTACCCAGGCTCACTATCCTCCCCATCTTGTTGATCCTCAACCGTTTATTAGCTATGGTAATTGTTACAAGATATCTGATGACATTGAGTACTCAAGTCATCATCAATACCCATGTAAGGTGTAATTCTAACTGCAATTCCAGCGATGATCCAGTAGAAAACAACTTCCCCGATAAAGTTTTGGGTGAGTTGTTGACTAGTAACCCGTTTGCGTATGTGGATATTGGAGTATTACATATAGGTAGATAACAGCATAATTTTGTACAATTTTTTGTTGTGCACGATTGTTGTTGATTAAGTAGATTGGTACATAGGTTACGATTTCTGTTAGTTCATGTTTTTATGCAGTTGTAACACGAATGGAATTATGCGTGTAGTTTTAGGTTTAATTTTTGGTATTATTGGCTGTGAAATGAATTTTTCTACAACGTTTTTAGTTAATTTAGTTTTAGTCACTGTGTAATTTGAGCATTTGGACTATGTATAGCTTTATATATTTTGTATTGTTTTGTGACGACCATTTTTCTAGTGATATCTAGAATTACCTATACCTGTAAAAAAAATTATTAACATTAGCATAACTAAATCTCCTTTCGCATTTTAAGTATGGTTTGTGGTATGATGAAAGTTTTATAAATGACTGAAATTGATTTTTTGTAAAATTTGTTGCACATTAACTCCATTTGCCTTATTTTAATGCATATACTCGCTACTTTAAAATATTGGTAATGCATATATGAACGATTTATAATTATAAAAATATGTGGCATCCGTGCTCTGGCATTATGACCATGTTTGAAGTGCATTTTAACACAATACTCATTACTAGTTACATGAAAAAATCCATAGTTTATTTATTTAAATAACCGATTTGCCATTTTACTCTCACTTTCAACCCAAAAAATACGACGAAAGATAGCAGTATTATTCTTTACATAAAATTGAGACAAAAATATAAGGGTTTCCCTATTAACTGTCAATTTAGCATGGATTAGGCAGTAGATTCAAAAGCGATTCTTGCCATTGCTTCTTGTAGGCGATTAATATCATGCTTGATATCCTTCAAAAGGTTATCCACCTGTGGCTTGGAGTCGAGAATTTCAATGCTGCTCGTGAATGGATTATATCTGACAGCAAATGGTCTATCAATTGTTTTGGCGTATTGCCTTAAAAGTACAAACAAAAATACAAAATCAATTAATTCAGGTTGGAACATTTTACTGGGAATGATTCAAGATGACTTTCCTATTTATCCTTACATCAATTTTTCTTTAGCATCCTGAAAACTCTCAGCAACATAGTAGACTGGCTGGTACTCCGTAATCGGATACTCTTGGATGCCTGTCTTTTCTGGGTCAAAACTTCTTATCTCTGGTTTATCAGTAAGACAGTACTCTAGCTCACCATAGGAGCTCAATAGTCCAGCACCAAATGCTTTGATTTCACCGTTTTGACGGCACAATCCATATTCCACTGTAAACCAGTAGCACTATAGAAGAAAGATATGAGTAAAATATGATGACACGCCAACTATAATATGAGGTTATTCCCTCGTCATGTAAGCATTTTTTTAAATTACCGTTGCCAGCTTCTGAACGTCTTCATCAGGCGCACCTAAAGAAGCCAGTCCAATTTCTTGAGAAAAGTTAGCAAAATCTGGATCCGCCAAAAGTGGAACATGTCCAAGAAGCTCGTGACATACATCTCTACAAGAACCAATTATGTTGAACATTAATATCACTCAGGAAAATGCAGCGTTTTCAATTTTATAACAATAAAACCCATTCAAGGCTTGTTATCATATCATGATCATACGGTTCTGGAGTATAATATGGGACACTGTGGTGCCGAATGTATTGAGTAGAATGAAACACACGGAATGCCAACCCAGCCAAGAAATCTCTGGATGATAATAATCCTGCTACGGGACGAAGTGTAAATCCTGTACAATCTATTTGGATTTATAAATACAATTTTAGTTGACACAACATCTTCAACTTGCTGATAAGCATTCATGTCAGTATGTATTTAGGCAGAGCTATTAACTGTAAAAGTTACAGAATAACAAAAACAATATTATTTATACACATCAAAATATTTATGATACGTACGTACCTTTAAGAAAGTCTGAAATCTCTTGAAGCTGTGGAATATTATCTTCCCGATATCCACAGTTTTCAACAAGCAATGGAAAGATGTGATTATGTTCTTTACATGCATGAGAGGGGTACAGTTTGGTGAGCTGTCTGAAAACCTTGCCCCAAGTTTCTGTCTCTTGTGCAGTATAGTCAACCTTTGGAATTGGTGTGCCGCTACAAGAGAGAAAAAACATACTTTGTTTATGAAACAAGTCCCACAGTCACAGTCTGGTGCGTAATCATTTAATGGTCATAGTCAAAACAAGAAATTTAATCAAAGCTATCATATCATATCATGCAACAAGTTTATATTTAGCGAACTTACTGTTTGTAGAAGTAAGCAATGTCAGCAAGTTGCTTCCTTCGTCCTGTGTAGACTGGATCTGTGAACCCAGGATGATCAGCATTGAGTTCAGATCCATAGGATAAAATCTGATTAGCAAACTTGTCAAGATCTCGTATCTTTCTTGGGAACCATGGAGTTACGTCTGTACAAGCATGAAACAAGCTTATAAAAATAAAGTTATGCATGAACTTAAGGATGTTTAAAATATTCTTACTACACGTACCAGAGTTATTTTTGTAGTTTCTAGAAATGATTTTCATATAGTTGCAAATTTCTCGCAATGCATCCATCGCCGCATTCACGTTTCCAACGTGAATGTCACACTCAACGATGAACTCATATTCCCCTGGGTGTCTTTTGGAAGATCGTGATTCGATACGCAGTAAGTTAACATGATTGTGCTAGAAATCGTATCAAGACATTTGAAAATTATATGAGTTTTCCATTAGTTGTTATACTAGAAAATATTGTGATTTAGTTGCTTTTGAAGGTTCAAACCTGGAAAATTCTCAATGCATTGGCCAAAGCTCCGACTTCTTCTTTCAAGGAAAAGATGATGATTGTACTTTTGTGTGAGTCTTTCCCTTCTTTAATGTAGTTGCCTCCTTTCATTAGAATAGGCTGGGAATAATAAAATAACAAATTAGAATTTATCCGTATAATTACAGTTAGTAATTTAAAAATATTGTATAATTAAATTCTTTTACCGTATCCGGAGGTGTACCTACTCCAACTTTAGACTCCTCTTCATTAGTAGTATGGTGAAGGGTTTCCATCCTGCGTTTCTTTCAGTTGAGCAATGCACTTCCAGTAACAACTTGCTTCTACGAAAGTTAAAGGCAAACTAACCCCTACTAAACTAATGCCTCTTTCTTTTCAAGCTATGGAACAATTCGTTATCGTCACCTTAAGCATAGTATCTACTACCTACGTATGCGATGTGATGATGCTCATGTTGATGATGATGATGTATTCATGTTATAAAGCTTTGAACGTAATGTGGTGGTACCACTTTCAAGAGAACGGGATCAAACACTCCGCATTTCTTATCGAATCCTGACCTCCCAACCCAACTATAAATCTGAACTATGATCCGTAAAGCTGCAAGTTTTATGGCTCCATTAGAATTAAAATTAGGATGTAATACATTGTGCACACCAATTATAAAACTATTGGGAGTTGAGATCATGATAAATGATGATGATAAGTGCCGTCTCACTCCATATTATGGCAAGGTTAATGAAGTGGTAAGTGATGTAATATGACCTTTAGCGCAATCATACTTATTTATGTGAAAATGAAACTTACGTAGAATTTGTTCTATCAAGTTGATGATCCAAGTTAAATTGAGAGGCTCACTCTTGTCATTTGCTACATGTGAAGTTAACGTTAACTTGTTGTGAACGAAATTCTCTAGAAAGCACTCTCTACTGTTTTTGTCTCAAACTCTTCCATGCATAGGCATCGACTAAAGACCTAGTGCTTTCATGAAAAATGGTTCGTTAAAGACAAATTGACTGACAACTGGATTACAAATGAAAATTTTCTATAATTCATTTAGGTAACGATAACATAAAAATAAACAACGCATTTTTTAAACTAAACCATGGTTAATAAGCCGCAAATAACGAAAGAAGATGTGCGTAGCACTACATATTACTACTAAATGTACTATACTAGTTAATTATAATTGAATACACAACACTTTAACTTCACACGGAAACCCCACCACTAATATAATTCATTTTAGAAACTGACACACGCGTATATGGTAGTTTTATGAAACTGTATACAATAAAATACCTAAGTAACAAGAAATAGTCTACTACCCTCTCCTCCAATCATCATCCTGGCTATCATTCCTCGTCATCAGTAGCTTCCTCATCCTCCTTGAAATCCGTGTAGAAAATGTTTTTGAGCTTGGTAGGTGGCTTCGGAATTCGAGATGCCAGAGCAGAATCGATGACTGAAGAAGGACCGTGAGTCCCATCCGGGACATTTTCCAAACTATTTGCAATCTCAGCTCGCATTTTCTCCAAATCCTCCACGGAGCAATACTCGAAGTCTTTCACAAATAAATCCAAGTCCACGCCACTTTCGGGAGTAACTTCCAACGATGACTCCTTGGTACTTTCAGCTTTCACAGTAGCTCCGGCTTTCACAGCAGCTCCGGCTTTCACGGTAGCTCCGGCTTTCACATTACCTCCGGCTTTCACAGTACCTCCGGCTTTCTTGGTACCCTGGCTGCTGCTAGTCGGAAACATTCTTCGGCACGTTTTCTTGAACGCATTATTCATTCGATTCTTTTCTGTTAAGATCTGCATTGTCAACAATGATTTTATTACTTGAGATCCCATTATTAAAAACGGAGCCATGCTGCATGACACGACGCTTGAAAGAATCAGTATTTCACTCACCTCCTGTTTTAGCATCCAAGCTTCGTTGTTTGATGGTTCAATTTTCAGAGCCTTATAAATCAAACCCAAAGCAGCATCAGGGTCTTTAAGCATCAGCTTAGCCTTGGCAAACCTAAGAAATTCATATTATTTTTTTTTGAAGAAACATGAGTATAAAAGAATTCATCACAAATGTAAATCGAGCAGATCAAAGTGGTAATAGAAAATGTAAATGTACCTAAAATATAACTTGACACAGGCTGGATCAGTTTCCTCAGCCGCCTTTAATCCAACTTTACATGCATTGCAAGCCTGAGCTGGCCGTTCCATCTTCAGAAATCCTTGAGCCAAATTGGAATACAACATTCCTAGTAGCTCACGTCGAGCTTTGTCACCCTCGTTATCTGTCACGAGATAATCTTCCAAGATATTGATCGCCTTTCGCCACATTTTGACAGCACGGAAATAGCTTGTGTCAGCATAATGACGATTCCCTTCCCCTCTCATCTTTTTAGACTCTTCGATTATAGTTTGGAATGGCAAATCGTTACGCTCCTCACTGCTCATGTATGGTGTAGTGTTCAACCTTGCTTCATCAATGAACTGCAACAGTTGTATCACGTACATAACTTTCGAATCTGGAATTAATTAAAAGGAAAGTTTCTGTTACAAAATGCCCCTTCATATTCAGTCAGTAGCTTGCTGCTAGGTCAAATAGGATATAGAAAAACAAATGGGTAGTTATTTACTCTTTGGAATGCGTGGAGGACATCCAACCTCCCCAAAAGCCACTTGCGGGTACATAATAAACCGAGCAATTTCAGACAGTGCCATACTTTTCAAAGCCAACGTCAACCCTGGGATCGTGGAATCAGTGCGTAGGTCTACAACGCATGGGCTCTTTTGTATCATGGAAGTATCAAATGCTTCAGAAGCTCCCTCACTAATAGCCGTGTAATGGAAGTACACTTTGGACCTCTCCGGGATTTTTATCTCTCCGCTTCCTGTGCGAATCACCTACAAAGAGATGGAAGTATGGATGCATGTTAGTTTGCGACATCACACTGTTGTACTAGCCAACTTAAAACGCATTTTATGATAGCATAAATAATAAAAAGGGTATACCATTTTCTTTACGGTCTCTTCAGAGTTCAGAGGTTCCATATGTTCTTCTGTTGACAAGAAATCGGTATGAGCAAAGCGATCCACATCAAAATAGCCCGTAGTTGACTTCCTCTCGTCTTCACCATAAGCTTGAAAGTTGAAGATGGCCATCGTATCCTCATCATAAACTTCCTCCTCCTCACCATCATCAAAATCGTAATCAACATCATTTACATCATCAATGTCAAAAATACATCCTTCCCCCATCTTCATTTTCCTACAATGTGCAAAAGACAAGAATAAACAAACAATACCAGTTGCTCAAATTCGACTTTTCATGTAAAAATGTGAAATAAGTTATACATTAGCTGAACAGGGTTTCGAAACTGGGGTCGGGCTTTGTGTGCTTGAGCTAAGTGCTCAAAATCTTCCGAGGGCTCAAACGCATTGTCCATGCTGTCCATGATGAGATTTGGACTGCTCACCACTGCCTCAATCCAAACTGTCAAAGCACTAGAATCACCCTAAAGAGAAAGATATGAATTGTGTTTCAGTTTAGCTTAGCAGTTTATTCGAACGACACTTGTGATTTAAAGTTAACAGCAGCTTACCACTAATCGCAAAACTACGAAACCCCAAACTAAAACGCCTGCGAAAGATTGTTTTGCTGTAGCTAGTTATCCACCACCACTACTAGGAAAACGGGACGATTGAAACTCCGTTTGAAGTGTCGATTTGGAACGCAATGGTGAAGACTTTGAAGTCCCCCTATTGATCATAAAGAGATTAGATTAAGAGCTTCAATTTTCAGTAATCAGCGATTTATAACTCAACTATTAGGGTACGATATCGTAATTAATAAAGTGCCCTTCATCGCCCATCCTACCACCACCACCACCACCATCATCAAAAGATCACAAAAAAACGGGAAATATTAAATTAGCTAATGACTCACCTAATTTTTGTACTGGAGCCTAACACCTGGTTCACCGATAACCACAACAGATAAGAAAACTTACCAAAATTTTAATTGACCACACCACCACTCTTGTAACGTAATAATTAGGTTTTACACTAAAATTCAGTAACCGCGGGAATGATGGAATGAAAGTCAGAGACTGGGGGTGTTACCAAACAATCTCAAATCAAGTCAAGCTACCTTCTAGTAATATCCAGAAACTCATATACAAGATACAGAAAGAAAAGGAATGGATCTCAAACACAATCCGACACACATTGCAGTGAGCAGAAAATAGCTGACGTTTGCATGCGCTTGAAATAGTCAAATTTATGCAAAATCGCTCCTTTCTGCTAAGCCCACTCCATCGAGAAACTTTGCTTTAGTCTTCCACTTACTTGCTACAACAAAGGTATAGCTTGAATCTTGGGTAGATGCTAGCAGCCGCAGCCTCACTGCAATGGAAAGGACTTGAGTCGTATCTCAGTTGCGTTTTATGCAAAAATGAGAGGGGATAAAGAAGGTAAGAAAACGTAATGCTCCCCTTCTTGTGTGGCAGTAAAACGACAAGGAGAGACTGATATTTTTTGGTAAATCGAAGCAAAAGGAAGAATCGAGAAGGATCTTGTTATTTCTAGAACTGAATTTTACAAGTCAAAGACAGGAGGACTTGATCATTTCGGTATTGTGACGGAAGAAAAGCTCGTTTCTCGCTTTAGATATGTAGTTATATATTAATTCACTGCACCATTTGGTAGTTAGTTATACATGAGTGAATATCATATCAGTGTTTGACTTCTGTTGATTAAACATTGGTTCGTGTAGGAACTTATTTTGCAGGCGTGATAATTCTATTCTTGTTAATGAAACTTTATTTTGATTGTATATTTAAGTCAGATAACGCACAAAAAATGGTACAGCTGCTTCAATAAGAGTCCCAAGATGAGCAAGGATAACAGTAAGTTCCTTCAGTACCCCGGCCTTCCAAGCGAACGCTGCGAGAGATGGTTGATAAAATATCCGGAGGATGAAGAAGAGCCTCCTCGTCCTATTGGTCGTGGGCGGGGTCGTGGACGCGGACAGTCCATCAATGATGTACCAAAACGAACTCCACCGCCACCTCCGATAATTTCGCCAGTTGAAGAAATGCTACCTCCAAGAACATCACCAGTTGAAGAAATGCCACAAAGTTCCACCACCCAAGCTCACGTGAAATCTGGACTAGGACAGGGTGGTCCCTCAAAAAAGGTCAACAAAGCTTCTGGATACATAATGTTCCTCCAATATACGAAAAAAGTTAATGGAGTGACTGGCTACAAAAGCATCAACGACTTGATTAAATTGTTCGACAAAGATTGGCAGGTGGTATATTTATTCCATATTTATTCATTAGTCTGAAAATTTCATTAATATAAGAACTACTTCTCAACATATCATACATGTAAGATATCATGATGAATTGTTTCTAAAGTATATAAATGAACTTTCTCTTTTCCATTTGAAAGGAACTCCCCGAGGAGGACAAAGCTGCGTGGAAAACTAAAGCTAAATCACAGGTCTCCTCAACCCCTACTCCATCCGCAAGCACTGGCTCTTCTCCAGCAGTTGCAGCTCAGGTCAGTCATCTAAGCTTTATGTTAGGCGGAAATAATTCCAGGGTAAAATTGCTGGGCTTTTTGAATATTTACAAAGTCTTATGCTCGATTTTTGTATTAAGTGTACATTTTCTGAATGCCCAACTATCTCATTTGTTCTTTTGTAGTATCGGAGCCTCTACCGCGATATTGACATGGAGAATAACGAAGATTTATTGTACTGAAACCCTATTTAAAAAAACCTTAACGTGTAATTAATAAGTCTATCTTTAAATTTTTTTATGTTAAATGCTTTATTATAAATTATTTTGCTATCTGATATCTAGTTATATTGATAATTGTGATCATTGCTATGAATTATAAGTGACTAATTGGATATTAAAAACCTGTTGACTTCGTATGAATTTGAAGAACTCAATAGAAATATTAGTAGTTGTATAATTTTATTAAATATTATCAATATTATCATATCATTATAAATGTATTTACCTAAAAACTACTGGTGCTTGTACATATCCCGCATAAAATTTCTAACGTCATAATATATTCATCATAGAAAACTGTACAGTGTTGCATAAATCATAAAAATAATCTTATCAGTTAGATATCTCTTGGCTCAAACGCAATTCTCGCCATTGCTTCTTGTAGACGGTTGATATCTTGCTTGATGTCCGTAAGCAAATTGTCCATTTGTGGTTTAGAGTCCAATATTTCAATGCTGCTTGTGTATGGGTTGTAGCGAACGGCAAATGGTCGAGGGATAGTTTCAGCATATTTCCTAGAGAAGAAAAGAAAATGCGTCAATAAAAAATCATTAATGTCTTCTTGATTGTCCAGTTTGGATGAAGTAATCATCAGTAATTATAGATAAAAAGAATGCCGACGGGATACTAAGTAGAAGTTACTTACATAAGTTTTTCTTTGGCATCATCAAAACTTTCTGCAACGTAGTAAAGTGGTTGATACTCCGTTATAGGATATTCTTGCACTCCAGTCTTCTCTGGGTCAAAACTCCTCAATTCTGGTTTATCTGAGAGACAGTATTCCAACTCACCGTAGGAGCTTAATAAACCAGCTCCGAAGGCCTTGATCTGTCCATTTTGACGACAAAGACCATACTCCACGGTGAACCAGTAGCACTAATAAAACGCAGTAGATATATTTTTTATCGTCATATTAAAGAAAACGCATCTTTTGCATTTAAATTACCGTCTTGCAACTTTTCTTACCGTAGCAATCTTTTTAATGTCTGCATCCGGAGCTCCGAGGGAAGCTAAGCCAATTTCTTGGGAAAATTGAGCAAATCCAGGGTCAGCGAACAATGGCACGTGGCCCAATAACTCATGGCATACATCTCTACAATTTTTTAAACATAGAATCAATGATAATCATATAAAAATAAATCATGGGTCATTCAAAAAGTGGTTTTATGATTGATTTCATACGGCTCAGGAGTGTAGTAGGGAGCACTGTGATGTCGAATATATTGTGTTGAGTGGAACACGCGAAACGCCAACCCAGCAAGAAAATCTCTGGAAGACAAGAGCCCAGCAACAGGTCGCAAAGAGAAGCCAGTGCAGTCTACATACAAAGTAAAAAGTATGACGTGAAATTAGGAAAATGGAACATAAAATGAATAATGTTTATGTATATTTATATTTTATGATAGGGTGACAAAGACAACAGGCCATTTAAGACAGAGTTGATTAGTTAAAACTACGCTGTTTTGTAACATTCAACCTTTTGAGAGAAAAAAAGTCATTTTTATGTCGTCGGCATCTGGAACACAACTTCTTTGCCTTTCAATCATCAATCAAAACTTGTCAAAATGTGTGAGTCTGAATCCTATCCCTTTCATTGCATAACTTGGTTAAAAAATGTGAAACAATTTCGACATTTGACATTTACCCTTTTCCTCATAGTGTCACACCATTATATCATCGTTATCAAGCTTTAACCCATCATGTATGCAATTTAAAGGCTATGAATGTTTTGCACACAGGCTAATCAATGTAACAACCAAAGAGTGGACTACGTGAGTAAAAATTGTGAATAGGTTTTTATGATGTGAAAATCGTTTCATGAAATTGAGGAAAGTGTCCTCGTTGATTAGTTTCCTACATAATGTTTCTGCTTATCACTCTAAAATCAATCCAATTTCGGATGTAATTAGTGGCATTCAGTTTGTTAAACTGTGCTAGTTAATTGCTGTACAGCATTCTACCATGAGCAATGGGACAGTATTTTGGCAATGGGGCAAAGTGAAACACAAAATACTTGACTAAACAATTATTCCGCATGAGGACGGCCGAAGTGTTGCGTCTTTGGCTAGTTATAATGACTAAAATTATGGCATGTTATACTTGAACTTATCAATGAAATTTGTTTGAATGATTTGAGCAAACTTTTTGCATGGGAATCAACCTAATGAAGTGATATGAGATTTGCTAATAATGATATAAGCCAAAGACCTCTGTCCAATTTCTAGTGAAAACAATCCTTATCATTATCGTCACTATCATAATATAAAAAGAGAGTTGCTTACCCTTCAAGAAATCCGACACATCTTGAAGTTGTGGAATGTTATCTTCGCGATAACCACAGTTTTCGATAAGCAAGGGAAGAATGTGGTTTTGCTCTTTGCAAGCATGTGTTGGGTACAATTCTGTTAGTTGTCGAAAGACTTTTCCCCAAGTCTCAATTTCCAGTTGCGAGTAATCAATCCGGGGGATGGGCTCGCCACTACCCAAAATAAATGGAAGATAAATATATTAAGAACCAATCAAAATGAATGAGCAAAGAAGGTTTTTATACGCATCGTTATTATCACCCCATCACATCACATGTGAATGAAAAAAATGTATGCAAAAACAACAACTGTTTGTTTGCTTCCTTTGACCTCAAAATAATTGGCGTCAAGCTGATATTTTGATTATGAGTGATAGTTTGA
The DNA here is from genome assembly GCA_964034955.1 of Orchesella flavescens. Lineage (NCBI taxonomy): Eukaryota > Metazoa > Arthropoda > Collembola > Entomobryomorpha > Orchesellidae > Orchesella > Orchesella flavescens. Next base: position 16,257,194 of record OZ035953.1, on the reverse strand, counting down.
GTTATAATGAGACGCTTGTTGTCGCTTTCATGAAGTCAAGTAAAGAAAAGGGGTTTATAGAATTATCTTACTGTTTGTAGTTGTAAGCAATATCGGCAAGCATCTTCCTTCTTTCTCTGTAAACAGGGTCGGTGAAGCCAGGATGGTCAGATTCCAGCTCAGAGCCATATGACAAGATTTGATTGGCAAATTTGTCAAGATCCCGAATTTTACGGGGAAACCATGGAGTCACATCTGAAGTTCATTAAAACAAAAATGAATATTATAACCTATCACCTATTTTGATTCATTTGTTCCTAAAATATTCTTAAAATCCTTACCCAGGTTATCCTTGTAGTTTCTAGAAATGATTTTCATATAATTGCAAGAGTCACGAAGAGCATCCATTGACGCAGCCACGTGTCCTGCGTTAGTATCACATTCAATGATAAACTCATATTCGCCAGGGGAGCGTTTAGAAGAGCGTGACTCAATATGAAGAAGGTTCACTTGATTCCTTTGAAAGATTTGAAGAGCTTTTGCCAAAGCACCCACTTCCTCCTTCAGGGAGAAAATAATGCATGTGCTTTTGTGAGAGTCTTTTCCCTCCCGAATGTAGTTTCCACCTTTCATTAGCACAGGCTATGAAACATAAATTCAAAACAATTAAAATACATGTTTTAATGAAGAATGAATGAAATTTTTATAGCTAATTTTATAGAGATTCAGTCTTACCGTATCCGGTGGTGTACCAACAACACCATTTGTTTTCGGACTCTCGTCCAGTCCGTTTTCCAGGAGGACAGTTACAGTCTCCATTTTTCAGGCTGGTTTGTTACTTTACTTGTTTGTTAGAATGAAACTAATAGCGTTTCCAGAAAAAGTTTACAGAGCATGCAGCTCCTTGTTTAGCAGCAAAACTAAGAGCGTTGTTTGAACTTCAATTCACAACTGACACAGATCAAGCTGTTGAATTAACTATTTATTGATTCCATAAAGCATTAAATCAACATCATCAAAAGGGTAAACATTAAATACATAAGAAAGAGCGTAACTAACTGAAGAGGAGGCAATGAACATTTTTCTACATAGAATGCTAATGCTGCTCCTGTCCAACGCGCAACTTTGTGATCATAATCATTATCATAGTAGCAGACCTATTGATGATATATAGATATATAGATGGGCTTTCCTACTTACGCCGCATGTACTACTAGGCAGAGCTAGACGATGGCTGACGAGTTATTACGAGCATTATTTTTTCACATGAAATGGATCGAATGCGTACATTCGCTTGTAAAGGTAGGTTCACAGCTTTTACTTAAGATTTAAAATGATGCAAACAGGGTGCATGTATCATCATCATCGTCATCATCATCACTTTATTCATAATCTTCGCTTACTCTTATATTTAGTCTTAGAAAGATGATGACGATGGGTTTGAACAAGGGAGCAAATACAACGCAGAAAAATTAGGTTTTATTTTCAGTCTATAATACGACTCGCAACATGCATCCATGTATATAAACACCATAATATAATGTTAACCTTTTTGTAAAGAATGGTGATAATGGGATTGAGTTTGCATACCACAGTCAAATCCAAATCAACCCTTAGAGTCACAGTCAGAAAAGTTAGTAGTAAATGTACCTAAACCTTGTGAGTGAATCTGTAATTGTTCATTGGTACAACCTCAACGTTGATAATTAAAGCTTTTGTGTTTTTGTTATCGTTTTTGCCCCATCATTATCACGTCTGACTGCCTTGCAGTGTAGTCCATTTGCGTAGTTTTTCATGGAAGGGTACATTTACTCACAAGGACTCCCAAAATCTTTGTGACGCAGATGAAACTAGTTGAGAGTGTTATGTCAACATTACTAGAAAGTTTATAGGCAGAGGACCTATTGAATGATGACTTACAGTGGACTGAAAGTGTAGTATTTATTTCTGGGATTTTAAATAATATGATAAATTTTTATCTGTATTATCTGTACCCTTTCCTCTTGCTACTTGCATGGTATATTGATATATGGAATTAATAGAGAAATGTACGCATTTACAAAACTTTCCAGAATTTATCATGTACGTGTTTCACTTTTGTGTAACTAAAATAGCGCATATTTGTAGAACCAGTTTGTTACTGGACTGGAGTCTTGATAAGCATGCTTTGAATTATGAAGGTTATTTTGAGTCTCTTTCTCTCTTTTGTGCGTAGATATTTTCCGATTCTGCTTGATCATACATAGTATTTATAATGTTTACTGATAAACTAGAATTATTATGCGTGGCCTACATTGTGTTATTTTTATTCAAGGGCAAAATCCCAGTTTTAAATATTATACCCAGATTTAAATATCCATCAAAATTAGAACTAACTGGATCTGGCTGTCAATCAAATCAAGGTAATCTTGAGAAAGTCATTTTGTTAAAATTTCAGTGTCTTTTTCTTCTTGACCAGGCTTCTGACATATTTGCGCTGTCAACATAGCATAATGAAAGGAGTGGTATTATGATTGATGATTCAATGAAAGCATTACGGATTCCTTTGCTATTCAGATATTTAGCACGTGAAATATTTTTTTACGTAAGTTTAAATTTTACGCAGGGATTTACCATCCATTTATTCAGTTTTCCAAATAATACCTACTGTAAAATAAAGTGTAACATTCATTTTGCATTCCATACTATATAACCACGGTAGACATATTTTGATATGAAGCACATTTTTTCACACGTATTCATCACAGTTGCATGTTGACATTTTCCAGTCACGATAAACATGAAGGGTTTGGTGTCATTTTGACAAATAATTTTGTGTCGTAACTTCAATATCTTCAATATTACCTTGACATATCACAAGCAGGAAAATATTGGCAAAAATTCGTCCTTATCATCATGTTATTTACGTTATTAGGGAAGTCCTCACACCTTTTACTTATGATACCCTACTGTAACCGATCAAGTTTCAGTTGGAATTTTTGCATCCTTAAAAGATGATGTCTGCAAATGTTGGTGTCGAAAGGAGCAAAAGGGTTTCCAATTACATTAACCAGGTTTAAATTGACATCTACATCGCCATTTTAATAACTGGAAGTAAAATACTATTCATTTTGATTTGAGTACATATTTGGATCATTGCTTGAAACTTATTGCATGAGATAGAAATATTTACAGTGAGTTGCATCAGACAAAACAATCATAATTAAATGTAGCGATTAAAGCAAAAAATATGCCATGGAATCAATAATCAATCCAAAGATGAAAATCAAACCCCATGCACCAACTCTAATGACTTGCAGATTAAAGACAAGCACTTTCAGCATTCAAGATCCTAAGCTATAATAAGTATATACATGACATATGCGCATGTACACTTGCTTGGCTTGCTTGTTAGCGTCTAAATCAGAATGCCTACAAAAAAGTAGGAATACACATACGCGAGCCCAAATCAATATTACATAGTTTGAGTAATTATCTGTATCTTTCTTTGGATGAAAAACTGGTTATATAATTGCAGACTATCGTCAATGAAACCGAGTGAGGGTTTGGAGATTATGGTGGAATAAGAAACACAGTTTGGGATTCATTGACTTGATTCGCATGCACCATAGTTGGAAACCACACAGCATCATCAGCCAAAAAGCAACTGAAATAATGTTTCAAGATATTATGTAAGTTTGAAGTATGTACTTGGACTTTGATAACAAACCTATTCTATTTTCATCAATTTTGCAAAAGAAATATGAATACAAATGTGAATTTATACATCTGTAATTACAATGCTTTGCATTGAAAAAAAGGTGCGAGTATAGGTACCCTGCCTTAACTTAACAATGTTGTAAATAATTTAGGTAGATTGGCAATGGGATAGTGTCCATGTCCTGGATTATGAATAACATTCTGCGTTCGTGCAGCAGGGTTCACGGAAGCTGATTAAAATGCACAAGAGTAACAAACAAATAAAAAATGACTTGCATTCTAGCATTCTTACTTTTTTACTCCTTTCTGAATCCCCATTGCTTCAGTCTTATATTATATTTATTGGCAGCAGCCACATGAAGCAGCATATCCGCCTTTCAAATGAAATGTCACATTGACTGACACGACACACGACAATGTTAGCTAGCTCCCAGTTTATTCAATTGTCAATTCCAGCAGCCTATTTGTTAAATATTACAAACTGCTGATAAAAACAAATAAAATGCATACTTTTAATACTTCTTGTATTTTATAATCGGTTTTGGGTTAACGATAAAAGCAATTTAATGGGGTAATCCCTTGATACCATGTACCAAATTGACGAATTTAGAAATTATAAAGAAAAATGATGACTACATTTCTTAAGAGGGGTGACTGGATACCGCGCTAACAGAGGTACACAATCATGATCAGCATCTGCTCTCCAGTTTTCATGAAGGAGTTAGTCAAATAAAACACGTGAATAGTTCATTGTAATGTCTATAGCCTGAACCATATAATTAACTACAATTTCACCAGTACATCACAATGCGCAAACGCTTCACATCTTTCTGGCAAAACTATAAGTTTCGTTTTGTGCCTTGGATAATCCTAAACTTGAAAAAGAGGAAGGTGTCAGAATCTCAAGAAAAAAGTGTTGATAATTTTAGTAGCACTGTGAAAAGAAAAAGGACAGATGATACAAAAAAAGACCACTTCAGTAATAAGGTCACTCATGCCAATATCCAAGATAAACCAAGCTTATCAACATCATCACAGGAGTTGAAATCTTCTGGTGGACCAATAGTGCATCATGTAACAAAAGGAAGGGATAAGATTATACCTGATGAAGTGTTGCTACACCAGTTGATACATCTTTTTGACAATTTGGAACTTGATGCAAAGCAACACGAGAATGTTAGAAATGTTGAGGAAGCGTCAAAAAGGAGTTTGGAAATCATGCATGACACCTTTGGTTATTCCATTGTCCGTCGAAAGAGTCTAATTTCTGATGACGCTGGAACTGGAGTATTTCTGGCTTCCGGGAATGCCAAACCCGGAGCGCTAATTGGTACATACAAACTTATAAAAAATGTATACATAATTTTCTATTACTTTGGTTTATATACACAAAACAATTTTTTTTTCTATTTTATTTCACAGCGTTATATCCTGGGTCAATTTACATGCCGTCAGAGCCTCTCTTCTTTCCATCCATTGGAAATCCCTTCATATTCAGATGCAGCGACGGGGTACATATAGATGGAAATGATAAATGGATCTCAAAATCAATTTTTAAATCTTGTGCAGCCAGAGACAAATTTAGATATGATTTACCCTGTTGTGACGAATCCTGGCTTACTCCCAGCCCCCTCAATCCGTTGAGTATTGGACAATATGTGAATAATCGGAGTAAGTCTGCAGTTAACAATGTGGTTTATCAAGAATCATCCTTGACAATTGCACTCAGCGTCTCCAACTCTCAACGACATGAGCTTCCCGTCTACTTTTGTAAATATTTACCAAACGTGTGGTCAAATCCAGGAAATAATCATCAGCCCCTCAGGCTAGTTCCGCTGGTAGCCACAAAGAATATTCAAGAAGGGGATGAGATTCTATCAAGTTATTTCACAGTTGTGCATGCGGATGATATATCCAAACAAGAATCATGATGATTCAAGTTCTAAGTGCCTTTGTGTTTTCATGCCACATCCATTCTAGTCTTTTGTTAATTCCATTAATATTTTTTATACTTTTAGAAATGCCAAAGAAACGAAAAAAAGACAACAATAAAATCATGATTTAAATGTAACAACTAATTTTTTTATTCAACTTCAGTACTAAATCACGGAGCATAAAAATATTCTATTTTTTCATTGCACTGTCATTTGTTTGCTATTTGTATTATCTAAATAAGTTCATTATTTCTTGTGTAGTTTGCAGAACCTACAAACGTAGAAAACTTGTCTAAGCAAAAACAAAATCCCAAAACCAACTAAAAAAAGTAATATTTGCGTTCCGTCGCATGTCAAACTTTAACATTTAAGGCTTTACCTACCCCCATAAAATTTATCGAAATTCATTCCAGCGTCAACACTCAAAAATCATAATAATTCATATTTTCAATCATTTAAATAAGTAATAACAATCCCCTTATAACTAATATGTCTAGATTATCACCGCTATCACGTCACACATCAGACAAACGTTGTGTTAAAGTAACCAATAGTAAGTGTGGTATTAATTAGATATAGCTTTTGCATAGAAAATAGTTTGCTTGCATCTGTTATACATATAGATTCTTTGTGATGTTCTATCCGTAAATGTTTCTATGGTTTGAATATATTCTAGCAGTAGTTTTGGTTCCGATACAGAAAATACTTAACAATCGAGTGCACTTTTTAGTTGTCTTCATGTCCCAAGCCAGAGCCAGGTGGCTTCTCAGCTGCAGCCTCTTGTGGTTGTGAAGTAGGAAGTGGGGCTTGGCACAAGTTGGTAACAGAGCCCACAGTTTGTCCGGCATATAATGGACGAGCGAATTCGGTAACTGAGCTGAAGAGTGGAGATGATGGAGCGCTCGACACGTAGGATGGTGGGCCACTGTAGCCCAAGCCTAGATAATTTACATAAATTTTAGAAAAGTTGTCTATTCAAGCTACGTTATCATTTCGAATAATCATTTTTTGATCAGCTTCTTACATGAATTACTGGATGATGGAGAGAATCCTGGCAAAGTTCCGTTTAGTTTCGGAGAAGCTTCCCTTGGTGGGCTCCGTTGACCATTTTGATCTCCTCCTGAAGCTCCATTGCATCCCCCTACTTATACAATAGAGTCAACATTTGTTTCTTTATATGTTTCGCTTTTGCTAATTATATATCGCAAATTTTTTATCAATGTGTTTATAGAATAGAATTTTACTTTGTGAGATAGTCTGCAAAGATGTCAATGACGCAGCGGGACGGTAGTTGGTGGAAACCACACGCTCCAAAAACTCATCCAATTGTCGGAGGGACAAAGCATTGTGTAAAGTTTCCAATGACCTAACTGAAGGTAATTGTGCTGCATTATTAGCGTCCACTAAACACAATTATGGGTATACGTTTAACGCAGCCGTCAACCTGAGTTGAATACCAAGCTGGATATTTTCTTAAATAATATATATAATCTAATCTACCAGATACCTAATGGGGAACCACTTGCTGGTTCAACCTGCATGAAAGGCTTCAGATCCTCACAAGTAACGGCTGGAGTTTGTCCAGTGATGACAGCAGTAGAAAATAGATACTGGGTTTCTCCAGATTGGTAGCCTCGGTATTTTCGGTGAACAAGGCGGAAGTCAAATTTGCCTGTGAAATCGTTAACCCAGTAATGAAAACGCTACTTATCACTCACAAAGGCACTCGTAAGTAAAATATTTTAATAAAAAAATATATACCAGAAAATCTTCCAGTTGGCACAATAGGGGCCTCGACAGAATTTGCTCTTGCATTACGGTGTCCAGGAGCGTCCCTATTAAATCAGTTTCATGTTATAGACTTGTAGACTAGTAATAATAGCGTTTCATACGTAGTATCAAAAATGCTGGGGTAACTTAGGACTACTTACTTTATTGGTATAGGTTTTGCAGACACCAAAACCTTTTGATAAGTAGCATCATCCTGTTCCGACTGAGGTGACACTTCCTCAGGTTCAGTGAGAGAGCGCCGACGATCAATCTCCGATTCACTGAACGACATCTGCTTGGATGTTTTTGGGACCAATCGAAAAGGACAATCCCCATCCTTCACCACTACCTCAGTAGTAATTGGGGTAGAAGTCTCAGCCATTACCTCCTTAATTGAATCTTTTTCAGTCAAAGTAGACGTGGATGTTCCCTGCTGCTGTGTCGTCTGAGTCTGGAGAGTGGTTATTAAGAATAAATTTTCAAAATTTGAGCTGACCTTCGAAAAACTATAATATCTATATTACCATTGCCTTAGCTGTATCACTGCGACTATTTGGTCGGAATCCAGGTCCTGGTGGGACGGTTTTGTGGACGCAGCAAGTAGCACCTGGGCTAAAGTGAAGCTCAACATGGAACCTGGGTAAACAAATTAATCATAATGTAAGTTTGCTTCCTATTTAGGTATATGTACTACGCAACATATTACGAAACTCAAGGTTACCTCTCTTCAGAGCAAGGATCCTTTGTAGGATCTTCATAAAGCATGATGACAATCTGAGTCAAGTAGTTAAGCTCACTGACAGCGCTCAAGTACTCCATAGCTCGGCTCCATTGCTCATCCAGTTTTTTCTATTATTAAATCAATAAGCTTATTTGAATCATATAATTATAAGCAACACAAAATAACACAATTTTTAATGGAAAACTTACATCAACCAGTCCTCCAAAACGAATCATGGTCAGCAAAGAATGAATGTGAGATTCGCTTGTGAAGTACAATCGAGTCCTCACATGGCGACCTGGGCTTGATACTCCATGGGAGTACCTAAAATATTTGTAAAAATCAAATTCGTTATAGACCATTAATGAGAAAGCTTTGGTTTGAAAGGTTATAGTTGTTTTACCGTGGATTCAAGCGATTCACAGACTCATCCGCAGGCTCCCCAATATTACGTTGCAAGTCAGTTTGAATCTTTTTCAAGAGCGGAGTGCAAATTCCTTGGGCAATAGCCAACTTGTCAATGTGAGTCATTCCGTATTCCTAAATATGCGTCAAAATGAAAATAAAACAGTCTTATGTAAAAGTCAAGCAAGGGAATTCAGATTTAGGAACAAATAAAATGAATTATACCTGTGGAATGACAACATCAGCCAAATACTTGGCACAGTTGAATAGCTCTTCAGCTTGGTCATATCCAATGGCATGGGAGTTATGCTGAATATCGTATTTGATGCAGTCATAAATATCCGGAATTTTGGAGATATCAAATTGCCCCTTAGTCTTGAAATCCTTTTCCAGTTTTGTCCAGCGACGAGCCATCAGATCCCAAGTTTCCCCATGGTACAACACAGCATCTTTAGTCGTTGTGTCATCCCGTTTAGCTTGAATGAGCAAAACAAGCTTGTGAATCATGCCCAAAACACGTTCACAAAGCTTGTATGGGTTCTTGATGAACTGCAAAGCAACATTGATGCTCTGTGAGTTGCATGGATTAATTTTTTCCATGTCTTCTGGTGTCAAATCCTTGTCCTGCTGCATCAAATCGTGCAGTCTTTGTTTGACCCTAAAAACAAAAAGAAAAAATAAATTGTAAACGAGCATCACTTGTAAAGGGATAAAGAAAATATAAAAGATTTTTATTTTGTATTCATACTGCCTTTGGAATTTGCTGGACTCGCAATCATTATCCAGAAGTCCATTGGTGTGAGCTGACTTCACCATTTGAACCAGAATTGGTGTCAACTCCCCCTCCAGTGCAAGAAGCCCTTTGGCAAAAGCCGCAGCCGTCATTTGTACTCGGCCCTCATCGGAAGCATAAATCTTTAGGTCGTGGCGGTAGGTAGAATGGAGCCGGAGGAGTCCTAAACCTTGAGTTCCAGCATATTCACCTGGGTTAGCAAAGTCATGTTAGCGAGCAAAAGCTGGCAAAAATCTAATCCCCATAAGAAAATAAAAGCTTTGGCAAAGGACAAAAATACGAATTACCAAATTACAAAACCAAAAGTAGACTACGATACGAATTTACGTACTGACGACAAAGCACATGTTGGCTGTAATTCGGTTTTTCATCAATAAAAAGTATTTTTTTGTTTTTATAAGGAAATCAGATAAAGGGAAAGGAATAGAAAGGGCCCTGTTATAGAAAATTAGTAACACTTTTACAATAAAACAGAGAATGTAAACACAAAACGAGCAGATTTTAAAACATTCCAACGGTAATGAGCGTTAGTAAAAAAGTTGATAACATTTAGCATGCAGGTTGATTTGACTTAAAACAAGAGACAAATTATAAAGGAAGGAAACACACATTAAAAGGATATGTCAATAATTATTGTAACCACTCCCTGAAAAACCTTTTCCCCCTGCCAACTTTCAAAACATGACACAGCTTACATGTTGCGACGTTGCTATGAAAGTAGAATAGCGTTTTGCTTGAGGCGTTAGGTAGCATCTTATATATATAGTTTGTGTTATGGGTCTGTTTTTGTAATTTTAAGTAACTAGTTTCTATACCTACAACTTATTTTTGATAAGCTTCCCAAGCTCTAGTAGTAGTGGTCTCGGTTAATTGCCTTGTACTAACTATTATTTTTTGCATTGCATTGAGAGGCATTGCTAATATATATCTATGCTATGGTGATATACTTATGTTTTATGGGGGTAATGTGATACTCAAACGATCAAATAACAACTGTCTCTATTACGTTAATCTACCAACTCTGTGCACTCAAAATAACTCATATTATTTATATAAAATTGTGACTGGAATTATGTGGTTGGGTACATACAACTTGCTTTCTATTTAGTTTTTTTTTCAGCAATTAAAAAAAGGGAAAGATAAGAGTTTCAAGAATACATTACCCATCACAGTTGACACAATCTACTCCATCAGCTTCACTAAATAACTAATAAAAGCTAAACTTGTCCATCATTTTCATACTGAAATTTTTAGTAAAATGTATATTTTTTTAGAGTGAGCGGCAATAACTTTCATGTCTTTTGAAACTTTTTGTTTGTCAAATTTACTGTTTAAAAAGGGATATGACTTCTACGGTGGAATTTTAAGACATGATTAATTCAACGATAGTTGGAAATAATATGTACTACACTGCCATAAGAATGCAGCACAAAATAAATTATTAGACGTCATGACATTCCATTCCAAAGAATGTTAAGTCTTTGAACGCGTTTATAACTGCAAAGGAATTATCATTAAAAATGGACTTTTGAGCGTATTTAAGAATTGAAAAAGATAAAAAACTGTAGATAAAAAGATTCTTTTTTGGAAGCGGGCGTGCAATCATCAACACCACGAGTGCGTAATAAATACGTTTTTTGAAAGAGGAGGACAGACAGTGTCACGTGAATAAATGGAAAGGGATTCATTTTAATTAGTAAGGAGGAAAGGAGTGTGGTTAGCATGCCTACCCTGTCCCCCGGGATACATACAGCGGAAAATCCTTCCGAGTTCCTCAGCAGAAACGCGTCCAGCTGGCGTGAGCTCCCCACCCCACTTCAATATTAAGACCAAGGATGGCTCCTTTGGTGTGTCTGTTATATAAAGGGAGTTAGCCACCGGTACAATGACGGGCGTTTGTTGCAAAAAACTGTGAGGCTTACTCAATGGCTTACCGTCGTCACTGCTTGAACCCCTTGGACGACCTTTTGGTTGATACTTCAGTTGCACCTTTCGGTTGATTCCAGAAAAATAGCCGTACCTGCATAAAAGCAATTGTAATCTTAATTAAAGTTCGAGATCAGAAAATTGTATGTAGGTGTTGATTATTATAGTAATACGTGAAAGTAATTACATTTCGAGAACGCTCTTAAGCTGGTCCAGCTTGCTCCGCTTTTCCTCAATCTCCACATCTTTGTTTTCCGCATTCTGACCCTCAGAAAGGAGAAAACGAGCAATGTCCAAAACCTCCTGAAGTTGTTTTGGTCGCTTTAGCTTCACGTTGATTTCAGGAGTCCCTCCATACTTTTGGAACAGTTCAAAAAATCTATAAATTATTCGCAAAAACAAAGCTACAAGTTAGGAATCATTTTTTCTTCAATAAATTCACTGTAATAAAAAGGGCTTACTTTGAGTGGCGAACTTCCATTTTCATTTTCTGTTTTGGGGTCCTGTTAAATTGAATAAATTTTAAGTTATCATAAAAATACACTAAATAGTCATCGTGTATACCAAAATATTTGTAATATTCATTCCACGTATTGTACCTGTCACCATGACGAATCACTCCAACGACACAACGAAGCTCCATCCTTTTAGCAAAGAACAAAAAGTTAAAGTCATTTACAATAGCATATATAATTTAAACGTAAGGTTTAAAAGGCTTACATTTTCCCAAATGTTGTGGGAACAATAGGGGGATCATCCAATTGAAAGGGAGCATTCCATGGAATATGCAGGGTGGGAGCCAACTCCCTAAGAATCATGTTCCCAAGAATGCGTGCGCAATCATCATAATACTTGTTTGAGTTTTTGACAAAACTGAATCCATTTACGTCACACACGTAAGACTTTCCATTAGCTCTGAAAAAAGTGAGAAGAAGTGAGAAGTCAAATATAAGATTACCAATGAGAACCTTGCTTTATACATATGGTTACAACTTTGTAGCTCTTAAAATTATTTCATACCTCAACAGATCAAATCCACAAACCGTCTGCTTGAAGGCCAAGCAGACCTTCCTAGCAATTAGCTTCTCCACGGCACTTAAAATCACAGGGTAGCGGACTTCCTTCCCCTCAGAATCCCTTTCCACTTTCCCATCCAGGGCCGGCGACTTCCTCGCCTCAGCATGCGCGTAATCAGGTCCCACAGTGTAAACCTGGAGAATGCAATCATCATAGATGATTGTAATTTCTGTGACACTCACAGATAGCTCGGACTCGGCAATTAATTCCGACAAGGGTTTATTCATTGTATCGCTGTCTGGGTCACAATGACTCAATGAGGTAGCCATTTTGAAAATAGTGTCTACTAGAAACCAATACTAAAAAATGAACGGCTCTTTGAGCAAGTTAAAATGTCTAAAATTTCACTTCTGCTCCTAAGTTGACACAATAATTTATCCCAACTACACTAAAACAATGAAAGAGAGAGCTCTGATGCTTTTCCCAATCACGATCAGAAATTAGAAATTTTTTAATAATGAAATGAAAAGTCAAAAGTGGAACGAGGAGAACTGACTATTGTTCTGATTGAATGTCAGGCGTCTGTGAACTACTGTCCCTTTCTCTACCTCCCTATCCATCAATCTCAAGTTACTGTTTTTTTTACCAGCAAGCAGCTTCTCTCTCTAATTAATACCTACTTAGGAAGTACGTGGCAATGAGGAAGCCTATGCTCCTATTAACGTTGACTTGACTTGACTTTACAAGACAAAAAGAGTGATGCTGGATGCATGGTTGATGGAATGGAGCCGAATTGCCAAACTCAATAAAATATATATATATATATGTGTGACAGCTTTAAAAGGAGAAATGACGAGTAGACATAAGACTAACATGCACAACTTCTTTTATTCTGTCAAGCCCTATCCTATCCTTATGAATTTCATACCTTAACATCGGTTCCATCGGTAGGCATAAAGTCTTCATAAATGAACGAGCCCGTTTTGCGAACTCTGGACTCAGGGGAGTAGACACTGCTTCTGCTCCCAATCTTTCGGAATAGCCTTTGACTCCCACCACCGGCTGAGGTGGGATAGTAAATGTATATATTGTGGTCTTCAGCGGAAACGGGTTTTTCAACAAAAGGCTTGTTGAACGTTACCCCGTTTACCTCAACATGGTCTTCAGATTCGATTAGTTCATGCACTGAAAAAATACATTAAAAAATTCATGTAAATTCATGTAAAATGCAAAGCGGCAATCGCACATTCATTTCTGCAATAAGAACATAATGCATTTTAAAATAGCTTGCATTACTTTTGATTTCTGCATGTTGTTGGGCATTTTTTGGGTCTGGGCTATCTCTGTCAAGAACGGCATAGCGAGGAAGGAGGATTCGCTCTCTCTCAAGAATAGAGTACACCTTTCTCCTATCTTGAAGCTCATATTGCATCTCAATATTATTGATGATGTAGGGGGTTCGGAGTTTTGCATAGGAAATGGCTTTGTCCAGTGGGAAGCCTTTGGAATGGAATGAGATGAGGCAGTCGCATAACGGCCATTCTTCAACAGGAAGCTGTCGTCAGCAAAAAAAAAACATTAAAATGAAAGGAGATCCGTAAACTCATCATAAAAATCTACTTATTTTGTACCTATATTCCATTACTCCAAATTACTTGCACATGCATAAATCTAAAAAGAAAAATCCTTTTGGACGATGCCACGCTATGCTGCTGAGTCAACCTTCAGCTACATGATGTTTATGATGTACTTTATGTCTCACACTTGCATAAACTTATGCATAAACTATTAGTGAATTCTTTTTGAAATTCAATATATAGTAATGACTGCAGGTGTGCATAACTTCAGCGCTATGCAAGCAAGTATGAAAATAGAACGTCGTGTCGTATATCATATTGTGAATGTGATATTTGTCAGACGACGGGCACATACATAGCTGTAAAGTATATAGGTAGGTAGGTGCAAAAGGAAAAAACATTACGAGCGGAGCTTTTACAACCTAAAATCAGTGTGAAAGCTACAGTCTACATCAACAGGCACTTGGACGTACATAAACGATTTTGTCATCATGTAATAATTTATTTTGTCATAAAACTTGTCCTTTGTACCTTGAGGATTGTCTCTTCAGGGAAAACGATGGTTTTAATTTGATCAAAATCATCAAGTCTTGTGAGAATCTCTTTCATTGGTTTGGACTCGGACTTTTTTGCCATAGCACAAATGCCCACGATGACTTGCTTGCCCGACCCTTCCGGTGCGTCATCATCCGTCTCTCCGAGGGGAAGCTGTGAATAAATTTTATGAGACGATTAAAACACTCAACCATAAAAAATCTCCAAAAAATATATGATCATTTTAGTGTCATATTGATGCAAACGAGACAGGTTTAAATATGTAAGTTTACCAAATAAAACTAACACACAAAATGAGGAAAATACTCACACACACTGCGCAACACAATGACCAACATGCAAAATAACTTGTTTTTTAGTTGAGAGACGGAAAAAGCTAAAGGACAAAAACAACTACACACTGCTTTTACCAAAACCTTGAAAGCGCACGTACACGCTTATTTCCCATCCTTCTTCCTGTTTACAATTGAGAACCCAAGCACAAGTTCATTGTTAAATGTACACATTATTCAAATGTATTTATGCTTACTTCAGGAGTTGCTGATAAGACTTTAACGTCACTCTTCATAATTAAAAACTAATGCAAAGACACTTCACGCCACGACAAGACACGACATTACAAGCTTATGTTATCAATTTAAGTTCACACAGAAAAGTGAAATCAATCTGAGAAACGTAGTTTAGTACAAATCGTAAGTTGGTCCATTACCTTGAAATCAGTAACTTTTAAGCCTAAGTTCTTCAAGAAATTTAGAGTGAGAGCTAGACAATGTGCCATGATTTGTAGAGGTGACAACGTGCCCTTTTTTTAAACTCCTTTTATGAGCTTTTAAATTTCATTGATTTGTTTTTTTACTAACTGCTAATGGCCCATAACTAATTTTATAGGTTGTAAAAAAATATTCCCTTATGAATTGAAAGGGGGAAAGCTCCGTGTTCTCAAGAGAATTTCAAATTCAAACTGCCGCATGCTTAGAAAAAAGGGTGATGATTTTTTACGTAAGTTATAAGCTCAAGATTTTGCGTCAGACTTGTTATCTCAGCTTTTCCAATTTCATATTATGCATGAGACCCTAATAAGAGTTAGTATACATTTGGCGTAAAAAGCCAAGACACAGGAGATAATGCGTTGGTGATCCTAATCATTATTAACTCCTCTTCAAAACATCAAGCTAGACATGGTGATGGCGATGCGATGGTGTGTTTGAATAAAGGGTTTCTTAGACAGCAATGAAGTTCAGAAGGAAGGAAGATGGAAAGAGAGGAAGTAGTGGAAAAATAGGATATTTTTTTGGCATCTGTAGTGCATATGTAGAAAAACAGGAGATCAGACAGTCCGTGAAAGTATATCGGTAATGTTATACATTGTATACAATCTTACATATCTTCCTAACCGATGAGGTGACTCTGTGGAGACTTGTGTAGGATACTCAATAACACAAATCTTGTAATGTAATGTATATTAAGCAAAGCAAAAAATGGCAATCAAACGACATAGTTCAGGAAAGAAAGGTAGATAAACTACGGACAAGATTCTCATCAAGTAAAAAACAACCAATGCGTAGGCTTTCCTAGGTGTACTTATGGAAAGGAAAGTACATACTTATTATTACGTGATTTCATGTAATTCTGGCAATGTCACCGTAAAAATGGTTTCATGTTTTGACTATGTAACGCTCACGCTCATTTTGCTTTGCTCTACTTGCCCTCCCTACCCAAGTTGCATTTCCGGTTAATTTAGATTCAGAGTTGAAAGGATGCCAGTCAAATTTGGGAACAGGAATGCTAATATAATAATAATATAATGCTATGGTGTATAATTTCATGCTTGGTCAAGCCCTACATAACTCAAAATTCCAAACCAGGTAATTTCATTTGAATACTTCTAGCATCTTGTGAAGCTTTTGTTCCCTCAAAAAATATATAGCACTCAATTGGTTTTGACGTCATAATTTTTCATTCAGAAATACTTTCTTTGCCATTGATTTTGGCACGCATTTCTTCCCACTGCTACTGCTATGCAATGCTGAAACATACCAACTTACAACCAACAACTTAACATGTTTATCTAGCGTTAGATGCCAAAATGCTTTTCATTGAACGTCAGATGCAATACCTACAATTCTTTGCAAGTCGATTGGCAACTCTCTCAAAATCTCTTCATTGCATTGCACAATCCTACACGAATGGAAGATGAAAGCGATTAGATCTACTTGTGCGAATCAAACATAGATAAAAGCATTGACAGTTCGAATAGTTTTTACTTGGCTGTATTAGTAGGTTACGGCTTTTCGCAAACAAATGCTAAGTTTATGTCAAAACGTAAGCCAATTACTTTTTCGGACAGCGTTCAACCTCTATCGTATACTATTTGAATTTTGTTGTATGTTGATGTTACTCAGAAAGTCGATCTTTTTGTTCAGCAACCGCTTGGTTTTGAGCATCAACTAGTACTCAACTATATAGTCATGAGGAGTATATACAAATTTATCCAGAAGATTGCCTGGATCTTTATGCGGGTAGAAGTGTACTAGTAATAACGGACGTCTTTTATATGTCACAAGGATAGCATAATAATTGGCATTAGATTATCATTAGTGGCCGCATGTGACTATCAACCAACCTTTTGTTTACCCAAGCTATACGCAATTGAAGCAAGAAAAAGTTCATACATTCTATGAAGTCTCAAGTTATGTTCCAGGGGTAAAGAACTACATACAATCTGCATGCATTATATCATACCAAGGCAGTTAATAAATTAAAAAGGGATGTGAAAGATTATCAATCAGGGCTTGCAATCAGTAATTTAATGATCTTTTATATATAACCAGAAAATTATAGTGTGTATTTTTATACAGGTAATACCGTAGTTTGGGAAAACTGTGACATCGTAAAGTTGCTATTGTTACAGAACTCGTAGTATCCTACGAGGCCTTGGTAGCCCTGTTCTAGTTCTGTGTAAGACATTGTGCAGCCGTTCAAAATGTTGGTTGCTAGTAGTGGAACATAAACCGGGATTTTCTGACCTTGGAAGACAACACACAAACGTTTCCGGTTCAGTTTCTATTGTCAATTGTGTGTTCTTCAGTGGCAGCAGCACTGGCGTCGTCTCGAGGAGTTGGGGGCTTCTTTGTCGTTGACTAGCACAATGAATCGAAGTGAGCCTTCGTCTCTTCCTTTCCTTGCTTTTCCGCTTGCTCGAGAGTTGTCGTTGACGGGGAACACTGAGATTTGTCGGAACCAGCATGTAAGCAGTTAGTCACGGGGGCTTTGATGTCACAAAGGAAAGCTACCGACGAAATGCGACGATTGATTGATGATCCTACGTCTTCATCACTTTAGAACGAAGTGTCAATTACATTTCAATTGTGGCTTATTTTGAGTGTCCACATTTCTTCTTGCTTTCCATACAGGAACGCTTCGAAACACAATAATTGATTGGTGATTTTTACTTAGCTTTTTACTTCATTACACTATATTATATAACTCACGATTTATGTATAACACTAAAAAACTATTATCAAAATGTAACAGTACAAAAATGATTTTCAGTACCAACTTCCCAAGAAACCCGTTTACCTTCCTAGCGAAAGCGTTGTTAAAGATAGTGGAAGATAGGAAAAATTGAAAGTGAAGAAAGAAAAATATATTCAATTGTGAAAATATAGAATAACCTGCTTTTAACTTGTGTGTACACATTCCAGTTCAAAAATGTACTTATGCAATTTGCGGGCTGTATTATTTTACCACTGCACTCTTATCAGCTTATCATCACCTTGACAAGGATCTGTATGCTGGATTGGATGATCATAAATGATTTGATGTGTACAACTGACTGACTAACTCTAAACTGACCTGATGTTAGACGGAGACAAGATTTCATATGAGTATTTTTGTTAAAACTGGACTGGAGGTTAATGATTTATGTAATTGCTTTTGCAAATGCCCTACATTAACTATCTTCCAAGAACTTTTGGCAATTCGACATACATAGATCATCACAATCAAACCTGTACTTGTAATCCATAGAGCCACTGCTGAGTAAGCGTTATATAATGTGTATCATCACTTTCAATTTGCCATATCATCATAAAAATGTCTTTTTGTTATTGTTTCATCATCATCATTACGAAGGTTTCATCATGAACCAATATGATTTTTCATGTTGTTAAAATGTGTAGTAATATATTTATGTGCAAAGCAGGATGTGTAAACAATTCGAGTTTTATTGCAGAGATTTTTTGATGATATGATGTCCTGTCAGTCATCCCATGATTTATATCCCAGTTTGCTTTGCTGGTGCAGAGTACAATTCAGTGGCAGGGCATTGGCAAAATGGGCATATTTCTACTGTGGAATTAAATTTGGGAAATTGACTTGGAAAGAAAATCGAACTTACAAGTGTGCTTTGGTTTTTTTAGTTGCCCTTTCTTAAACAATATAGTTTGTGACTGTTTCATACAAAAACTTTCTTTCTGCTACAAGTTTAAAACACTATGATCTGCAAAAAATCTTCCGCAATAGTCATCGTCTCATTTTACTCATGTTTCTCTTATAATATGTGAAGTAACTAGATGATAATCATAGTCACATAATTTATGCTGGCTTTTTAAAGCATCAACAATTATTATAAGCTAAAACATAATATTTTCTTCACACTTTTTTTTAGCGGGCAGTTCATTACACCAGGTTTCACACTGCTTTCGTGTTATTGAAAATACATAGCATTAACTACTGACTTAGATGCGTTGTTCTTCTAATTATTTTTCTTTCACTCTAAAATTGTGAAACGAAATTATATGAGTTAATAACATATTAGTATTCTGCAGTTTAAACATCTATCTACCAGTACATTTTTCTTTGATAATATGCATCTTTACTCTACTACGGATAAAAGACAAGGACAGTGTTGTTTACAGTAATGCCTTGCTTGACTATATATCTCTACTGCTTGTCTAGTACAATCATTTGCTACAATGCAAGATAGCGTGTACATTTATAAAAGTATGATAGGGTGGTGGTGGAGGATAAAAAGTGTATTGGATTTTTTTACATACTTGATCCAAGTCAAGCCTATTGGGTCTCATTAAGTGCCTGAACAGCAGCATGCTGATGACGTCTGTCGCCTCGGTGGTGACCAAGGCAATAAAATTTCATAAGCAAAAGTTAGTTCCAGTAGCAAAGACTGTACAGTTTGTTTATGAAGGCGTTTGAACTTTTCTCCAGTGGTTTGATTTGGTTTAGTTAGGAAGAAGAAATCCGTGCAGGATGAGAGAGAAGTCGTAAATCCAGCTCTCTTTACAGACACAACAGAGCCAGCAACACATTGATCTCAAAAGCCTATAAAAGATTAAATAACATGCCAAAACACACAAATGAGTTTGTAAGAACACGCATACATTCACATTCATCGAATTTTATTGTTGCAAAGTTTGTTGTGGTTAGTAGTAAGTGATAAGTACAGCAGCAAGTGCACACCGCAATCGCTCGCTTTGTATTTAACAGAGAATGAAAGTGTTTAATTGGGTAAGCTAACTTTGTATTTTTTACTGTAAATACTATAATGATTTCTTTTTATTGCTTTGCAAATAGTGGCAGCAAGACAATGTTTACATTTACGCCATTTTACAGCCAAACACATTTTATTATATCAACAACTCACATACATGCAGAAGGAAATACGTATGTTAGGAATTTGCTAAGCAATAAATCTCGGCAACACATTTCCATGAAAGAGTTTTCTCTTGTAGGCTAACGTCAAACCAATTTGTATCATTCCATTTCTGCTACCTTCCAGCTGGAAGTTTTAATTGAAATGTGTTATAAGGTTCGTAAAATGGTGTAAATGTGAGGTTATTTTTGTCATAGAAAGATGTAAAACAAATCAAGCGTTTATGAGCAAGACAAACGTTTGTTTGCTATTTTTATTCATGTAAAAATGTATAAAGCTGCAGTAGCAGATCAACCCTTCACCACTTTGATAAGCTGGAATATTTAAATGATTTATCTAAGGCATCTAATATTTGTATGGTCATGCAAATTTGATGTACTGAATGCTAAAGTATGTGTGTAAGTAAAGCTGGATTATCAAAAGCTAATTACTCTAATTGTAAGTACGTACATAGATCGCATTAATTCCGTTTTTGGATAGTGTCAAAAGTTAGGAAATCCTTTTTTACTGTGTTGGGAGAGAAGATTTCCTTTGACTACTGCCATCGAATGAGGTTAAATTTTTCAAAGTCACTTTTTATTAGATTTAAATAATGTCTGTATGAAAGATCTTCTGTTCAGACACCAAACGTAACACAATCACATAAAACTTATTTTTATCACATTATTTATAAAGCATCCAGCGTACACTCACAAGTCCTTTCTTTGGAAAATCAAAGATTAGGGTTAAGCCCACGTGAAATTAACGTGAGAGCAGGATGTATCTATACCTAATTGTCATTTAGGCTCTCTGGTTTATCATCTTGACCTCTTTTTTTTCTTTTATGATTTGATGGCAACCTAGGTGCATAAGTTTTGTGAGTAAATATTTTACGCCCTCGTCGGACGTGATTAGGAATTGATTATTGCTTATCGTTAGTTGAACAGTTTTTATACGATTAGTGTTCTGAACTTATTTGTTAACATAACACGTACTTAAATGGTTCATGATGAATAAACGTATCATGTATACATAAGAAAGCGTTGCATTAAAACGATGGGCATTAAAGTGTGAATAATATAAAGCTGATGACGTTCATGACTAGTGACCGTAATACTTTTTCATATCAAGAAGACGGCGACAAGCTTGATTTTTTAACTGCATTTTCCAGCATCATTTCCCATCAAAAATTTAAGTTAATTTGCTTAAAGTATTGCTCATAATTAATAAATAATAATAAGCAACTGCTCAGGAACTGCAATTACATCACATGGTACTTAGAAAATGATAGTATTACACATTGGATCTTGATAAATTGAAGAATTGAGGTAGTTTGATATAAATATCTAGCAGCTATCAAATATAATGGCTATAAACTGGATGAATGGAGTATAAATTGTAATTGGTTGTGTGGGAGTTTCTCAGTATCTCTATTCCGGAATCAACTTCCTCTGATTCATTTCACCTCTCTCCTACCTGCTACATTCACCATCATCATTAAGATCACATTACTTCTTTTCTTGAGGAGAAGTCGTGGATGACCTTGTACCCCGTCGAGACAAGAATGTAGACGGAGAGATTGATGATAATGAGGCATTTGAAACTAGTTTTGAACCAGAGGTTTTCTAAGCACATAAAGCACACACAAGGTGATTTTTACTTTCACCCACATGCACACACACAAACACACAGAGACTCACACTCACCAAAACACAAACAAAACGGGATCAGATGACTATATCCCTTTTCCTTTTGTATGCACGACACAATAAGTAAGTAAATACAAGTTGTCAATTTGGGCGTTGTATCCCAGCGTAAGTGAGAATGGAAATCGATTCCAAAAGAGTAAAATTCCAAATCTTGTCCAAAGATAATCTCAAAACATTTTTAATCCTAATCCTAAAATTAGCTATTTCCACACTCCTTCCTATCTCCTTTATGTGGCTGGAAATGAAAATAAAAATACATATGAATCAAATGGAGAATTTCCTGGTAGCATATATGTATCGTCGTCATTCCATATATACATTTATGTTGATACATTCATTATACGGAAAATTTTGGGCTTAGGATAAGAAATTTATGTGGCCAACATATGTGTGTGTCCAACCGACCAGCTTGTTATTGCTTAGCTACATGTGAAGAAATGCGAAATAGGTCAAGTCCGTCCTTGATGCGAAGATGTTGAATGTTGGCTATGGCGGAGCATGAAATCCATATCATGTGGATACTAGTTGGTTAATAGTTGGATTTTCTCATTTCCTTATAGTCATGGACAGGCTGGTTGGTTGTGTGTGTATGTGGAGTGAGTATGACCAAAGTTGTGGAGTAAAAGGCTGCTGCTGATAATGAGTAGATATACACTGTCTTGAGTAAGCTATCATCATGCATCGTCCGGACCAGGATCTGTACCATCCGACTCGGCACGGGGAAGCCTAAGCTTGAAAGTCGGCAAGAAAGAGTTTGACAGGAGGAGAAGAGTGGAAAAAGTTGGTATTCATCCTGTTAGTTTCCACTACGGTGTATAGAGTGTGGAATGGATAGGTCTATGTGATGCATAATGTGTGGCTTTGGTAGTGCAGCGTTATAGCAAGTAGGAAGCCTTGCAAGGAGTTTGTTCAATAAAGTATATAAAAAGGATGTCGACTATATTGTACATATATATATATATGTGTGTGTTGTTTGTATGAGACATACGATGTAATGGGGATTGTTGATGAGCGAGCAAGCACATTGTATATTACGTACTTATGTTTGAAATGCTTATGCTATACATATCGTATGGCATTTCATGGAAACTGAAGGCAGCAATGGGTTAGCAATAGAATGGAAAAGCAGACTCATTGATAAAAAATCCTTATTTCATTGCATCTCATCTATCTCAAGGAATGTCGATGTTGACTCAAAAGAAATGCCTAGAGGGAAGTAAATAGTTTTAGGATGACTTTTTTTGACATTCTTTTCTTCTCTCCCGTTTGAACAAGATAGTGTATTCTTAAGTTATAATTACAGGAGGAGTTGCTGAATTAACGTAAGTTATAAGTGTCAATCTGGATATGTAAACATTAGAAATAAATTCCATATTCTACAGATAGAAGTATTTACGATGGACCATGACTTTGTTTTTAAGGAAATATCTTAGAATTCATTCAATGACAAAATGAAATTGTTGTGACACTTGTGCACCAAGAAACAATAATAGTTTGCTTTAGTTCCGTAGCAGATAAATATTTAGAGTATAAAGATCACTTCACATTAGGTTTTCAAGTGGTTGACGAGTTAAAATTAGTTAGATCACAAGTCCATTAAATTTATGACCTGACCAGCTTATTTCAGTCGTAAGTTTTCTTAGTAGCCAATAAGTTAAGTTTGAAGTGGCATGAGCATTACTCGTTAACCACAAAGTGTAATAAGTTTCTGAGACTTGTTTACTATGTTTGTCTT
The DNA here is from genome assembly GCA_964034955.1 of Orchesella flavescens. NCBI lineage: Eukaryota > Metazoa > Arthropoda > Collembola > Entomobryomorpha > Orchesellidae > Orchesella > Orchesella flavescens. The sequence continues at coordinate 16,233,724 of OZ035953.1, read as the reverse complement.
GGTCGTTCTTTAAAACGCATAGTCTTCTAACAAGTGATTCCAATAAACATTATAACAATTATTGTATTTGAGTAACAAAATATGTTTTGTTACTCAAAATGTTAAATATACACTTATTTATAACATGAGTAATATCAAATCTTAAATACTGATATATTTTCATTTCAGTTTGCAGCATAACTACAGGATGCCTGTTTCATCTGTTTCGGATTCAAGTTCCACTGGGGACAATAATAATTTAGTAGAACATAATATGGATCAAGAGCAACAGCAGAATGGGGGAGGAGACGTTCACGACGAGGTTGATGATGGTGGTGAGGAGGAGGGGTCGAGGAGAGCGATTTCTGATTCTACACAAACGGACGATTTCGATACTGTGGATTTTGGTGGGATAGGACAATTGCCAGGTCGTTATGCGGAGTGCAGTAGCAGCAGCAGCCAAAATGGTAAATTAAAATTCCAGATGGAAACGAGTATATTTATGAACACTAGCAACAATACCACTATACGTTATGTGTTTGAGTCTTTGTTAACCATTTGACCTTGTTTTTTGTAGGTGGACTACTCTCTAATTTAATTAATTTGGTGCTTCCTGGAAGAAGAAAAACAGGGAATGAAGTTAACGAGGATGAACCTTTGAATATGAATATGCCCTCTGTCTCCACACAAACGGAGCAGTCTCCTGCTTCAATTAGAGGTAGATTTACTTTACTTACTCGCGATGATGATTTCGAATCACGTCAAAGAGATTTGATATGGGCTATTCTACACCGCAAAATATAGAATGTACAGTAATGTAGTGTTATTAATTGCATCTTGGGACTTTTATAGGGTATGAACTATGCTGCATGGTGATTCAAGAATTGGTTTTGGAAAATCCAGTTCAACAATCTGCAAGAGATGATGTATTTGAAACATTAAGCTGTTGTGTTTGCGAAATATTGGATAAACATTCGATTCTGTTCAATGGAATGCTGAGAAGATTAGGTGAAGTCATAGATCGTACAGCCTTTTCTTCCATTGCGAATGAGTTATTTGAGGTACATACTACTGTTTTTCACATGCTGTATGTATGATCTGATTGTTGGTTTATCAAGTTTGTATAATGCAAATATTTCTTTGTTTAAATTACAGGTTGGCGTTGAAAACCCTGAATTGAAGATGATGTGGGGTCGTGTGGTCAGTCTATTTGCATTTGCAGTAAAGTTGGCTCAAAAGTTTAAGGATGAGCAGGATGATGATAGAATTGGCAATGTTGTTTATTATCTATCTGACTACATCTCCAATCAGTTACTGGATTTTGTAGAAAACAACGGAGGATGGGTAAGAAAAGAAGTCGACTTTTTTAAGGATATGATTTAGTTTTCAGTCAATAAGCTGTCAACAGTGTCATAGCTAGTCGGTTTATGAAACCCATATATTTATTTTTATACAATAGGAAGGTCTAGTCAAACATTTTCCACTTCCGGACACCGAAGAAAAGAAAGTGAAGCGAGCAATGCTTTTCTCTGGCTTGTGTGCCGGATTGGTGGCAACAATGTACGTAACGTCATTCATGTCAAAATAGGTCTGAATCCTCCTCTGGTTCGAGCCATGAATCTGGTACAAACAGTTACATCTATTGCCTTTCACCATTTAAAACTCAAGTTTGACTCCAAGAATTATTTAACTGTTTAATGTGTGGTATTTGAATGTTTCAGAATTACTCTACATTCTAAGACTGGAGATGAATCTCAAAAATATTTCACAAAAATGCCTTTCATTTGTCACTCTTTACCCTTGAAGCAAGTTTAAAACAAGGTCTTTCAAAAATGCATAATAGTTACCAGTATTTTCAATTAAATTACAATTTTGTATTTGAGAAACAAACGGAACTTGTAGTGAGGCCGTTGAAGAAGTTTTGCATGTTGCAGCTACTTAGTTATTACGTGTTATTGTATGCTAAAGTCGTATAAAATGATAAGGATTATATTGTTATAAAGTTATGAGTACAAAATCCGATATGTCCCACCTCTGAAAATATGTTTGTATATATTAATGTATAGTTTGTCGAGTTGAAAATTTAATTGAATTCATTGCAGCTTCTCAAACCAAAAATAAAATATGACTAACCGTAAAAGTTAAAGATTTGTCTACAACTTGTAAACCAGTGTTATACCATTTAGTATTTTTTTAAGGAAAGATATTACCATATTTCGTTGATGCATAAACCATTTCATGTACATGTTAGCATATGTAAGTGAAGCTTAGTTTAGTTATTTGGAACAGGTGCATATTTTCTTTGCATCAATTTCAACGCGCATGATGGATTCATATCATTATGTAAGGACACGTCAACTTTCAATTCGTATGCAAAATTATTTGGCATGTTTTGCTAATATGAATTCCGTCTGTAGATGATACACCGTTTTGCAATAAGTTTAGTATTCAGAGTAAAAGAGATATAGGCTACTAATTCGTCGTTAGACATGCTCTACTCATAGCCAAAACCATTTCCATCAACTTGAGTCAAGCCTTACTTCCGTGCTGTGGGGTACCATAATACCATCAGCTTGGTTTATCCAAATGTAGAATTGTACGCATCTTCAGTCACTGCTATGTACAATGTGTATGAGTGCATGTGTACCAAAAATCTGTCAAAGAATCCACTCCACTGCATCATGGTACGTACGTTAAGTTTCAGAGAAATATATAGAGCTACAGACAGGAGAGCTATAGAGCATAGAGCTAGCTACTGGTTGAGTATCTCATCTCAAGTTCCGTGTGTCACATACAATGTTTCAAGTTTGTGTATAAAATCCAGATAGCACTCCGCTACCGGTGGTGGTATTATATTGTATTGTGCGTATGTTTGCATTTTGTGACTAGGTACGAAATTTATGCTTAACACTTCTAGCTCTTTGCACACCACCATACGATACCATCCACATTTCCACATCATCATCATCAACAGACGAGCAAGAGAGTAAGAGAGAAAAAAAGTTGAGTTTGTTCGGTGTTCCTATCTCAGCTTGTCTAGATTTCGGATAGTATTAGAGTGGCAGATGTTTAGAAAGATCCGCTGCTGTTTCTAAACCCACACCATGATGTGCTGACACAGTCTAAATACACACAATAAAGAGTTTGACAGGAGAAGATTGGCACAGTCAGTGTTCTCCCTTTTAGTTTCCACTTTATTACAGTGTGGAGGTTTGGGAAACTAGAAATTTAATTAATATTCGAATGTGAAGGAGTGTGTGATTAGATTGCAACTTTTGTTTTGATAGTTTAGCTATTAAAGTCAGTTGATTTTTAATGGTGAAGTTGTTGACCGTCAACAACAACTGGGAACATGGAGATCGACTATTTTTTGGTTTCTCTTTTTTTGGTGGCGATAGCATCGATAATCATGTTTATGGTATGGGTTTCAATCTTGATTTTAATGGTTTTAATTATGTATAGGAAATAATGAAGAATGAATAATAATATTGTCGATCATCTGTTTTTGATCACCACAGGTTTACCTGGTTTTATTGAAGGATGTGCAGCCATATCCTAATTGGAAACGTATGGACGCCGAGAAATACTATGAGGACCCAGATACTGGAGTTAAATGTCCGTTTCCATCGTTGTCGGATGCTCCTAGTATCACCTTATCTGTGATAGTGCCTGCTTATAATGAGGAAGACCGCTGTAAGAAAAATTGTTGTTTGATGTGCCTTTTTTTGTTTAAATTTCTTTTACGGTTTATAACGGTTGGAATATGAGTAATTTATTGTTTGTAAAATGTTTCATTCTTTGTTAAACTTAGTACCTGCTATGATGGATGACTGTTTGGCGTATTTAGAACGGAGATTTGAAAACGAGCGAGCCTTTTCCTATGAGATTGTGATTGTAAATGATGGAAGTAAAGACAACACTAATGACGTGGCAATGGGCTACGTTCGTCGGCTTGGAAGTGACAAGGTGCGATTATTGAATTTAGAGCAGAATCGAGGAAAAGGAGGTGCTGTCCGTTTGGTAAGGTTCAATCTTTTAAATTGGCATTTCAATCACCACAAAGATTATAAACGTTTGCATTAAAACATATGTTTTAACTTCTTTTAACAGGGAGTCTTCAGCTCTCGTGGGGAGTACATTCTTTTTGCTGATGCGGATGGTGCTACTCGCTTCTCTGACATTGATAAGGTGTTCCAATCTATGAAAGGACTAACTGACAAAGGAAAATGTAAGTTAAGTTAATCAATTCAAAAACCTTGCTACACCTCTATTCTAACTGTACATTATTTTATTTTATTATTTTTTAGCTAACCCTGCGACTTCAAAGTGGCGGATTCCATGTATTGTGTGTGGCTCTCGAGCGCACATGGAAGAGGATTCCATTGCAACACGATCTTTTTTTCGCACTGTGTTGATGTATGGATTCCATTTCTTGGTGTGGCTTTTCACGGTCCGTGGAATTCGTGACACACAATGTGGTTTTAAAATGTTTACTCGTTCCGCTGCCCGAATTGTCTTCCATAACCTGCATATCGAGAGATGGTACAATTTATGATTAGTTTGGTAGTCGCTTAATTAGTAACCAATTAAAATATCAAATTGGTTTAATGCTCTCGTTGTAATGATTTTTAGGGCCTTTGATGTGGAGCTCCTGTACATAGCACAGAAATTAAAAATGCCAATTGATGAAGTTGCTGTGTACTGGACTGAAATTGAAGGTAAAATTCAACAATTTCCTATCTAAATTATCATAAATTTTTAGTCAACACAACTGTATCATGTATTTAATTTTATTTTTGTGGCTTAAAATAGGCTCTAAAGTGACTCCTGTTCTGAGCTGGCTTCAAATGGGGATGGATTTATTTGCAATTTGGCTTCGCTACACTACCGGGCGCTGGCGACTAGCAAATAAAGGAGATTAGAAGATCTATTTAAAGAATACCTCTTTTCCTGCTGAGGAGCCATGCTTTCTTACTGAGAATAAATGATTCTATCACTCCTATTTTTATGGAAAAAGGCTTGTCAAACAAATATCGATACTTAGATACTTCCATTATTCGCAACATTCAGAATATAACATAATATTTATTAGCTAAATTCAGAGGCTGGAGTTCATTCCTCTACTTTGGTGGAGGATTCATGGCTGCAAAGTCATTCAAGGGGTATTTTGTAGATTATAATTTTGTATATTGTGTATTATAGTTTGGCTAGTCAGTGAAACACCAACATAATTTATAAATACCATCTAAGTTGCTTATGCTTGTGGTTATTTAAATGAAATTGATGCTGACTGAATATACTATAAGAAAATCTTGTACTTTTGGTTTTTATTCTTATATTATTTGGCATTTTTAATGACCGAACCGGTCCAATGAAAATTGTATTCGTTAGGATATTCACAGCTTAAATAAAAGGCTTCCAATTGTACCTGAAATAATTATCTGGGCTGAGTAATTGGGTTTATTTGCTAACAAACGTCTTCTATTTTTTTTAATGTATGTAATATTCAATCATGGTATTACTCCAGTCGACTTTTGTATTTAAATCATATCAATCATGTTGATTCTCACGCTAAGTATCCTGATTGTGGATTTAGACTTACTTTCTTAGCTTCCAATCTAGTCACGCACGCTCAATTTGTATTGTACCCATGCCTACTGTGTCATTGTATTATGACGTTGATGATTTATTCTCACATTCATTTTCAAGCCATACGTGAGATGAAAGGTGAACATTTGTCCTCCCTTAAGTCTAGTACAAAGCGAAATCTCCGGCTGCTAGTCTCAAAATTTGACATGATATTGCTAGTGTTGACATTGGTAGTTTATGCCAATCCCTTTCATAGCAGATTAGGGCTTCTCTTAAAATATAATACATCGGAGAAAAAAATGGAACATCAAAAATGTCAAATCTCTTCCATAACTTTCTACCAGCTAAGATTAGAAAAACAATAAATCACAAATAATATATCTTGTGTATTTTTGGCTCGTATTGTATCTAAAAGGGCGTTTTTAAGAAAAGGATTTGAAATTGAAAAATTGTTTTACAATCTGTTTCTCTTGTTACACAATCGAATTGACAACTATGTTACAAAATGAAGGAGATATTGATTACGTTACGTTGTTGAACTCATACATATAACATAACAAACAGCAGACTGGAAATCAATGTAGGTTGAGAATGAGAAGAAAATCAGATCATGTTTCATTCACATCCACATCCACCCCAACAGAATGCTGTTCACACGGAAACACCGCATCAAAATTCATATATGAGAGCTGAAAAAGGGTGAAGTGGTAGTATAGAGGTTGCCACTAGAGAGAAGCTGGAAGCAATTCACTTTCCACTTTCGCCCCTTCCAACAGCTATAAAACAACGGTTATGAAAAATGAATGATAAAATACGGCTTCATTTCTTCTGCACTCACAGAAAAAAGACAGAAAATATTATGTATATCGTATTTGTACTTGGGTTCATATCTATGTACACTCTCATATCCAATAGTTGCAGAGCTTGTCTTAATAGCTTCGTTAAACTTATAACAATCGAAGAGCAGCAAGCTCAGAAGAAATTGAGTGACTACCAAATTTTTAAATGCCTGTTGTCACTCAAGTGTCCGTCACTAAAAAAGAAGAAGTTTACACTGTATTGGGAATCATCTTGATAAATTGTAATTGAAGGTTGCTAGCTATTAAGCTACAACTTTACTACAGTATCCTAGACTTTAGACATTATGTCACACAATTAGATTAAAGTGAACATGACATAAGAGTACAAGAGAAGGAAGCTCCAAGAAATGTCAACTTTATTTTTGAAGAGCACATACATCATCATCTATGCTGATAGCGTGACCAAAAGGTTTTTCACATGCAAGCACGCACAATTCCTCATCATATACATATGACATTCGTTAGGAGCATTGGCAACGTGTTATCATCAACAAGCAGTCATAAATATAAATGTATGAAGCCTAAAGTCAACTCATCATTGATATATTAAAAGTATGGAGAATGAAAATGAAGTGTCAATACCAAGAAAACAACAACAGCATTAACTAAGAGTGCGAGTAAACTGTCAAGAGGAGCGAGCTAGGGAGAAATCAACTCAATCAAAATGTAAATGTTGTTGATGTGAGTGATACACACAGGTATATAATGTAGGTTAATGGAGAAAAAGGAGTACAAGTGATGAATAACTTAACCTGTTTTAATTATGGGATGATAGGATGACACATGCATTCACAGTTTAACTTTCTTTTCCGCTTAACAAAAAGTCTGATCAGATCTGACTCTATTTTTTTCCCGTCGCCAAAATTCATTCTTTATTTTGTGCGTAAATAAGGCGTCATAGGGAAGGCGATAAAAATCTGCCATTGCAAACTCTCTTTTGGGAGTAGTGGAGCACATGGTAAAAATGGTTTCCTTTTTTGTGTAACACATATAAGTACGTACATGTCGTTCCTTAGCTCTCAGTAATAATTTTCTTGTGGAGCACGAAACAATTGTTTTCAATTTTCAAACGTAGCAATCAAAATGACAGCCGAAGGAAATGCTAATGTGACGCTTGACGTCTTTTTAGTGAGCCACTTGAGACACATAAAAAAAGTGAGAGTGGATCGGTTCGTGTGTTCTACAGTTGAGAGTAAGTGGACACTTTCTGTGTCCATTGATTGAACAAGAAATATTATGGTGGTACACACTAATGGGCGCATTGTCCAGTTTAGTCAGAATTACTGTTATTGTTCCTTCCTCCAGTGTAGTTCTTGGTTGCCGTTAAACTGAAAGTAAAAAAATGTACTCAAATCTAGTCAGCTACGTCCAAATCACTTTTCCCCCGTCAAGGTCTTGGAATGATGGAAGTGGACAAGCAATAAGGAAAGTGAGTTGTCGTTGTCGAGCAAACTTCATATTTTACTAAAGGGCTTTTTTTACTCTAGTACGTCATCTAAAAAGAATGGAGACAGACTACATATCTAATTTTGAGGATGTGCATTTACCTACGAAAAGAGTTTCGGAGAAAAGTGCACGTGCATGTGAAAACAGTAGTTTGTTCTTGTTTAAATACTTCATGAGCCAGATTGCACTACTAGCAACTACCAACCATCCACTTACCACCATCATCCATCCAAGTATTGAGCTTGTTGGTGAGCACCAACGCTTTTTAACGAGAGTGCCGTCATCTTCATCATCATCATCATCATCATCAAATGCATTCCTGGAACTGGAATGAGTGCATGTGTAGCACTGACGTTGATGTTGGATGTTGTATGAAATGGAGATTAACAGAGCGACTAATTCTCCACTATTTTTATTACATATGTAACTTTATATCCACATGTGGGCTATTTAACATGAAAATATGGGTTTCTTTGACACTACACACGTTTACATTCCTAAACCAGTGATACAACTCAAGATGAAGGGAGAGTTGGAGAAGGGAAAGCAAGTGCAAGTGGAGGATTTCAGGGGGAAAGATGGATGGATGAATGACGGGAATCCTGTAAAAAGGAACATACATGGTTTTATGACGACGACAAGTACAAGCTGAGACGGAGTCGGTGTGAGTGTGAGTGCACGCAATTCTCGTATTACCTATGTAAAATGAAAACCAAGTCATTCTCCACTTTTCATTTCATACCCACCAAATAAATATGCGTGTCGTGTTGTGTTACTTGATTCCAGAGTTCCAAGGATAAATGACTTTTTCGTTTAAAAATGAATCAAAATTTCCCTTGTTTGGAGCCTACTTACATATGTATTTATAATGGGTGACTTTGAGTACGCGTTGTCAGTCAAGAAAAATTTTCCGGTGGCAGTGGGCTTGGCTAAACCTGTCATAATTGTCACCAGGAGATTGATTTTTAAATGTAGTCCCTAAAAAGGTAAGTTCAACTTGGCTTCTACAGCATCAATAAAAAATGGTTACGGAGAAGCGGATGTAAACTAAAAGGTTGGCCGATTTGAAAAGCACACAATGAATTAAGCTTTTATACCTCCGTAACTACATTATTATATGTCTAGAACATAGCATTCAATTCAAGTCGAGCTTTAGACGTGGTGGTAGGTTGGTTGGTTAGTGCACATTATTTTATTGGCGTTCCAAAGTAGTACTGGCGAAAGTAGCTTCGGTGTTTATTGTAACCACAAAAGAAAGATACTGCAAAAGATATGAGAGCTTTTAAGTGTAAATTGTATGTCGGAAAGTGTGAAGAACATGAGCGTGAACATGATGTTGACCTGAGATAAGGGGAAATTTCGTGCAGAAACATGAGGAGTGAGGATTTACGTTGCTGGTGAAGTTGGACTTGTATTATATTATTGTGTAGTACCTACTTTACTACCATCAACTGTGTATATATTTTTGGTGGTTGTGGAATAGGAAAAAAACATAAAATACTTTCCTAACACCTCTCTCTGTCTTTTTCATTATGAGTCTCAATCCAGCCAACTATTTGCTTTCCAGTGTCTAAAGAGCACATGAAATGCTAAGTAAAAGTTAGATGAAAATGGGAAAAAGACCATTATTTGCTTTTATTTTTAAGGTTTTTCAATCCACACAAATAATAAATCTTTTTCATTAACGGAGAAATATCACAATAACGCTTATTACAAATTTTAGCATTAAAAATTGGTTAAAATGCTTTTTTCGTCTCTCTATTTTTATTACTAAGTCACTCCCATTTCAAAGACATTAACACGCTTATACAACAATAAAAGTACGTAGGAAATGACAATGTGTCATGAAATCCCCACAAATTGCGAATAAAAATGGGCTCAATTATCATCATCCACACTGACAAAAGAAGTTGGAAATTTTTTTATTCGTTTTGTGTGTGAACTTAGTAAAAAAAAAAGTCACATAATGACTGTCATAACATAATCATTATCATCCTTAACATGAAATTTCATTTTCAAAAAGAGCAAATCCTGACATCACATCATCATCCTTGTCTCATGATAATAATCTCATTTTACAACCTAAAAAAATATAAAGTTGAAGAACTGGTAAAAAAGTGAGAGGAAGAGCAAAATATTTTTCCATTTTTTTGGTTTCATAGTCAATTCTCCTTCACTAATTATCACACAAAGCCACAAAAATGGCGGATGTTGACTATCTTTTCTGAGAGCAGGAAATTGTCATTCCCTAAAGGATTAGAGTCACTCTTAAGCCGTATGAATTATCATCATTATCATCACACTTTTCCATCCTATTCTACAACTATTTACAACTGAGAATGCTTTCAAAAAAAGAGGAGAGAAAGGGACCTTTCTACGCTCAATATGAGAAACAAAAGTGGTGAAAGAGGAAAGTCAAGTTGTTTCTCTGTACGAGTTTTTGTAAACGCTCCACATTGATGTACCTATGTATATATATAATACACATAAAGTAGGATATTAGTACGGATGCTTCAGCCTTTTTAGCAGTTTAAAAAGCTGGAAGCCAACATGATGAGCTCTCTTGGTGGAGCTCCTATGACTCCACATAATAATAACAAAGCACATAATACAAAAGTAGATAGGAGGAGGAAAAGGAAAATGTCTGAAGTTGAAAAGATGTCTCTTGGAGAAAAAGAAGGGTTAATTACATCCAGAATTATTGTTAATGTGACGCTCCAGTGGGCCGACAGAAAGTATATACACCAATATAACGAGGGTCTTCCACTTTCTCAACTTTCTAGTCCTTTTTTCCTACGTCAAAGTCAACTTGCTATACTTGAAGGGCGGACCAGTGCAGCTTCTCATCTTTACTGGTCTCAAAGGAAATAATAATAATTTCCAACTAAACTTTTCAGCCCATCCGTTCAATCTCTGAATATAAGACGAAAAGCGAGATATATGCAATTGCCTACTATTTCACTTGGTTTTGGGCTTTTAGAAAGACATATATATAATATGGACAAATCATATAACAAAATCGCACTTTATGCCTAGAGTCTCAAGAAGTCTGCAGAAAAGTAAAAACGCGAGAAGAGAATGGCAGTCAGGGACAAATATATTTCAAAAACGGAAGATTTCACTCTCATTTTGGGACATTATTGAAGTTGGGTAAGGTCTTTTGATTCTATAAATATCCTGGTGTTAATAAATGCATTTTGTGTCGGACAATGATGGGTAATGCTGTCTGCTGACGTGCTGACCACATCTGACGTAGACTGGAAATCAAATATTGCAATTCGTTTTTGCAATTCAATTGCTACAAAAAGACAAGCTAAAAGAAAGGAGCAAGTGAGTTAATAATGTAACAAAATGCGAATGAGTATTGGATACATACGTAATATCTTCTAAAACTAAAGATCCGATATCACCTTCCTGCTAAGCTGCAATATTTTCAGAAATGCCATTACGTGCACCAAATGACAGTAGTTGATAAACTCAAAGACTAAAAACAAAACTAAGAATGTCAATATTAAAAGGGTGATACAATCTTCAAGTCTCTCAAAAACCACCCACGCCAATGTCAATGCCAGCCTTTTTCTTGTTGTTGATGCAGTTGAGGAACTCCAAAGCAAGTTTTCCCTACAGATGATCTTTTAATTTCCTCAACAAGACACGCAGTCACTCATTCGTAAACACAACAAAGGACAAGTTTATTTTCTCTTTTTGCTAAAGTCAATACATGCAGTAGTTGTCTTCTCAATCCTATTCCCACTTTAGCATCAAGCATTCATGCCTACTTCTTTGTTAATATTCCTTTTCCCATCCGTTCTTTAACACACACAGAAGTTATTATTATGTGAATAGTAATGATTTTCAAAAGAATAAAATACATTCTTAGACGCATAATAGGTATATCTATCTTTCTATCTATCTATCTGCTCTAATAACATATTTGTCTCATTTTCATTATTTTTCCATTTTTTTGTGGTCGAGAAAACCTAGTGGTTTATTTTTATGACAATCAAAAAGTATGATGAATTGGAAAATATTCAGAATTTATGTGCTCACTCACGTTGCCCCTTTTCCAAACTATTGTTCACAATTTGTAACTTTTTTCTTTGATCTATTTCCACTTCTGATCACACGAGTTTGTATATAAACGAAAGATTTTAGTTATTTAGCATTTTGCTCGTAATTATTTTTAATCGGTTTGAAAGACAATCTCCATGCTAAAATCTGGAATTTGCAACTAAATGAACAAAAACCACTACAGTCGCATTTGTGTATGTTAGACTATTAAGCTCAATAGTATAGGTAAGTATGATTTGTTGGGCCAACACACCAGAATCCAATTCAAAGACGGAAATCAAGTCAAGAGTCAAATCATCTCTCTCTCTCTCTCTCTCTTGATACTCCTCCTTGTCAAGAGAAAGTCGAGTAGTACTTGGTTGCAACTTAGTTCTTGAGTGATAGGCACTTGCCTTGAACAATATAAAACATGAGTTGCCGTTTAGCTCACAGCTCACATCATCATGACATCACGTCACTGATGCAGCCTGCTGCGCTCATTGCAATCCCATTCCTTAATTTTTTATATAGCTGTACTAGCACCACCACCACACGTATTTATTGTAGGTCCAGGTAATAATTGTAATAATAAAAGTAATAGGACATAATATAAAAGTACATTTTAAGACAAGCAAGCATATGGTGGTAGTGATTGTGAGGCAAGGATAAACTCCATATTATTATATGAGTACAAGGGCCTTTTACGAGCATAAATGGATGAGATTGCATCAACCAAAGTTGCATGACTTACAAATGACCGGCAATAAAACATGGCAGGGTGCCGAAACACTTCCGCAAAAAATAGAGAACAGTTTCTCTCGTCTTCTTCTTCTCCATTCTCGTGTAGAAAGTATATTGTTTCCCCCAAACTTTCCGATCTTCATCTTCTCTGTTTGCCTCCTATCTCCACTTTTTTTTGTATGAGATGGGGAAGGAAGTAGTTGAAAAAGATTGTGGACGTGTATTGGATTCGTGTGGCATGGATGATGGTGTGTATACAAAAGGGGTTGTTGTGTTGTGTTGTTCCTGTTTCGGAGTTTAGATGATGGTGACTGAGAAAAGGGAAAAGGAACCAAGTTTTATTATGTCGTGTAAAGATTTTTTATGCTCTCATTTTTCTATACACTTTATAATGGTGGTTGGTTGGTTGTGTATGTGGGTGATGTGAAGTGATGATGATCATCATCACTGGTTTTTTTGTATCGATATTACAGCGTTTCCACTTCCACTTGAAGCCATTTTCTTCCCCCATTCATTTCTCTTTTCTCTCTTTCATTTTGACTTGAACCAAACTAAACTAAAGGAAAGCCAAGTTTTTTCCTCATTTTTGGATGCTCTGTAGGCCAAACAGTTTGACCGAGTGTGTGCGTGTACATTCATTTATGATCGTGGAAAAATAAAAATGTTCCGCTTCACTTTATTTCCCGTCTTGTGCTTGTGGCTCATTGCATTCATGCAAATATGTCAAGATATGCCAACACACTTCCTTGCCCGTGAAAAACAAACCTCTCTCTCACACACACACATAAACACACATACACACACTTACTTACTCACTCACGAAATAATAATGCCAACAACAACAAAAAATTGTATTTATTCGTTTTTTTTCTCGAAAAAAGTCTTTACCCTCTTCTCCATTAAAGTTCATACATGAAGAAGAAAAAATGGACACAAAAGGAAAAACTAACAACAAAAATCATGGTTTTATTCCATAACCTTGCCTCAAATGAGTTATTGCTCCTGCACATGAATTTCCTGAGAAATGAACAAAAAATCCTTAAATTATTTTTAGCCCTCTTCCGTCGTCTCCTTTAAGAGAGTACAATGGGAACACAAAGGTATTATGAGTGAAAGAATAAATAATTGTTGGCTTGCATTTTTTGAATTGTTCCCTTTTTCTCTCCACTTCCTCTTTGCGGATAATATCCTATGAATCAATTTCTTTGAGGATTGAGTCCCACATGCACACTGTATTTAATTTTTTTCCCTGAAATATCTTGACATTAGTTTTTGTTTTAAAAATATGCTATAATTTAATTTTTTCCCTACGACTTAATGACAACGTGGCAAAATATTATGAATTTTACAAGAATTGGAATTATAAAACTCTTTCTAACTTTGGGAAGGATTAACAAGAAAGTAAAGCAGTTGAAAAGATTTTCACTCTCAAGAAAAACATGCCTAAAGATGAACCTTTCTTGGAGCAAGTTTTGCATTGGATTTCTACTCTTGGGCTCACTCTATCTCTCTCAACTGTATAAATTATTAAATGGTGTACATTGCAAGATTTCTTTGGATCATGAAAGAGATTTTACCTCAAGTAAACAAAATGGGAGAGAGGGAGAGAACATTGCGAGTACAGAACTGCATATATACATACATTAAATTATTCATGTGACTTTAATTTGCAACAAAAGTAGAATGAGAATCAAATGTATTTTGGTGATGGCGTGCTAGTGGTTACAGCTTCCTAGTTTGTGTAGAACAAGTGAAGACGGACGGGAAAAACGGATTTTTGGTTCAGGCAAGAGAAGAGAAGAGAACGCAAGCCAGAGAGAGAGAGATACAAGAACAAGTGTATTTTGAATCCTTATTCATTTCCTCATCTCGTCCTCGTCCTCCTTTAAACAAGCTTGCACACTTTTGTTGCTAATTATTGCTTGCTCCTTATAAATATTTAATCCCATGACGGAATATCTTATTGAAGGAGAGAGGTCCTCGCTTGGTCGTTACACCTAGAAGAAAAGGGGTTAAGTTGACTAAGCCACTATGATGAAAACAAAAATACTTTATTTTGTTATATCCACACATAGAAAACAGATCCGTGTGAATATTGTTTTTTTACAGATTAATGAAGAGTGAGTTGGAATGCTTGCATGAATATTAGGTATTGGTGCATGTTTTGTAGATTGACCTATACCCCGTGACCACGACCACACCAGACGTTGACAACAAATGAGTTTTGAAACGTGATGAAACATACGGTTTTCCTGATAATCTGGAAGTTTTCAAGTTGAGTGTTAGATAAATACAGGAGAGAAGACACAAGATTCCATGAATATTAATTAGTTGAAACAAATCAAGCCTCAGTACGAGCATGAATATAGCGCTGCAACGAAAACTTTTAAAGAAAACTGCATATTTATATGTTGTTTTCCATAGTTACATTAAAGGTGACTAGCGCGTCTGAAAGAAATTATGTTAAACGAGTGCAAATGTCAACCTTGTAAAAACTACGATTTCTAAATTGACCAAGGGTATGGCGTGCAGTAGGATGTCATTTGCTCGGTTTTTTTCGGTCTAATTAGTAAGATAGAGTTGAGCCAGATTGAGCTCAGTTGACGTTGGGAAAGTAGATTGGATGAGGATGGAATGCAAGTACTCAAGTGGTTAAGAAAATAGGTTAATTAGATCTCTTCCCTCAGTTAGTGGTCAAAAATTGGAAGGAGTGTATCCGTCGTTGTAAGTAGCTAGCTCAAAGTTTTCATGTTATCTTCCACTTAGGCACACCTAAATGTTCATTAATGATTGAACACATTACTTAGGGAACACACGGGCATTAGATTTTATCGAATTTATCAAGCGTGATGAAATTTCAATTAAGAATGAGCAGCTATCCTGTGGTTTTCATTTCAAGTCCAGAGAGCCCACCTAGACTTCAACCATTTTATGCTCATGCCGTTTATCGTTACACTTTCCAAGAAAATTTTACCAAACTTCCAGTTTATTCCCTCGACCCGAACTCCGTCAACTCCATATATATTGTGTAATTGAATGTTTATGATTAGGAGAACAGCTTAACAGCATGTAACTAGTATGCGTGTGAGGTTTATAGAATAAGAGAGTCATTTTAAGTTTTATTTTATGCAAATTCATCTCTCTGCAATTTTTTTTGCATCACACGACATTATTACATATATGCTCATACACACGCCACTACTACAAAAGCCTTACGACCTTACTTTAGCTTACCATTACCCCAATCTATCATTAGCGGCTCCGTACTTGTATGTTATGGAGTGTAATGAATGATCCAGAGCAGTCATCTAGAAATAAAGTATAAGATTGACATGATATCACTTGTGAAAGGAAGTAATTTGCATTTGTTATCCAAGTCACTATGAAACTAAATCATAAAACGTGGTGGTAGGTGGGTGAGTTTTCGAGGATTTTCATTTTCATGTGAACCTATATAATATCCAACAACTTATTAAAACCTTTATATACATTCATAAATGTACGTCATTCTTTGTGAAGGAACTCCAACTTTCGAAGAAGAAGAAGAAAAGGGGAGAAAAATGTACTTGTAAGCTTTCATATTATTTTCTTACCTGTAATGATATCATTATGCATACTATTATTTAGTTAGAAACACGATGTTTACTACGGTTACAATATCTCTCCTTACTTTTTACTCCTTTATCCCATTTTCTTCCTTAGTTGTTCCTCGTCTTCTTCTGATTCTGGCGTAGTGACTTTGACGAAAGAAAAATTATATATATTACACAACAATTTCCTCTCTTGTAATTCATGAACAGTTGTAAGTTGTAAACACGCCGATCTACAGAAATACATGCATGCCACCGCGATACCAACTACCAACTACAACCATCACCTTTTGCTTGGCTGGTTTGCATGCAACCTTGGATTACTTTACTGGCTTGTGGTTGTAAAAGGAGAAAGGAAGGAAAAAATTCTACATGAAAATTACTACTTTACCATCATCATCATCATCATCCCTATAGCCAAAAAAGTAGCTGAATGTGCAATATGTGTGTATTATAATGTCGTATTATTGTTGTAAAAGACACCATCATAACACCAAAACTCCGTCATCATCTTGTTTCTTCATTGAATATGATTATAGCATTTCCCCCCACCAAAGTCGTATACACTATTCATCGTCAGCAAAAGGAAAAGTCTCAAGGTGCACATTATTAGTCAACATCTTAATATTATATTTATGCATAAATCCGCATGTTTTTCTTCGTCTGCCTCCCAGTCACTCACTTACTTCTCCACCTGAATGACTGAATGGAAAAATGGAAAGGGGGAACAAGGGAGTTGAGCAAAAGAAGGAAAAAAATTGCTTGACAGTTTGAAGAGCCATTTTCATAAGTATATTCTTTTCTTGAGGTGATGGTAAGGGTGATGGTGATGATGTTTTCGTTGTTGTTCAACTTCTTGCAACACAACCTATTTTTTTAAGTCAAGGAATAACTTTTTTCCTTTCTTACCCTCAATTTGTCGTGCAAAAAATATACATAACAAGACTCTCATTGTGAAACGAACACGTCTTTTTCATTCAGTGGAAAAAGTAAGGAGGATAAAAGCAAGTGCAGTTTACAAGTGGAAGAAAAAAGGATGATGAGGAAAAGTTGAGGGAGAAAAAATATTCTAGCAAAGCTTTCAGACTTGTTGTAGCATACCCCAAAAAATATACATCCATTTCGGCAACCACCAACAACAAGAACCAAACCAAACCAAGGAATAGGAATAGTAGTGCTCTTATGACATCACAATGTGAAAAGTTTAGCTGTTTAACCCTTTTCTACAACATGATGATGGTGAACATGTGTACTTTTCCTGGCTTTCCCTTTTTCTCCACATAAACTTGTAAAATGTAACTAAAACTTGTTTCCATCCATGGGATCAGATCACCATCATCATGCTTTCTCTGTTCTGCTGCCCTACGTACTTCAGCCGCATGCATATGACCAAGTAATCGGCTCTTCTCTATACCGCGGCTCCCGTACATGGTACAAACACACAAGCCAAGCCAAGCCACCACTATTAGCTAAAACAGGAACACATGTAATATGTACAAAAAAGTGAGTCGTATCGTGGACAAACCGTGTTTGTTAGCGTACACCATACATAAGTACGTAGTGCTATCGAGTCATAGTCAAATGGAAACTGTCCTTTTTTAGTTGAGCTGAGCCAAGCCATACATATGTACATGAAATGGATGGAGAGGTTTAGTGTTAAACAAGGTGGTGGAAAATGAAAGTGAACAAAGACCAAGACGACTACTAGTGTCGAATGAATAAGCGTGGAGCATCATTCATTCATTCTGCTGGTCGTTTCCGCTTAACGGCTTTCTAACTCAAACTCGTCATACTACAAACTCTCCTACAACTACTCCACTTGACTGTACATTCCTCTGTACTAGTACGAAGATTTCTTTTCTTTTTGAATGTACTTAACTACCTCCCTACTTGCAGTTTCATGCTTTCAATCTATTTTGCAATTCACTTTGCTACTACAAACTGTCCTCTCTAAAGTGGGAAGATAGATTACCGTGTGTTTTTATCTACAACGCAATTTTATCCAAGTAAGAAAAAAATTTGTATTTTGATAACGATTTATTTCCCATAATTTATTGATATTTTGAGTTCAACACTCATAAATTTTGCACAAGAGGACAAGAGACGGGGCTCCTCACACTTTGTTTTGAGATTTAAGGGGGTTATAAAAGGTAAATAACAAGAGAGGCTGTGTTTTGACATAAAACTGTAATCAAACCTAGTTTCCATGCATATTGTATAAAAATGTGTCCCCAAAGAAAACTTTTGCTCAAACTAACTGCTCCACAATTTTTTTTAGAGGAGGAAAACGTACGTACGACATGTCATTTCGCCAAAATATATGTTTCATGCGAAACAGACAGTTTAGTTAAAATACGAAAGAAAAAAAATCGTGGTGTTGCTGAGTGTATACAATTTTTTTTGCCCTGTGTTCTGATTTCAGATTCCAGGAAAGTGAAGCCAAAGGGAGGTGTTTAGTCGGCGGGGGATGAAGACTTGTAAATTATTTTGCGATTCTGTGTGTACCTAACTTCCAACAAGAGAAATGGGAATCATGATGATGATGGGAAAACAAGATTTTGTGATGTGTAAGACAATGTAAAAGGGAGCGAGAGAAAAAAGGGAACAACTTTTTGGTTCGTGAGACAAGTGAAGAGGCTCTGAAGTTTACGTGAGAACTGTGAGAAGATACTAACATAGATCTCAGCTTTCTATCTGTTGGACACACCTTATTTCTTCCTTGCTCTGCACTCCACCTTTAAATAGATAGATATAATCTTTGGGGGACGACGAAGGAACATTGTTGTGGATAAACATTATATACCTACTTGACTTTTATTGCTTGTGTTCTCTGTGGTGGTGGCTTTTGTTGTGAGAGTCCGTTGATTGAGTAGGTGTAAAGGAGAAGTTGGCAGGAGAGAGTTGAGTCAAGATAAGCACAGGGAAAATAAAGTCGTCATCTCTTTTTTCTTCCTTTCAATTTTGAGAGAGAGAGAGGTTATGTACGTCTCCTCATCCATTTCCTCTTCTCCTTCATCTTGTATGAGAGTACAAAACTGCACTTTCCCTCAACAACAGCAAAATTCCCTATAATATTCTTACTGAAGAGTGGTGTTGGTGGTGGAGTTTACAATAACTTTGCCCTTTCTTCCTTTATTCTGTTGGCCACTCAGCCTAACAACCTCTTTGTATTATTGCAAACAAGAAGCCCCATTCCATTTCCATAGACAGCATCCTTCTAAAAACAAATTATAAAAATCTTTAGCTCAACTTACAATTGTTGCTCCCGTCCTTGATTTTTTTTGGATTAGGAGAGAAAGCAATCTTTAAATCTTTCAATTGGCTTTTACACCCCTTCTTCTCTTCAATTTCCTGCTGAACTTGCCAATGACATTATCAATGTTACTGCGTTCCATTGCATCATCACTCATCTCACGTTTCCCATTAATTTCTTGAAATGATTTCAAATTGATGAAAATCCATCCTTCAGTATTAATGAAACAATTATTGTAAGAAATTTTTGTATGAAGAATGCACCCGTTGTACACACATCCATCCTCTTGAAAGACAAACATTGCGTAAGAAGATTCTGTTGAATTTTTTTTATCCGTCTCAAGATTAAGTTGCTATTCCTACTTTTCGCTACTTCTGATGCATACTTGGTGGTTGATAGTGGTCGTGGTTTCCTCCCAGATCTGAGAAGATGCATGGAAGGACGCCACCAACCCCTACGTGTCTCCTCTAAATCATCCTTTACCACAGTCTGGCAGCCAGCGAAAGAAAAAACCTTGAGCTATCCTTGTACATCCTACAACCTACTTCACTTGCACACACACACACAAACTCCACACCACACACACTGCACCAGCGGAGATAGTAGAAGAGAAGCAAGAGGCCGGCAGTGTTACTTTTCTCGTCTCACAGCTCTACAGTCGGGCAACGAACTAGCAGATATGCCTTCACTCAAGCTATGAGTTCAACATGAAAATATTTGGTACAAAATACAAATCTTGACTTTTCAAGAAACCACTTTCAACTCTCATGAAATATTTTTGAAATACTTCAGGAAAAAATCAGCATTTGATTTACACCCTAAAAAGTCAAAATATTCTGCAAAACCTTTGGAAACTTTCACTTTCTCTCTCTCACGATCAGCAGCCTTCCAAACTGGTTGAGGGGCGACTAGAGATTTTTTTGGGAAAGGGGATCATTACTCACCCAGACTTATGCTTTTGTAAGCTGTGAATTAAAAACCGGAAATAGAAAAGTGACAGTGAAAGTTGTACAATAAAATACTTGCACAGTTCAATTCGTTTTCGTTACAACCACTCCATTCTCTCTCAAGTATTCACCTTGTCCGTTCTTCTCATCCTACAGGTAAGACACCAAATCTTTTACTGCATTATGCAATATTATTTCAACATAAGAAATCATTTACAACTTTCTTCTCTTACAAAGAATGAAAATGTGATGATGATGATGATGATGAAGGGAGATAGTAAAATCCAATTTAGGCAAATGACTTTCACCAGTAAAATCTAATAATGTACACATCAAAGACGTCCTGTGCCTGATACCTATTAATAACAATCATCATCATCATCATCCTCCTCGTATCATCCTACTCTTGTTCTTCCGTAATAAGTTCTTTCTCTTCCTGGTACTGCGTAGACTACCATCCAGCTTTTAATATGCAAAAAGTAACAAAAGGGTTAAAAATACGGGTTTTCATGTCATTGGAATGTCCAAAAAAGGAGGTAATATTGGACAGAAAGAGGAAATGAAAATCCGAGCTTCTCTTCTCCCCACATTTATAATATGTAGTGTGTTAGGGGAAGAAAAAGGAAGGAGCACCAAACTAGGAGCCTCTTTTATTCTTTATATCCCTTTTTATTCTCATCACATCACCATACCAGAGAAAATTTATCCTCTCAAAACTCAATATTGAATGCATATTATATATCTAGACTATTTCGGTAATTTGCAACAATTCATTGAGTGCATACCATACCACCTCCACCTTGCATTACCATCATATTTCAGTGCCTTGAAGTCTTGAAGACCTGAGCAAATCCTATGTGGTAGAAATCTCAAAAGAAAAACTGTATTTATGCTCTCCTGCTGTTTTTTCTTACAAAGAAGCTTTTGTTGAGAAAACCATATAGTATACGAATTATAATGTATAATAGTATGCAGCTGCTACAATCGGCAATTTCCAATATATATTTGAATGAAATTTATCTCTTTTTTGTCGCTTATAATGTTTCAAACGTGGCTTGGAACTGCTCCTTCGATTTTTCAATGGAGCCATGTATTTCCTGGTTTTATAAGGCCAATTCGTTAATATATCTTGTTTGACGTGAAGGTTTTAGAAAAATGTGTCTCTAATTTCCGAAATTTTTCAATGCCGTGAGCTACAGAATATAAAGCGTTGCATGCATGAGCAGTACACATGGAAAAATATAACATGCGTATTTAGAATATGAATTTGTTACTACCAAAAATTCACAGCCAACTATAATTAATTTATCTAAGTATATAATTTTGAATAAATGCAAGTTTTTTCAATTTTTAGATGGCGTCAAAGTCATACATAAAATTATATCGTTTTTTCAGATATCCTTGTTTTTTTAACAAAGGGTCTAACTTATTTGTAAAACTTTTGTTGACGCACATTCATATAATTTCTCGAAATTTATATTCCGCGTCACGATAATGAGATACGTTAAATTGATTTGATATGCATCATTAACCCTAGTTGGAATTGTATGGTATTACTCAAACGAACGAGAGAAAAAATCAAAGAGTAAACAAAATCTATGCATTTAACTATATAAACAAACAAACATCACTGCGAATCAAATTGTTTACTCGTTTTACGAGACAATTCTACTTTTGATGATTGGATTCAATGAAATTCACACCAAAAGCTTTACATCAACTGATCTGATGGGATAGAATGTTTAGTTTTTCTTTAGCTTCACTGCAGTTTTGTGGTAGTGAATCAAATGCTGAAGAATGTTATGTATCTTGTTTTACAGAGGATATTTGGTTTGAGGGATTTTGTTTGATGATGTGATGTGAATGTGTATGTGTCTGTTTTTAAACTGAGATTACCAATTTACTTTAAGAGAAGTATTTGTGAGTTTTAAATGAGGGTAAATGGCAGTGCTAGAGAGCAGTGCGAAAAAATGTAAGTGGGAGCTCCATTTCCGGGCAATTTTGAGACATTAAGCTGGGTTAGAGGAAAAGAGATTGGTTTTTGCTTTCATATGAGGGGTAGCTTGTGACGGTAAGCCTTCCAATTTTGAGTTGGTCAGTAGAGATAAAAACAAAAATGAGAGGCTTTTGTGAAGTGGTCTGGCTACCAATAGTGGTCACTGTGGCATTCATTACCATTACAGTCAAAAGTTTGGCCTCGGGAAAATGCAGTGAACACTTTTGAAAGGATTGGGAGCAGAGTATTTATGCAGTCAAAATGCAAAATCAAGAAAATAATAAAAAGAGGATTTTCCTGAATCAGTTCTTTTGCAAATCAAACAGAAAAGTGAGCAAAAGGAATTTATAATGTATTGGTTCAGCAATGTACGTCATTTTACATAATCCTATGATGTTCATACGTCACTCACAATCAACATCAAAGTCTTGTTTAATCGGGCTCCAGTTAAAATATCGCTTTCCGCAACTGCCACAATAATCCTTGCTCAACTTTTCATGTTCAAGTCATTCACGAAATTGATTGGGTGTTGCTCCCTAATTCTTTACGTCACATTGGATTTCACTTGTAAACAATTTTAAATCTGTTAAGGTTAACAGAACAACGGACACTAATACTTGTTGACTAAACCAAGATTCTTATCAATTGTAAACACATCAATGCATTTTCTTGAGAAAAAAAAACAGCGGAAGTTAGTGGGGGGTTTGTGAAGAAAAACTTTCAAGAAGGATTCCCAAAACGCACGGATGTAATCTTTTGGGTCTTTTTTATTTGAAGGGTGATGATACTAGAATATTTATGTAGTGTTGTGACCATACCACTTTTATTGGCACTAGATGGTTCTTTGTGGTAAATAATTTTTTTACTTTGGGAACGAAAACCAACAGAATTTCATGAGAATCCCTGAAGATCCTCTGTTTCCCTTACACACTCATCTTATTGGCACGTATGTACATCAAGGAATACAAAGTGCATTGAAAAAACATTGAGCTTTGATTGTTTCTCAAGTGGATTGTTTAGTTTTTCTCAGAAAAAGGCATATCGCATCGGAGTTGTTTAGCTATTTTCTGTAGGAAACGAACCCAGACACGAGGATTATCCATTCCCATCCCCCATTTTGTATTCCACCGTGACCAAACAAATTTTATGTAAATATGGGATAGCACCAGACAGTCTCTACTGTCCGTTCTCATTTTCCCCTTTTCTCTAAAGTTTTACGAGGAAAAACGGTCGAGAGAAAGAAAGTGAAAGTTTATTTTGGCTGTTTGGGTTGAGCGGAGATTTTGAGAGAATGATCCTTCATGATGATGATGATCGTTTTGATTTGGTGATTAGTATTCAAAAGTCGGATTTGAAGCTGACTTAACATATTATAGAGAAGCGTATATGAACTACACTGCTTGTATCAAATCAAAGTGTCTTCAACTTCAAAGTTTATTTGTATTCTTCTTTTCCCCAGATAGATATGTATTTATATTTTTTTCTCTTTTGCCGTCATTGTTCTCTCAACCATTCATCGCTATTGACATTGCACTCAAAAAAACAGGAGTGTGTATAAACCCTCAACTATGTGCATGCATATGTATTTCCTGCTTACACTCAAGACTCACTCGCTCACTCACTCAATAATGCATGTTTCAGCATCATTTACAATCAAAACAAAACAAACCCCTTTCACTTTCCCTTTTTTTGGAGAATTTCTTGGAAGTTCATTTTTATTCACGAAAAATATTCCTCTATGATATAGCTAAGTACAAATAATGCGTACGTGCATAAACATGCAGCTTTGATGATGTGGCATTTTATGTGCATAGATTATGCATAAGATTTTCTCAAGTATACTTTGTAGACCCCTGAACTGGAGCTTTCAGAGACGGTTAAGAAAATGTACGTTCATTGGAAAGGCCACACAGCAACCTTTAGTACTCCAGCACAGGTCAAAGCGTCAGAGTAACTCCGTTTTGTAATATCTTCAGTTATACACTTATTACTATTCTAGTGTCTTAAGCATCCATGAGTTCCTTCACCCCCAAAATGATTATATGAAAGTATAATCCATTCTCTTTCAAAATGGTACTCAAGTGGAATAAGATTTTAATGTAATTGGTGTACGCGGTTATGTGCCTCGAATGCGACTACTTTTGTACACAAATTTGATGCTTTAAATATGTACAGCTTGTTTTTATGAAGCTGTGGTGAAATGTCGGGACATCGTTATCATCAAAAGGAAAAGTTGGTTTGTGTAAACGTTGAAATTATGCGTGATCTTCAAAAAATATCATTTTCTCATGTTATACCTTTGTCACGTTCCCCCTTGTACTTTTTAAGCATTACGTGAAATGAAGTTGGGAATCCTGGAGACATAAATGCACATCTTTACAGATTGTCATTACGCAGATTTTTTTACGGCTTCATGTACAGCATTCTAGCTTAAGCACATTTAGAGTAAAACATTTTGTATCACGTTTGGCACGGACTTGAAATGAAATGAACAATTCAAGATAAATGAGAGCAAAAGGTAAACTGCATGGAAGAATAATAGCAAATAATATCAAGGAAACGAACGGATGTAGCGTAGCTGAATACACCATCGGAATGCAACAACTGCATAAGAACCCTTCCGTAAGCGCTGCCGGGCAAAGTTTTCTGAGATCCAAAACCTTGTTTGAACAACGTCAATATTTTATAATGTGGTTTTAAGAAACAGTTCATCATTTTTATTTATTTTTGGAAGAGTTTCCGCATCATTTTTGCTGCAGTCTCTCACATAACTGGGGGGTTCAAATGATTATTATCCGGAAATCAGAAATTTTGAGTATTTATGCAAATATCAGTTGGTATAAGTATAAGTGTTGTGTTTTTATTACATGGGAAAGTATATAAGGTCATAAATATGATACAAATTGAGTAGTGCTTTTAGTACCAGAAGCAGAGCAAGTAGAACTCGTTGAAACAGTGGAAAATGATGAATTACACTGCAAACCTATAGCTTTATCCGCAAACCACGCTTCTGCATAAATTGACTACACCCTCTATCAAGAGGCAGACAATTTGTAAAAACCCAAAAGATGAAGAATGAGCCCGAAGGATTTTTATTTTAGGTTGGTTGTTCATTCCTAGTATTAGAAATGGATACAGTGTGTCAAGAATTCATAAGAGTATGACACAGCAGCATCCACTTGTTTGGGAGAGTGAGAAGAGAAAAGGGGAAGAGAGAGAGAGAGAGAAAGGAAGATTTTTAAAGCATAAGTGCCATATTAAAGCCAGATCCAGGAGCACACTACTTCCCAACTATGAATAATTTAGTAGGCTGGAAACGCTACAAATGAAACAATTGCCACAGAGATAAGGTCACCATATTGTATCTGTGAGAGTAAAAATTATTTATGAGGTTTGTGGCTTTTCCTACGACGACGAAGATGACGATGACTACTTCCACTGTTGGATATCACGATGACGATGATGAAGATAACTACTACTGCAATGCACTCCTCCTAGTCCTCCTGTTTGCTTTTCCAAGTCTTTTCTTTCACTGTACAAGCACGAAACAATGAAGCTTAAATCCTCTTCCCATTTCTATTCTAACTGTCATAACATAACGTTAACGAGAGTTATCTTTGTAGTACCATGAAATAAATCCGAAATAAAAAAAAGTGTACTGCAGTACTTTTTTGATATATTAACATTTTATCGTTAAACTGGATGCAACCTAAAGTAAAAGTGTGAAGCATACATATACAATATACAGTAAAAGTCGCGGTAGCAAAGAGATTTTCCCTCTGATCTCATGGCAAAACATGAAAAGAAATCAAATTCCGCAATATATCTACTCTCTCTCTTACATATATATATTGTTCCTGCAGGTTGCAGAAAAGCTGCTAGCAAAAGCCCATCAATCTCTTCCGCATTACAATGGAATACTTATTAGTAAGTGGCACTCAAAAAATGTGGTACATACTGCGGGATTCTAGATTTTACTACTCCAAATCTTCATTCATTATTCAAACTATGTAGGGTTGCGAATGTGATTTGTAGAAAGACAAAAAAAATGTTGAAATACGAACAACGGACATCATCATCATTGCTAGTTAGTAGTGCAGTGCATTCTCTTTTCCCTTTGATTTTTATGTAGGTCTCTGTTTACTTTCGTTCAAGTTAACTAACTCCGTGGATTGGAGAGAGTGGACAAGGGTTTACTGAATGCGATGAACGATGAACATTTTGTGTTTCCAATGTTGTAAAGGTGACACGGTTACACAAACGCATTAACACCATAGCGTAAACTACACTATATCATATCGCAAGGAATATGTTGAAAATGAAGCTAATTGTCATGTTCTTTGTGTGAAAAGAAAAATTAGTTGTTTCTCTGTGGGCTTCATCGATTCCCTTTATGTCTAGTGAGTCAGTTTAGTTCCCTATACAACGCTCGTTTATACCATTCAAAATCTCTTGATTTCGCTTGCTATCCTACCATTTATGTACTTTCGTACCGTATAGTGATCATCGGCAGTTAGGTTTGTTACCACTTTCTTAAAAAGACAAAAGCTCATCTGCTTAAAAGTTTTTGTTGTGACATCCCGGCGTCGGACTTCTTCAATGATAACAGCAGTTCAATCTAAACAGAATGTCTAACAACTTTCTTCCGTTTTTAAAAGTTGATTGTAAAAGTGCGTGTGTGGTAAAGATACTTTCAAATTTTCGATTTCTCATCTGTTATTTTACTTCTTGACTCATTCATCATATGCATAACCCAATTTGCCTTGGTATCA
The DNA here is from genome assembly GCA_964034955.1 of Orchesella flavescens. NCBI lineage: Eukaryota > Metazoa > Arthropoda > Collembola > Entomobryomorpha > Orchesellidae > Orchesella > Orchesella flavescens. Next base: position 16,206,501 of record OZ035953.1, on the reverse strand, counting down.
TCAGATCCAAAAATTACTTTGTGAAATACCGATAGTTTACTCTTCTCTTCGCAATTCCCAAGAGGAAATATACCCAAATTAATATCTTGTTTGTTCCTTTTCACTTTTATTAGATTACCAACAAAACTTTTGGGCTATGTTTAGAATAAATGCCTACTTTCTTCTCTGGTTTCCATACCTATTACTTGCTATTTTGCCTTTTTAAGGGGGAAAGTTATTCTTGTTCAATGGATTACTTTGTTGTGGAGTAAAAGAGAAACATCCCCATCATCAAGTTGCTCAATGAGCCACTAAGATTCATCATTTTAGCATATGAATGGTTGGTACACATAGGAAAAGTTGGGAAAACTTATGCTATGTGTATTATTTCTTAGTTGTCAGGAACCGTCTTAATTTCATTTAGTGTGAGAACAAAAGCAAAACTTTTTTTGTGACTTTTCATCACATCACCGACGAGTGTTTATAATATGTACGTAGTTTCCACTATGTAAGTATTTACGTCAAAAATCTTTGGTGAGTGTAAACAGGCTATTGTTTGGTGAAGAGAACAGGAGGAATTAGCAATGAGATTAGAGATAAGAATAGGAAGGCTTATACGGTTGGTTGAGTGAAGCAAGATAAATTATTCAATTTGAGGTCTCTGGAGACCAGCCTTAAAGTGCGTTTTATTTGCATCTTCTTCCTCGGGAAAAGCGTACTCTTAAGTTTATGCGTTTGAATTTTAAAGCAGAATGTAGCAGATATATCGTCTTTTACACAACATTCCTTTCCAACTTTCAACATTAAAGTTAATAAAAATGCATGCAGCTCTTGTACTTAAATTTCCAAGTTTAAACAATTGTTTGAGAAAACTTAATTTTTTCAACGTCTAAGATTAATGTATGAATAAACGCATGAATGAATGCTTCCTTTTTCTGCATTTGAACTTAAAATTAGGAAATAAAATATGTGAAGACAGAGAGATACATTTCAATGGAGTTATTCTAAGTTTATTCCACGGTAAACCCAAAGCTAATAGTCATCATTAAATATTTTCGAGTACAAAAAATAATTGAGTCTTTTAAAGTACAAATGCGGACAGATTTTTTAAATTGTAAACCTAAAGCTTACACCATAACTTTATATATTAATACTAAACGTTGTTAATTTTAAGTAAGGCTTAAAATTCCACAACAAAATTGAACTGTTTGAAAAGGATTGCTACTGATTTGTGTACAGATTGAACAGAGTTTAATTATCTTAGTGTCTAGTTTAACTTTTTGATACGTTTAAAATACTAATGTAAACTTCTTTATCTTTCAAAACTGCATGGGTAGAGAACTCGAAAGGTGGTGTTAAGATGTCTCAGGGATCTACGGCTGCTTTCTTCCTTACTTCTCTGCAAAAGAGAGAGAGAGAAGTGGCATTACTTAAACAGACATAATCACACACAACTGGTTTTGACACACGGAAATTAAAATATATCGTAAAGTACTTTTCGAATTTAATATTCATTAGTCAAATAAGAACAATAAAAGATACCAATGTGAAGTTGTTTAAGAGCACGTTCAATCCGACGTTGTTTTTGTTCATCGGATGTATCTGGAACAGGGGGAGTATAACCCGCTACTGATCCGGATGCGCTGGACACTTCATCGAAAGGGAAAGCGGGGGTGTTTGAGGTTCCTTGTCCGATTTTCCGAGCCATTTTCATATGACCTGAACCTCGCGCTGGAACGGGAGTCCCCCTAGTAAACCATTAATTATGGTAATATTTACATGTTAGCAATGAGAGAGTTCAGAAAAATGAGAGTCAAGAGGTAGTGAAACAGTTGAATGATTGATTTTATACATATAGATGCTTAGACAGATAGAACCAAATAAAATGCTTTGATAAACATACCCTTGTTGAGCATATTCAGGTTGGAACTGGACATCGGGTCTTGGTCCAGTCAAGTCTTGCGCAATATGTGGACCGCCGGAAAAGGTATTATGTGAGAAGATTGGCATGTTGAAATTAAATACATTATTATTCCCGTAGAAAATAAAGTTCACGGGTGGATTTCCTGGTGGCACTGACTGAAAACCAGCCAATGCGTCTTCGAAACCATTGGAGTCTAATCCATTGTCGAAATTTGAAGGGGGAGACGGACCATTTTGCGGAGGTTGTTGCGACATTTTTGATATCGAAATTGATCGTACAGTTGATAAATTAAGAAAGATGATTAGCCTTTCAAATACTAAAAAGTCCAGACAAAACTACTACTCTTCACGTTTTAGTTGTAAAAATCAGATTGAATCACTTCAGGAAGTTGAGTATTTTTTTAAAAGTTGTACAGCCCGTCACCCTCAAAGAGTTTAATGTAGAATGAGAGAATGCCGAGAAACCAAATTTTACCAAATACTTTTTGCTTGATTACTGAAATGTTAAGCCATTGCAGTGGCGTGGCGTTCTTTGGATCTCATGTCCAGCTTTGTAAGTGCAATACAAGATCCACCAACATACAACTAACCCTGTTACAACATGTCCAAGCTTAAGCAGTACCCTTCATAAAATCGTTTTTCATTTCCATTTTGCTTAATGTATAAAAAGAAATACAGGGAGGGTTCTTTTGTTATGTAAAATCCTTATCAGTTGCAGGATCAATCTTGTACATATAATACTCAATGTGGGATCTCAGGTTTGATGCTGAATGCTCAGTCCTTTTGTATCTTACATTGCGATAATAGCAGGCTATGCTTTCTTGCATTTCATCATATCCTTATCTCTCAACGTGTATGTCCAACTCGAGGATTGGTTTTTGTCATTGGCTTGACACGGGGAGTATATAGATGAATATATATTTAACCTTATCTCGAACTCATTTCGTATGAAGATTTTTGTTTTTATCATTATGTTGGTGGTCTTTTATAAGCTCATATTTATGGCTATATGTACGTACATGGATGTGTATCTGCTTTGATGTAAGTATATCATGAAAAAACTCATAGGTATATTTCCATAAACATTATTAATATGGGTAGTATGCTTCATTGTGTCCCTGATGAAAATATCGTTTATTCAGGATCAGATATTGTTTTGGTTTTGTTCCGTAAGGTTGATTTTAACATTTGCTTTGATGAGGATGCCGCAAGCAAGCGTACTATATGTAAGCCTTCTTGTATATTGTGTACATCTTCACGTTTATATTTTTAGACCTTTTTGAAACTAGGCATTCAATATTTGCATATTCACCGATTGAAATGCAAGAAGCTAATATTTCACAGATTTGCATAGTTAATTACCGACATTAGGTTGAGCGATAGGGCATTTTCTTTCAACAAACCCATATCCAAAGGTGATAACAATTCCATTATTGTTCAACCCAAACCTAATGAAAGATGAACATTTTTTGCTTGCAGCAACCCAAACCCAAAAATTAATGTTGACATGCAACGTCAAACGGCAACAAAAGACTGACCATCGCATCGGCATCATAAGTCTGAACCATATGCATATAATCACTCCTAAAGAATTGCATAGTATACAATATATATATATAGACGTGCAACATTGTAGTTTGTATTTTTGGGCAAAAAATAAAGCTCCGCTGTGCAACACAAACTTTTACATAGCCATGATATGATACATGACACATATACATGAACATTACACATGTCACATTAGAGTTAAATTGTCGTTGTTGCTTACTACGGTTTGGTCTGGTCCTGGTCACCCACCACACCACATGATTATTATTTTGTTGACCAAAAAAGTGCCAACAAACTATGAGAGATTCAATCCTTTTTTTCTGGCAACAGGAGTAGTAGTAATAGCGGCATTTTGCGTGACCAGGAAAGGATTAGTCACAAGGTGTAATTTTAAAGTTGAGTTTCTCTTTCACACGCCATGTCATGCAATAGAGTTCTTTCACTCAAAAAGACGAGAGCTTGCATAAGCTCAGCTTTAATCATTAACTACGATATAAGCCGCTTTGCGCCTGTAAATGAGCTTATGATTTACTCCTGCTTTCTATCCTGCTCTCGCTCCCCCTAATTCATTCAAACCTACAAAAATGTAAGTTGTGTGGAGGTGAGGTTGAAACTGTAGGTTTTTATTGTACTCTGTCATACATATAATATATACGGCGTGAAAATTTTGCTCGTGCCATGAACCGATTTGGTCTCCACACGGAAATTTTTGTTGAACGTGTCCCATGTAATATTTATTTAATTGTTGTTGTTGGTTTCTTACAAATGAATTATTGCCAGATTGGTCATGCCAAACGACTGCTTCTTGAAAATATGTGCTTGTAAATGATTTCATTTTTGGAAAAATCATTAGCTATTCATAACATGAGAGCATTCATTAAGAATTCGCTTAAACTAACTGTTGGTCGTTATAAGAAATACGATGTTTCTCACAAATTATTAACAAAGTGGGAGTATAGTCGAGACAATGTCTAATAATAAAGCTAGAGACTTGACTTGATACAAATACCTTTTTATATACTATTTTCGTTTCTCATACTAAAAGTGTAAGACTTGCATAGACTGATTCTCAGCAGGCTTATCAAATTCGTCCATGTGCCAGCCTGCTTCTATGTGTGATCCTCTGTCTTTTGTATTTGCACAGAAACTTTTTTTCTACTTTTTCTTCTTCTTCTCGTCCACTGACCAATTTCTTCGTCTTTTTTCTCCCTTGTCCTTCTTTTATCCCAACTTTCCCTTTCATCACCTCTTATCCTCTTACTTATTGCTCACTTTGTTGCACAGGACACATTACAAAGCTTCTTGCTTACTTACACACACACATACACGCACGTAAAGGCTAATGTAGTGGAGTGATAACCGATAAGAAGGATCTGAAGACGAAGAAAAAAATTGGACCTTGGAGTTAAATACAAGAGACCAACTCTATTCTTGGAAACTTTTCCATCTCATCCATACATGTTCTTAGCAGTATCACACGTAGCAATTGTGAAAAACAATATTTTGAATTTCTGGAAAAAGCTTTAGCTTTTACATCATCATCATTGTGTTAAACCTATTACGTGTCTAATAAAACAGACTCATTGATCTCCTGACCACAAAACAAGAAGGGAAAAGTATCAAAAATATATAGAAAGAAATGGAATGTACAGGAATATGAAGCTACAATGATTTCATGATTGTCCGAAGATGATATTATGACTGATGGTAATGATGATGATGGGCATTTATCCAGCTAAAGAATTTCCACTTGGCCAGCTTTCTCCTCTTTCATTTCTTTTTCTCACATAAGTATAATATGTGACAGCTAGTTGTTTCCTTGTGGGAGAAGTGAAAGAGGTGTTCATCCAAAAAGAAAAATATATAAAAATGGTATCCTTTTTCCTCTCCCTTTTCTTTATCCTGAAATATGTACACAATCGGATGGCTGGCTACCGGTTGGCTAATCGAATCCAGTGGTTAAGATGATGATGGAAGTGGGAGCTGGATGGTTTGGCTGATGCAAGGTTGGTAAAGCCAAAGTCTGCAAGAAAATGATAGGAGAAAAGAAGGTGGTTAGGAATAGCTCACAAAGGGTCTTAAAGGGAAAAAATGGTCTTGTCAGATGATGTTTCACATGATAACGACGATGACGGTTGAGCTCTCACTTTCTTCCTGGGTCCATTTCACTTTTCAAAGAATGGGCTCTGAAGTTCTAAGGGGATCCATGGGTCAGTGAGAATGAGAAGAAGCCAAAGTAAAGGATGAATCATATGATGTAAGTACATGTACATAATGTGAAACAAGAAAATTATTGGCATTGGCGATTTTTTATAATAAAGAAATATGTTGAAGAGGCGTACAATTCCTTTCTCAGCAGATATGAATTTGTTAAGGAAGGAAAAAGTAAAGTTTGTAACCGTCTTCTGCCAATTCATTTTGAACCAAGTCTGCTTCCTCCTGTTTTAAACCAGGGGAGAGGAGAAAGGGGCTGAGAGTTTCAAATGAAAAATCGAAATTACCCTTGTTTCCTGCAAGCGGAAACCCGACGTGGTAAACAAGTAAATTTATTGTATATTGTACGTGAATGTGCTTGGCAACAAACAACATGTGTAACAACATATCAGAGCATCCCCGGCCTTTGGTTGGAGCTGTGCATTTTGTATTTGAGAAATGTGTGAGAGAGGAAGCCTATTAAAAGTCAGGAAGGAATGAGGGAGAAATTGTTGCAGGTAATTTGTACGATGAAGTACAACAAGTAATTTGACCTCAATTGCTTTCTCTCGTCATCAGCATCATGAAGCAGCTCTTCTTTCTTGAAAAAACGAGGGAAGAGCTAGGAACCCTGCACTGCTTGTTTACAAGATACAATCATGAAGGTAGAAAGAGAGAGCAAAAAAGAAAAAGACACAAAAATTCCACCTTCACAAAACTAGTTATAATCCACCAAGTCTAAAATCTTGTTTCAGTGATCTTCCTTTCCCCCTTCCTAGCAACTCGAGTATTTTTTTGTAGTATCTCCAAAATGGCCTGTTCTATATGCACTTAAGACTCAGTGTCAGTGCTCTACAGGCAACATATGTAATACACATAATAAATATATAAAATCCTGAATACCAGCTAAGTATATTTGCAGCCTTGCTTTCACTTTCTAAATGTTCAGTGTTGTAGTAACCTTGTTAGATTTTTTCAAAGAGATTAGCGCTAGTAGCAAAGAAAAATGTGGACTTGTTTCATGAGATGAGCTGCTTTAAGAAAGAAACATGGGGCTAACTTGAATTGCTTCTGCACGTACGTCATAATAACATGGTTTTTACACGGAGTCTTTTGATACTTCAAACGAAATAGGTTAGCATAGCACTCACCTGTGAAAGCGAAAAGTTCAAACTGGAGCAAAAACATGGTTGCAATTTTAGCTAATTTTTAATATCCAACCGTCTTGAGTCTCAGGAATAACATTATTCTTGCCCTGGATTTTTCTAAATCACATTTTAAAGCCTGTGTTGAATAAAAAAATAGGTAGGTGAAGGTAACAGCTGTAGTGGAATGGAAACATATAGTGTGTGGGGGGAGGGTGTGTACAAGGGTAAAATAAAGCTGCAAGGAAGTGCCCTTAAAGTCTTCCCTGTTTTTTTTATTCCCGATTCAAGTTTAACTGTAGAAAAACGAGAAAAATGAAACTAACTGTTTTCCCTCGTCCCTCTTGACTACTCAAGTTAAAAAGTTAAGTGTGCTCCTATTATTATACAGCCTAGCCTGGCAAAACGTTACGTAATAATATGCCAAAAATAGGAGAAGAAATGGAATGAACATTAATAGTCTTTCTTCTATTTCTTCCTCGAACACAAGCTGTAGATAACCATGGTGAGTGTGTGTTGCATTGCATTTTCTTATAAAGCCGATTTTTTCCCCTTTTGATACATACGTCGCTTTACTTTCTACGTTTACACCAATTCCTTTCCGCTTCTTTTTCCCCCTTTCCTCTTCTTGTTCTCTTGGCATTAAAGACTTGTGCCGTCTGTCAGCTATCTTTCTTCTCTTTTCAGATAATTAGCTGTGTAGCCTCGCACCTTCTTTTTATCACCATTAATGGCTTCTGATCCAGCTCACTTCCCTAATAAATTCTCCATTCCCTTAATTATAGGCGATGGGGCAAAGGAAAAAAGAGAGGGCCCTTTCCTTTTTCTACTCCGATGATTATTGCTGAAAAGACGTTCCTATGCTCACACACACACGCATTATAACATAACCTAAAAGTATTAAGAACTGATGAAGAAATGTTAGAGATGAGAAGAGTGCAATAAATGTTATGCTCGGGTGCAGACATATGGCGTAAGAAGCCACTATATTTTATGAGGAGCCAAGTGTAAGTGGTGATTTAATTTCTCGACACTTTCCTTCTTTCCACTAAACTGGGAGCTTTTGAAAAAAAATTGGCCATAATATGGAAAATATTTTTTATCATGTTAAAAAACCAACCTTCAGTCTCGAAACCTTTCTGTGTGATTTTTTTCATCTTTTCAATATGATTTATAACATGCGTCCATCAACTATCAACGTTTTACTTTGATTATAATAAGGTGATAATGCTCCTTCATTAACTTTTATTGAATAACAAAGGCTGGAGAAAAAAGTTTTTCCTAATCATCTGATATCAAATCATGTCATTAATCTCATAACGCTACTTTTAATGTTTCCCCAAAAATCTAATTATTCACTTTTGATAAGTTGAGGAATGAGCCCGTGGGAAGGTTGGGTAACTCTTATCATGTTCGCATAATGCCCCATGGTAGGATTCATCTATAAATGAATGAATGGTTGAACAACAGTCCTGAACAACTCTTCAGCAACAGTCCTGAACATTGTTTCAAAAACTGTTTAATTTAAAAGATTTCTTTTATTCCCATTGTACTCTCTGATTTATTTTGATAGACAAGTGAATGAGCGAAGCGAGCAAAACTGAGATGAATAAAAACAAAAGGATTTATGGGATCCTACTTTCATACGGAAATTCTCATAGACAAGAAGAAGCAAGGTATAATTAAAGAAAACGAGAGTGATTGAGTAAAATAGGCCCATCTACTTTTCCCATTTTTTTGGCATCCACAGTCAGTCAAGAGAAAGAAAAGGAAAGAAAAAGATTCTTTTTTGAGGGAGAAAAGTGGTTTTCTTTCTCGTAATTCTTTCATTTTTACTACTTCACTTTCTACCAAACCAATTCTTCCTCGTTTTTTCTTACTTGGGGCTCAACAAGATTGAGATTAGATTTGAAATGAAATGAGCATGAGAGAAGAAGACTAAAAAACATAGGAAAATATAATAAGGGCATTTTAACCACATTTTTTTCTGGTCGTTTTCATCTTTCAACAGTATAAAAAATTATGTCATGTTATAGCTCCTTCAATCCCATATCATTCTCGATGAAAAGAAAACATTAATAAACATTCTCTTCAACAGTGGAACCTCATCCTTTTATCTTCCGTTTGAGTGAGTGGGTGGCAAAAATTGAAAAAAGTATGTGCATGATGATGTCAAATTTCTCACTGTCTCCCTAAATTTTCAACAAAATGCATATTTATCTAATTTCCAGGGACAATTACATCCCTCTTCCCTCTGACATATTTATTTGACAGAAGAAATTTTTAAAAAAATAAAGGTTTTGTAGTTAAAAGAATGACGTATATTGTAATTCTTATCTGTTGCCTAAATAATTTGGGAATCGAAAAAAAATAGTATCTGCTGCGGAAACTAATTTATCTATGATGGTACATACGACACATCTCATCTCCTTAATTCCAAATTGCATTCAAGGGGAAAGTGAATGAGCACAAACATAAGTAAAAGTAGATATATATTACTTTTACGCATCCATTGCATTTCCTTTCTTTAGTGTAAAATTACTCTTGAAAATGTTAATGATATTAAACCTTGAACTCTTAGCCTTGGCAGTTAGAAGTAAAAATAAATTATGTTGAGTCAAAGCAAAAGATCATTGCCTTTTTTGCATTATTCCCGGAGAAGGAAGTAGGAAGAGAAAACACTCAAAACATTTCCTTATTTTGTGAAACCCTCTTTCTAAATGTTTTCTTGAAAATGGTAAAACAAAAACATTTGTAAAGAGCGTAATCTTTTCTTTTGGGGTGTGTGTGTGTGTTTCTGCACGGTAGGAATTCTCAGACAAATATTGCTTCAATGCATGCCGCACCTCCGTTCCACTTTTCTTTGGTGAATTTTCTTCCATCCTTTTCCAGCTCCTTTAGCATCTCCGTCATTCCAACAGGCGGAAAGAGAAGTACAAAGGAGGAATGCATTGGGAAATGAAATGCATAAAATATGCTAACTGTTTTCATGCTAAATTGGTATGTAGTAGTATATATGGCTCAGATTATTACAAGAATAGAATTTCCCTTCTTGTCGGAAGAAGGCTCAATATCAGTCTTGTTTCTTGTCGCTTTTTGTCAAACTACCATACCGTTCCCTAGAAGAAGGGATATATATACATATATGGTGAGGTTCCTTTCATAATATGTATGAATTCAAAATCCAGTGAAATGCTTAAAGCGGAAGAACTAAGCTCCTGCTTAAGCTCCATCAAAAACTATTTCTAAACTGGTTTGGTTTGGCTTGGCGCTTGGCTTGTCTCCGTGTGTGTTTGTGTGTGTGTGGTCTTGCCGACACCCGACACTTGTTCTTATCCTTCACTCTCTCTCATTCTTCTTTCTTTCTCTTCTTTCACCCTTTGGAGGAAGAGCGCGCTCTTTAGCCAAAAACCCCTTCTTTGTAAACCGTACATTGAACCAAAAAACCCATACTTACTTGTTCCCACTGTTTCTCTCCTCTTCCAAAAGGGTTTAAACCATTTATGGGATGAGAGAGGAAAGACGACATGCATAATATAATAATAATGTTGAGAACCAGGAGCACAATGTTGAATGTAATGTAGTTCTAGTCTTGTTGGTGCATCTCCTTCTCTCTCTCTTAAGTATTATAATCTAATACTTTTGTAACGGGGTGAAACCCATTTCCATTGCTAACAATGCGTAATTACTGCTCATTTAGTATTCCATTAGACAACCTCTTCTCCTACTTCTCTTTGAATGAACCATGCCACACCATTCTCATTCACATTTTACCTGCTCCTTGTTCGTTGAGGGGGAAAGCTTATGCTACAACTTTTTGGATTGTGTTACATTACATCACATCACATCATCATTGCGTAGGCTTTTCCACAACACCACACTATTATACCGGATACGTCTCTATGTACTTATGTCGGAAGAGGAGGATTGCATTTTTCCGCACAGTTTTTTTCCTTTGCTTTGTAAAAGTTTTTCAGTGAAGTGTTCTCAAGCTTCACTTTTATGTTACCTTGTTACTTCTTCCTACTTCCTCAACAACTAGGAGAGATACAATATTCTACTTTCCTCAAGAATGCGTCCTCTCACCCTCTCAAAATGCAATGCTTTGGCATATAGTTCCGCTCATCAAAAAACTTTTTTAGGTCTGGTGGCAACGCCAACTTTTTTTACACTTTCTCTCTGCTTAGTGTGGTGAAATGAGAGTGAAAACTGTTTCAGTCACCACCTTGGGTTTTATGCCTCACTAGTCTAAAGACCGTGTGAACCCTGAGGATTTCGGCTTCTCTCTATAAACCAAACGCTACTCTTTTTGGTGGAGAGGAATTGTGTGACGACAAGGACAACAAGGCATCATCTTCATCACAATGAAAAAACCGGATGAAAAATTTTGTGGGATGGAAAATGAGCCCGCTGGTTATCCCACCCCGCAATTGTGTGTGAGGAAAGTAGAGAGAGAGAGAGAGAAGGGGAAATGAGAAATTGAATGAAATCCCATTTTCATATACATTTCCCCTTTGTCTCTTTTTTAATTTTTTGTCACTGGAATTGGAACGAGGAAATAACTAAAAAGGGTTTGTGTTGTGGTCATAAGTTAGTGTAATTTGTGGTTCCTACTATGTTCTACATTGTAATAAAGATAGCCAATTACTCACTTTCAAAGAAAACTACCGGATTGGAAGGAATGAGAGTGAAATGGCAAAATGGCACAGCTGCCATGCTGCTCGAAGCTTGTCATTTTTAGCAAAATGTATGTCTTTCTGAATCGGTCAATCCAAATCCAAGTTGATGACAACGTATGTATGCATGTCTTGTAAGGATCAAGTTGACTAAAGGCTTTGTCATCGCCGTCATCCCCCCAAAGGATTTTTTTTTCGCCGCTGTCAGCATTTCTTCTACATCTTTTCTCCCAGTTTCTTTCCTTCTCTCTTTGTAGCAAAGCACATGATGATTATGTGACGTCATTTTTTTCTACAGCTTACCCTCACTCACAATGCCCACTACAAAAGGTATGGGACTTGTGTATTGGCATACAAAAAAATTCTCTTCTTGTTCGTTAGCGACTAAGCTTAACTTTCTGGCTGGTTCCGATATCCTTCTTTTTTAAGTTGGGTTGGCGGATGGATGGACGGTTGGGCTGAGTAAGTGAACTATAATCCCTTGTGTGAGAGGTTACATAGTAGTTTTCACTGTTGAGCCTGTTTGTTCACGTCATTCCGTTTTTTTGTATAATGCCCTTTATCTTTTGGCTTGCGTTGTTTCCTATGATGTTGGAGAAAGAGAGTGGGTATTATGATATAAATTTTGCGGATATTATTTTGTCCATTTTTTCGGTCACCCTCTTGGTCTTTGGACTTCTTGGTCATCGTCTTCATCCTTAGCTCAGAGTTTAGTGGAATACAATATACATGGTTATCCAATATACTTATGTGTGTGTGTATCAAATAAATGATATCATCTAGAGGATTATCAAAGCTCAAGTTAACTCTGTGTGTGCGTTGTACAGAGTCCGATTTTCCAGGTCGGAATAAAAGTCTGTTATTTTCGTGGAAATGGGAAATATGAGCAGATCTGGAGAAAAAAATCCCATTAGTCTTAAACTCTCACTCTGTCTCCTCTAGAGACTTTTCCTACCTTTCTCTCTTGTGCTGGGCTTTATCAAAAACGCATGAAGATTTTTTTCTTGTTCGCAGAAAAAAAACTGTATTATTATTACACAGTATCCTCTTGCTCAATGCAATGGTGAAGTGAAACTACACAAGAATCTATATATGGCAATGATATTTCTCTACTTATTTCTGGATACAGGAGAAGGTGAATGTAATTTTAGTAAGAAAAAAAGTGCACAAGCATGAAAATAAATGGGCTATTCAACCCAGTCATGGTCAAAGTTGTGCAACATTAGTAGACATATATGGAAAAGTCTAATAGGTTTGGTAAAAAAAGTCAGGGATCGTGTGTATCGACTTGGTTAAGTGTACAGGACTAAATGTGAGATGAACCCATTTCAACAAGGTTTATACTAATGTGGTATTCACCTGCATAATTTTTTTCGCTATCTGCTCATTTCCGTTTGACCTATCCCATCGATTGCTTCTGTGCACGGGTCTATGCTCTCATCAGTATTAACACATGGCACGATAAATTCTCATTTACTTCCTTGGATGAAAAGTGCGTAAATATTGTAAGACATGCATAACTTGCATAAATGTGTGGAATGTGGAATGCAAAGTAATTTACTAGTCAAATACAAGTATCAGAAAGCAAGAGCAACTGCAATTCTCCAAGTTAATCAAAACAAGGAAATGCAATGGTGATGTAATTGAGCGCACATTAGAAAAGAAAGAAGGATGATGATGGGATGAAAAGGCTCCGAACAGAGCAGTTCTTCATTTCATTTTACATTAATGAGACTGACTGCAACACTTCATCTATCCTCGTTCCCGTTTGCTTCGTCTCCCTTGTGAGGAAAATGAAACAAGGAAACAAAAGTCGTTTTCATTGGGATTCATACTTTGTTTTAATCTATTTTTTGCATACCATACTATCAACTATACCAATTTTTGAATATACATACATATATATAAATATAGCAGCAAACATCAAGAGCGAGCATCATAAATGCATACATAAGTACGTTCTGGTATTTAATCTGGTGAATGAATGGTATTTAGCATGTGCCTGCATTTGCAATGAATTGCATTGCATTATTACAACATACATACTTACCTTCTATAATTCACACGTCCTTATAAATTATATGGGAAAGTTGTACGGGTTCCGAGGAAATATCAACGTTGAGTAGAGTAAGTAGTAGTAGTAGTAGTGAAGGGCTGGCAGGTAATAGCCGTAACTTTTGCCTTTGACTCAATTAAAGTGCTTGATGGCCGTAATGAAGTGGAAATGAAGTCATTTCACTCCGGATATTGGCAATATTTTCCTTTTCTCTCAGATTTGGCATGTTTCATAATACTAAGCTTTGGTGGGGGGAATGAAGTAGATTGGGAGAGTTGGAACTGTCTGTTACGTTACCCTTTTTTTTTTTTTATAGTAGCAGCTCTTTTCATAGAAAATAATTGTGGGTGCCATTCAAAATCTATTCACCCCGAAGCTCTCACTTGTCAGCAACTAAGCACAATGAACATAATACGGGATATTATTTTAACTATGAGATGATAGGATGGATGTTGATGATGGTGAGATCATCTCTCTGTTATGTTATGTATGTTGTATGTGTTGAGGGGGATCCTTCATCATTTCAACGTATGTTTCCCCTCTAATGTGATTTCATACTTTGAGCCTTTCTGACAGACACTACAAAACATTATATAGGATATAAAATATGTTAACTATCAAACATGATTTTCAAGATGAACGCCTTGAGTGACAGCATAGTATATTTCAAACAGAAAAAGAGAAATGACTCTATCACGCTCATACACAAGCATCCGACTCGTTGGGTGGGTAGAAACTTTATTTCTGGGGTAACTTGCAAACTTCCAAGGTTTCATCATTGTATATTGAATACATGAAATACTCGAGAACTCTTGTCGATGTATTGTGTACTTTAGAGAAAATTCTTAATGCTAGTATCAAGGCGCTTAAAGCGTGTTGTTGTGGTTACAAATGCGTAAAAAGTTTATACCGTCTAAACAGCAGTGTATAATAGGTTTAGAATGTTCAAAGACTATTCAAACAAATGGTTTCTGCATTTAAAAAATGCGTACTTCATAAAATTACGTTTTGGCTGGAAAATAAAATGAATATTGCGTTTTGTACATCAACAACAACTTCCTAAAATAAATATTTATTCAAGAAAACGATACGAAAGTGGTGTAAATGAGGCTTAAGAACTGGATAAAAGTGGATTTAAAGGTTTTTGAACGCTTTTAATAGCACTCCATCCGTTTTATCATAACAGAACATATAACTTTCCCTTTTACGTGTATAATTCTCTAGTAATCTCCAGCACAAACATGAATGCACGTACAAACGTTCCCAAAATCTCTTTCCCTTCATTTGTTTGATATGGTAGATCTTGAGCAAATGAAATTCATGGTTTTCTGGAGCAACTGAGAATTGCAATAGAAAATGACATTGGTGGTGGTGTAATGTTATCACGGAAAAGATGCGTAATAATTTCAATGTTCTTGAGCACCTAACCATGTTCTACATACGTTTACAACAAGTGGGGTGATTTGTAAAAAAAAATTCAAAGTCAAATAAGAACAAGAAAAGAGTTGTTACAAAGAGGGAGAATGATGTACAACTTTACTTTCCAACTAACTTTCTTTCATGATACAACATTCGCTCCAAAACCTTCGCTTGTATTAAACCACTTTCCCCAACATTTCCTACAGGATAGAAGCTCCGTTTTCGAAGCGGGGAGCAT
The DNA here is from genome assembly GCA_964034955.1 of Orchesella flavescens. Lineage (NCBI taxonomy): Eukaryota > Metazoa > Arthropoda > Collembola > Entomobryomorpha > Orchesellidae > Orchesella > Orchesella flavescens. The sequence continues at coordinate 16,191,324 of OZ035953.1, read as the reverse complement.
GTATGTGATAAGAAAGGTTCGTTTTTTTGTTAAACCACCTTCCTTTCCCTTCCTCCATATTAGCACATGAATGCACTAGTTTTTTTGCAGGTTAGTTTGGAATTCAACTCTCGGATTTTTTTCCAAGTGGAATCTCTATCATTCTGACATATGTATCATAGAGTTGAATGCTTACAAAGGGAGCAAGTAACGGTTTGTCGGTGGCATTTTCAACCACGAAAGAAGCAAAATGTTGACGTAGAAAAAATGTGAGGGAGTTGAGTAAGTCGTTAGCTGCCTATACATTCACACAACTAGTGTATACATAGGTATTCATTCCCTACACCAAAAAAATTTCCTCCCCAAAAAAACATTGATATTCAGCACGGTGTCGGTTGGATTTTTGGTGCAAGAAGAAACAGTTACAAAAACTGAAATTGCACTTGAGGTGTCATGGGAAACCTTTGGTAGGCAACTGGTGTCAGACCCATTTCTCTCCAAAACATCCTCAGTAAGTATACATACATATAGATACATAAATGCGTCGCGGCATACACAAGGTTTCTCCTCTGAATTTCCTCAGCTTCCTGTTTTCCTTCGTCTCTTCCCACAAATGATGTAATATCATACGCTCCAAATCGGACTTTTTTTTACCGAGTTAAACACAGAAATTACTTTCTCTATTTCTTACAAATGATGCGTCGGTTACTTTTACCTCTCTATTTTTTGGGGATATGTACGTATCCATACATACATAATGTTACATGTTTGAAGGAGAAAAAGTGAAGGTAGTACAAGTAGAGGATAAGAGGATGAGGACTGTTATCCCAGAGGATCTCTGTTTTCAAGAGTCCCAGCAGGATACTCAACACTCTTTGGGACTACTTACTTTCTCTCCTCGTCTTTTACTGAAATAGATGAACAAGTTGTGCAAAAGATCCTTTCCTTCTCTATCTTCTTTAGAAAAATGTAGCAGACAAACTGCTAAGAGGTGGGTATGTAGGTAGTAGGTACGTACATAGTTGCAAACACATTACATCAAGTTTTTTTCCCTCCCTTAACAAAATGTCTTTCTACTTGTTTAGAGTTAGTGGCGAAAAAATAATGTTGGCTTGACGCTCATGATGATGATAACAGAGCTTGAGACAGTGTGAAGGAACTGAAGCTTATGCAAGGCTTTACAATGATGTTTTCTCATCCGCTTCTTGAGAATAAGTATTGTGCATTGGATTGGATTTCTGTGCAGAAAGTGCATAGGGAACAAGGAACAACTAAAAAAGCTAGTTCCTTTTTTCATACCCATTACAACATGTATTCATCTCGGAATTACGACTTGCATGCATTTCTTTGGAGAAAGTGGGATGTTAAAATCACATTTATTATGGAAACTTTTACTTTCTTCACACGTTCCATTTTACAACCCAAAAGTGGTAAAATTGCACAAGGTAAATACGGCATTACAATGAATTATGCAGGGATAGTTCTCAAATCTCCTTCCCACGTGAATTGTTTTATTTTCCTGGAATTCCTTCAATTTTTTTTAAATTTGGGATAGTTTGCATCAAAGAGAAACAGAAAAACACAAAAAAACAGGTATTGATTTGATTACATGGGACTGTGGTAGCATGAAAATTCTCTGCATTTTCATTACAAATCCATCACAATTAAAAAGCATCTGCATCAGCTCACTTCCATTCTAATGTAATGAAATCAAGGGAAAAGTTTGTACCTTTTTAAGTTCACTCTCACATGCTTTCTACCCTACTCTACTCACACAGGCTTTGGACTTGGACTAACTCTTTCTTCTCTCAATCTGCTAATCCTTCATTTGGCTGCTGGTACTCCTTTGTATTTCTTGTTTTCCTCTATTAGTAATATAATGTTTTTATATGGGAGTAAATATACATCTCTTGCTCACTCCTCTTGTTTGTTCCTCCTTCTACTACTGCAGTTGTTACAGAAGAGTATACCATACCAGTCTCCTGGGAAATCGGAGCAAACCAATTTAGTGGGAAAATTTTCTTGTACAAAATTATATACAACACCTCACTCTTCCTCTTGTACACATGATTCTTTTTGGACCTCGACTCTCTCTCTTTCTCTCTCTTCAATTTCCCCTCCGCTCCTTTGTAGCTAAATACAGGACACATGTACACGTACAACTTTCGCAATTTGAAAGACTGATGGGCTCCAAAAATCTGAAACAGATGCATGGAGTTTCACAAACAACGAGAGATTCCTTTGCATTTTATAGTACTCTGAGTCAGTTACTACTTTTGTATCACTACAAGTGGTCCTTTAAACCTTTACAGTGGTATGCAGTAAGTATGAACCTAAGTCAACTTAATCATCATTCTCATATAAATATCATCGTCTAAAAGTTTTGTTTTTGCGTAGAAGAACAAGCCAGAAAGTCATGGGGAGCTGTAGAGCAACTGCTTTCTATGCAGCTTTAAGTGGATTTGTTTTGAGTTTCATATGCTTGTTTTGATGCCACTGCACTCTCAATTAGATTCCATACTTCATATACGTTTTGACATAACAATCATAACACACACACACACACACACACACACACGCTGTTTGGGCTCTGAGGTTAGATCCAAACTTGCTCTTTTCAGGATTATTACTTAAGAAAGAATTTGTGTGCATTTCATGGCACAAGGCTATAAACTAATGTTGCTCTCCATAATGATGATGATGATATCTAGTTCTAAAATACTTCTACAACTTGATTTTTACACGTTCTACTACCTAAGTATTCTTAAGTGTGAACGCTTTCTGGCAGTCAGTTGAGGAAATTATTAAGCATTATTGCAATGATTCCTTCAGCTATGGTGGTAATGTACTTTTATACATACATATATATTAGCTTAAGGTGCCATTAATTAAAGGATTATTTATAGGTGGACAGTAGTAAAAATGCAATTACGAGTAGACATAAACATAAGTTAAGATGTTGTTGGTAATTATTGCAGATGATATTAAAGACAAGTTTTTACGCGGTGGTATTTTATGTAACCTTGAAACTGAAACGAGAAATGCATCCACATTCTACAACGCAACGCATCTCAGCCTTTTATCAGCATCAACCTAATCAAGACGAAATAGAGGTAGATATTTTGTGTCTGTTGTGTGAAACCTTTTTTTCACCAAGTAATTTTAAAAATCCTTGCAACCATAACCAACTATTTATTGTCACTCTTACCCTTATCAAACTAGAGAGACGAAGTCATTTACTGTGACTTGTGTCGTCTATTTTTTCCCTATCTATTTCCCTGTCTCATCCAACAAACAAAAGTGAAAGACGATAAAGGCTTCATTGTGATTCTGAGATGCAATTTTTCTTGCACCAATCCAAAATCCAAATACCCTAACATATGCCTACACATTTTTCTATCGTCTTCTCGTCATTGTCAGTTTGGATGGTAGCTATATCGTGTATCCATTTCTATTTTGTTGTTCCTTCCCCATTTTTTAACCTAACTTCCGTAAGCAGTCAACGTAGCATAAGAAAAACACACATGAGAAATGAAGTGAAGTCAAATCAACTTCCTTCGATCAGCTTTTCTCTCTCTCTCTATCTCATGCTTTCATTCACTTCTTCTCAAACCGAGCATCTTCCAACTACCAAAAAAATCTTTTGGGAGGTTTGCTCCCTTTGCTGGCAAAGCAAGACAAGTCAGAACATTATGAGTGTAAGGTAACCATATCAGATTCCATTCTGTAATGTACTACTACCATCCCATCCCCAGTTGTTCTTTTGTGCTCGCATTCTTTTTATTTCATTTCGTTTATATTCCCTTGTATCAGCTCTAGAATCTCATGGTTTTATAGAATGTATAGGAGACAAAATGGTATGACAGAAAAGCGGAAGAAATTGAATTTGTTCTTTCCGATACACATTTCCCTCAGGGTTGACACTTGCTATGATAACAACAATACCAACTCAATTTCGTGGCAGTTTGACCCTAATCAGTGACCTTATATACACACGCACAACAGCTCCCTTCACATTCCGTCACAAAGAAGTGAAGCATAAAGAAGAAGAGGAAAAAAATGATGAGATTCTGCTATGCTTTGCTCTATTTAGAGGAAGGACTCCATCTTCCGATAAAAATACAGACAGATTCCCAAAACTAAAATGATAAATGACAGTTTATATATAGCTTTTTGTGAGCCAGAGTGTAAGCATCTGTGAGACAAAGATACGAGAGGAAACATTAGGGTACAGTAATTACTTGGGAGACTGGCTCTATGTGCATCCACATCCACCAAACCATTTCATACTATACTGCCGCATTGTGTCATTTGTTAATTGACTGAATGAAAGATACATGGATGGTGAGACGGTTGGACAAGGAAAGAGTGAGTGACACTTGCCACTATAATTCCTTTCCTTGTTGTTGCTTTTCTCTCTTGAGGATGGATCAGATGAGCTGTACATTTATTGGTTTGTTCGTTGCGTAAAAGTATTAATTATTTAGTTGAAGCTGATGTATTTGTATGCATAGATGTGGTGTAATGTGAGGAGATTAGTTTAACAAGCCTTGTAAATTACTCAAGCCACTTTGTGATGATGATCAACAACGAAATCCAAATACGTATGTATGTTTACTTTACTATTAATGAAATGAAAACCAAAAGATTCGGAGCTGTCATGTCAGACTAAGCTCTAAAGCTTGAAGCTATTTCATCCTGTTTTTAGAAAAGAAAAAAAAACTGGTGCTTTGTTCAAATTCGTGGATTTACATTTAAGGGAGTTTAGTTTGGCTATAAAATTTATATGAGTTAGTTAAAAAAGGGGAACATATAATCAGATTTGTAAGTGATTAGAGGTAAAAGCTAGAAGCAAAATACGAGGGTTTTAAATTACGAATAACAAAATCACAGTCTTTTTTACAAGTGAAAGCATCCAAAAACGGATGCATGGTACTCAGAACCTGTTATAATTAATATGCTCAGTTACAGTATAACTCTATATTTTCGTTTGCTTTGCCAAAGTACATCAACTAGTATAGCAGACATTCAAAATAATTTATCTGATTCACATGAAATATGAGGAGGCTTGTGGTACAGTTGAGAAAAGGATATGGTGTAACTAGAACTAGATGTTTCTGCAAGCCATGAAATCATAGACTTATACACATAAAATATGAACTGTTTATGCTTTGATAATGTCACGGCTCACAGTCTATAACGTTTAGAGTAAGTGTTAGTTAAATGAGAAAGGATCTCAACCAATTAATGTGTACATGAATGACAAACGTTGTCATATAGGTATGGAAAATTCATACAAACAGCCGGTATGGTCGTATGGTATATAGCACTTCCACATAAAATGAAAATCGGTGTGATTTTAACTGATTAGATTTGTGGTGGGGGCTAAGTAAACACACATGCCATGCCATGCTACGGTGGAAGAGAAAGCAGAACCGTTTATGTGCAAAAATTTATGTACATCATTTTCTGCTAAATTGGTTTACTCTAATTGACATCCAAGCAAGCAAGCGATTCGGGCAAGGACAAAGCCTAAATAATTAATTATATGGTGATCTCGTTATCCAACTTCTTAATTGACAACTAATTCACTTAAACTTAAATTGGAACAGATGGTGCGGTCATCACAATAAAACTTAAAGCCTAAATCAAATTGATTATGTGCATGAGCATTGAGCATCAACATTTCTCTTTAAAAAAACCACATTCGTCACCATTTTACTCGTCAAGTATGGATGTCACCTTCAAGGTTTTTCATACTAATGGCTACCGGTTTCAAATCAAACTCCAACATAACTGCACACGAATACTTCCCAAACCGCCTAGCACAATTAATTGTCAGAACGTTACAACATTGACAAAATTTTAGTTGAGAACAATATTGTCCATCAGTAGTGAAGTAAACACTATTTTCATAACACGGAATATCATTATATTCTTTCATTCTTGAAACATTTGTCAGTTGGGGGGCTTCACTTCTTTGCTAACGAGACTACTATTATTGATTAAAAATATATGGAAGCCGCACAACCTAAGAAAAGTAAGGTGGATTGATGAGTACGGGCATTATTGACAAAGCAAAGGAGCTACAAGACATGGTGGAAAGGAAACGGAAACTACTTTACGTAATTTGTGCGATGATATAAGATATAAATAAATAGAGCGAAACTTTCAGTTCACAAACGACGATACAAAAATGCTAGCCCAGCTTAAGACACATTATTGCTAATCACGATTTCTTGTTGGCAATCAACAAGAATAGACAGTTGTCATCACATCAAACGCGTTCCGATTCATTCAGTCATTAAGGCTCATTCTTCATTTGACGTATCTCTGAAAAATGCAATGCTACTGCTCCGATATCGGTGTGTGTGTGTGTGTGTGCATAACTCAAACAAATATCCTTTGTTTCCATTCCTCTTTCTCTGTTTATTTTAATTTTCTTTGCTCTTGTGTGTATGTACATCATCCAATCGCATTGCCGAAATAATAAGCTCATGACCCTGGATTAGATTTCGCAATAAACTTTACCCCAATTTTTTTTTGTAGGGAACGGAACTATACTTCTTGCTTTTTTTTACAAGTTAGCTTCTTCACCAACTAATTTTAAGTATTGTTCCATCATCTCAGTAAAATAATGTAAATAAATAAATACAAAAAATGGGAACCAAACTATAATGCAGCTGAACTTGCCTTTTTCTCCTCTCTTGTTTCTTACCGGTTTTATGATGTTTGGCTTCGACTTTCATACGGTCGTTACGGTTTCGGCTGTGGTATTACTTACTATATATGAGCCATTGGAGGAAGGTAACAGACATAATACATAATGTTTATATGCCTTTTTGTTGCCAACAAAACGACGATGATGAAACGGGAGATAGCTCTCTCTTTTTCTTACTTGATTTTCATGAACATCCCTATTGAGTAAATGGTCTATATGATATTATAATGTTATGTGTACATTAAATATTACCATTATATACCTATATTCTTTTTATGTGAGTCTCTTTACAAGAAAAATATACAGAGAAATTTATGCAAAACGTGACATAGTACACATAATACATACATAAAGGCATACATAATATGTGTTTTTTCTCATTCTACTCCTTTCCATGATGCATGACTTGCATAAATGAGTTGAGAAAAGTCGCATTTTTCATCTGCTCCTCACTCATTTCACTTGTGCACCACCGTCGTCATATGATTATCATGTGGAGTGAGTTAGGTAGGATGTCTGTGACGAATGAATCCTAGTTTTTTTCCTTTTGGCTCTCAGACGAAGACGGAGAGAGGAGAGAAATCGTTCTGAATTTTCTTGTCATTTTCTCGGTTCAAGAACAACTTGAAGAAAATAACTGCTAAAGCAGAAAGATAAGCAATGAAATGAAATATGAAGTGAATGACGGTAACGTAATGTAATGTGATGTGATGTTATGTTGGTATTCGCGTAAACTGACGAGATTTTTTATTCTATATGTAATACACCATGGGTCCTCCAAAGGTTTCCCTTTGCGTCATCCTTGTCATTTGATATTGCACATTTTTTTTATTATGGAGTGAGCTCGTGGTGCGATTAGCCGTGTGATGCACTTTTTCATCATCAACATTGCATGCAGACATAAAAAACTTGGAAACCTCTAGAATATAGCTCACGAAATACATATACATATTTATTTTGCAAAGTTTAGGACGCGTCGCAGAATGCCCTCAAATAAAAAACAAGTTTTTGTACAGGACAAGCACGACAGAAGCAGCAAGAAATGAAACCATTCCAGATTTCCAAATAATTCGGTACACTTGATTGGAGTGAGCCCACCACATATCACAGGATGCGTGGTAAAGTGATACGGCCTGTTTCACGGTACCATGATGAACGAGGCTAAACTTAATTTGTATGGAACTCACTCAGACTCACAAAACAGCGTTCTCGCTTCTTACTCCAATTTTATTTGCCCGTTAGTGCAATTTGAGTCTGGTTACAAAAAGGCAGAAGGGTATAAAAGAAGCATGTTTTCCATAGCATTATATATTCGATACGTTCCTCAGTAATTACCTAATCAGTAATGATCTTACTGATGACTGGCATATTGGGTAATCTGATAACAAGCTAATTAGGGCACCTAAGTACATATAATCTTTCCCCGTGTGTGTGTGTGTGTAAGTTGAGATTGGACCTCTGTGCATAATAAAAACAATAAAGAAGCAAATTCTTTTAAGTGATTAGGAATTTAAACCCTCAACAAAAAAACCAAAACAGATGCAAAATGGCATGTTGATGCTATGTGATGTGGGGTAAAAAACCCTCTTGACGTAATGAGGCTACCCCTCTTGAGTTTATTCCTGATGTGCACGTGGTATAAAGAGAAAACAAAAAAAAATATTTACAGGAATCAACTGGGAATAGGAAAATCCTAAAATCTTGAATGTTGTCTTTGGGGCAATATCCACACAAAGCCGACAAATCTTCTCACATACAAATCACATAGATTAAGGAAGATTGATAAAATGTGTGAAAACAAAGATCAACAACAAAAATCCAACGTGAGCTTTTCACATTTTTTCACTCGTAAACATAAAAACCTCTTTTTTACTCACGAACGAATGAAACTGATATCAAAAGGCAATGTATCATGCAGAACATTTGAGGAGATACACAAAATATGCACCACATTTTAAAAGAAACTCCTGGAGAGAGCAACAACAGGATCATACTTTTATATGTTCTCTCCGTCGTCGATATCAGATTGGAATGATGATTTTATTTTCGTCCTGTTGGTTACAAAGTCATTTGAGCCTTTGTTTCTCTCACAGAGTGCATTCAATTTCAATTATTTTTGATATATTTCAACACAATATATAGGCTATATATTAAAACAACCTACCTACTGTATGTACATCAGTCAGAATTTGTTTGACTAGTGGTATTCCGCCCTATAAAATTTTTTTTATAAAATATATGTTCGCTCAGAGGAATCCTGTGAAATGTGCTCATAGATCAGTATTTATGCAAATTATCTACGTAAGCATGAATCCCATTACATTCTTTCTTTGTAGAGTATAGAATGCAGTTCTAAAACTTTTCCATTGGAAATGGCGAATTTCACGACGGCCTTTTGTTCCATGTTTTTAAGGTAGAGTGGCTGCCGTTATTGTATTTCCCATATTAATTTTACTTCGGAGAAAATGTTTTTTAGCTGAAGATTTTTGTATAATATACTGCAAAATTTTCACCGCTTGAAACAATCACTTCAGGAATTTTATCTTACGATTAGTTAGAATTTGAGTTACTTTGCCAACTTGAAAATTGCCAAAGTAAAAAATTTCCAATGCATTCTCCAAAAAGCATGGCTCAGTTTCAGTTTCCTTAAGCCCTTAATACAGCCATGTAGAAAAATGCTACTCGTTGTTTTGTGTGTTGGATTTGATTCGGTGTACAAGTGCAATATAGTCAATCGTGTGACTCATATGTATTAAAATCCGTAGGCGTTAAGATAGGATAAATAGAATCAGAAAGTCGTAAAGCTGACAAGCGACACACTGGTTCGACACTGAAGAATAAAAAATGAACCATTACAAGCACAATGTATTCAACTTGCATAACTGGTTTGGGCCAACACAAAAAAACTCAAAACGTTCTGGGAGGGAAGTCACCAAATACACATGAAGTAAAGGAAAATAGACAGACAAACTGAGAATATTTGATAAAAGTGTATTACCCGCTAATAATACAAGGGTAGAATATTGCGGAGAGGAGTTTTTTAGAATTCAAAACCTTATCTTATTTTCAGTTTTAAGGTTCATTCACGGCAACAAAAAATATGAAGTTCGTTCGTTTTGAGCATCTTTAACACACAAATATACAAGCTCCATACACATTTTATGCAATATATGCACTCCACATCATCAAAATCATGAAGATGATGATGATGATATGATGTTACTTTACTCCGCTCTTTTTCTACATACATATAAGTTTATCAGAAGGAGTACAAAAACCTACTGTTTCGTACAAGTTAGTTTAATCTAGCCTATAAAATGTAGGCATATGTGTGTGTGTATAGCGTATATGAAAACTATTGCACTAGGCACAATGCCTAGATACAATGCACACACACATTAAAGACTCTGATAGCAAAGTTGCATGTTTTGGAGCCAACACAAACCATGATAAAAATAGACACCTTTGAAAATTGAAGGGCCAAAGTGAACGGGATAAACCACGTTGGAGATTTTTACAAGTTCGTCACTGCCTTCAATTTAAAGTACGTTTTGTATGTTGTACGCAAAAAAAGGCTCATTTCATGTAATACATACATACATATATGTATTATATACATATTTATTCATATCCAGTTCCCAAGTTGTTTTGCTTGTGTGGTTACGTATTTTTTACTTCACTTCCTGTGTCTTACTCTTACCGTCTTCAAAGAATATTAGTACTGGGATGCATCCTAATCCTATTACACACATATCACATGAATTGAATCCTGCTGGTGCAAAGTGTGCGCTTATTTAACAATTCTTAAATCTGGTAGTATGCATGTGTGCCTTTGCCGAGGAGCAAGTGAGTGAGAGAGAAGTGGAGTGTGGTGATGACAATTTTTTTTCGCTAGTTTTCAAGAACACCATTTTCAAGTGTTTCTCACAAACAAGCTCGAATCATGTTGATTGGTGTCCTTCCCACAAAATAGTTTGCTTGCTCTTTCCTAATTTCATTTTAAATCAACCTACGACTACCTGTCAATACCTTTTGAAGATGTGATGTTCTCACTCAGCCTTAACAAAGTTTTATAATTGGTTGTCTTAACGGTTGTGATACATTTTGTGTAAAATTTACACTGTTGTATTATTACCTTGAGGAGACCTTGACAACATTAAAAATTCATGTTTTCATTCCACAAAATTTGAAACGTGTAGCTTGTGTGGTGTATCTACATTTTCGGGTTGAGGAAGCAGCGATATTGTGTTTCCTAACGAGAAAAGAAGCTGGTTTCAAAAAGTTATGTGTGTATGTGAATGACACGACACGAACGAAAAAATACAGTGGAATCATTGTGCGACCTATTCAACACCTTCGAACTTATTCACATTGTGTGCGTCTTGAGTCTATGTGCCTTCCGTTTCATATCATTTTCATTTCGTTGTGTGTGGCCGAGTTAGTGAGACACAAGAGGTTCCTCTGTTGTACGAATTACATTACTTTTAATAAACACAATAGTCAAACTCTCAGTAGTTTTTTCCAGCACAGTTAAGCATGTTTTTAATTTATGCTAGTGTAAATGTTTTGTACGACACGACACGTCAATAATTTATACGGTGGGTTTTGTGTTTTTATCCATACAAATCCTATTGCGCAATATTTTTTGTACACACACTCACAATAAATAAAGATTTAAGATGACTTTCTGTGAACTCAAAAGAAAATCAGTAAACCAACGGTAAGTCACAATCTACGTAACCTTGAAAAATATGTCCACAATTGTATCAAGGAAATATTTTATCTGTAAATGAGCTAAATGTTCACCATGATTTTTTATAGAATTCATGATGATGCGATAATTCAAGCTATAATTTTTCTCCTATAAAAATAAATCATGGATGATTATGATGCAACACTAAATGACATACCATGAGCTATCGTCCAAGAACCGAACAAAAATTCGAATCAGCATCGAAGCTAGACTAACAAGCAAGGTGAATGGTTAATAGCCCCTTAATTTTGACAGTTAAAAAAGAGCAGATGTGTGGTGATAAAAATTGGACGCACTGATCTAGCCGTTATTGCATATTTTTTGGTTAATTTTATTCCAATGGAAGCATAATATTGTTTATATGGTACAGCCACAAACCCATTAGACCACTAACGTATCTTCAGTCTAATTTGTTTGTTTATCTACTTCACTTCATCATCATAAACAACTTTGGTAGATTAAGAGATAGCATATTTTTATGGAATCGTTGAAGGATAGATGTTCAAATGTGTTAGATTTGTATCTATTGGAAAACCTTGTTCTCTTTTCCTTAAACATTATCCTCATCTCTCTAACTGGGAATGAAGGTGGAGCCAAAGTGCAAATTCTGGCATCAATATTAAGACATGTGATGATTGAAGTGATTACTTCCAAGATATTTTATGACTGCAATTACATTGCCAGATTTGAAAGTTCTATTGTGTAGTCGTATTCATATGGAATTTACTGACAGATAGCACACCATTAAAGAGTTTGACTGAAAGCCGGAAGCATTTTAACTATTTTTCGGATTTTTTCTTGGTAGCTACAACAAGACAAGAGTTAAAAGTTTTCGATTTTGCGAGTAGTTTGATGGTTTAAATTCTTTTTGTAGAACTGAAAAGGAAACCATGTACAAATAGTAATCCTGTTCAAAAAACTTTAACGCTGTTAATGGTGATGTTGACAAAATGTTCGTTGGACATGATTTTATTGCGTTATTGCTAATACTACTCTTCCTCAAAATGGCAAAGTTTGGTCATGCACGTGAAATGACAAAACTTTGCTCTTAATTGGATTTCAATAGAACAAAACTGCAAGGAAACAAGAAAACTAAAGCCTTTTGACTTTCCCTTCCTCGCATACAGCCAACACAAGGGAAACGTAAATGGAAAGGTTGAAATAAAGTTTGTTTCAGTTTTTTATCCACGGTGTCGATTTTTAGACGAGTGAGGCCAGAGTGAAACAGTTTTTACTTTAATGATCCACTATTATCGTCACCTTTTAACTTTCCATTCGCCTCTCTTCTCCAGAGGGCTTCCAAGACATTGTGGAACAGTAAAAGGTTTAAATGAACTTTGTTGTTCAAACGGAAAAGGTTGGCAAATTACAAACCTTTTGAAACCAAAAACTAAAAACATTTTGTAGTTTAGAAAAGTTCAAGCGGACGGTATAGAAATGGGTTGAAAGCATACAAATTAGTCTAGTCTCGTGTGTTGAAAAATAATGTCAAAATTTATTTCATCCCTTTGTGTTGCTTGAGACAGAATTATCACTTACGCTACTGTCCCATATGACGCCACAACTTGTGTGGTGGAAGCTTGTTCGTTGTTCCAAAAAGTCTGGCAAAAGAAATGGGTGTGATCACATGTTTTAAGTTACTCAAGTTTTATTTAATCATCGACTGAACTGGTTCGATGAGTGAGTATGAACATCCACTCCATTTATTAGGAGTTTTTTTCAAGTCATCTTTGGCTGGCATAGCAATTGCTTATATTTTCTTTCTGGTCCAGTTGTTCTGGTTGGTCATTTCTAGACTTTTCCCGTTTAAAAATGCGTCCATCAAGTTAGGTCGTTTATGATCAAGACTTGCTACACTCTATGCTTATTTCCTCACTTGATTTTTTTCTTCTCCCCAAAAAATATATATTATGTGAGTGTGCAAGAGAAAGGACGTCTGTCTGTCACTTTATCAGAGTGAGTTGGGAGCACGCATTGGTGCAGCTGCTACAATCGGAGGAGACCTATCCACTCAAATCCTTCCGTTTACACTTTAGCCAGCTATTATTTGGATTTGGACGTGTGTTTTATTCCCCTCCAGACTACAACTTGACTTGAGATTCGGAGACCCAAAGGCTTTCTCTAGAGATCGCTTTCACTGCATTTTTTTCTCATGCAGAAACTTCCTGATATGAATACTGGTCAGAATTGCACCCTTTCTCTGCTTGCAAGATGGTTTCGTTTGAAGGGGATCAAGAATACGGTTTGAGTAGGGGGGAAATCCAAAAGGAAGCCAATGGAAGGAGCACTCATACAACTGACTACAAAGGTGCATACAATTCATGAAAAGTAGGTATAAATATACACCCAGAATTTTTTTTGCTGATGAAAAGCTTTTTTTGATCTTGAAGAGTCACAGTCGTTTTTACTCTACATGTGTTACACGTCCATCTTCATTTGATGTAGGTAATGCCTCAACCAAGCCCAAGGAAACAAATGTTTTTGCACTGCTGCATACATATATATGTACATATGTGTGACTGTAGATTAACTCTGAGAATAGTGAAGGATAAATGGGTGAGGAATCATTTGTAGAAGAGGATGAAGAAGAAAGAGAACCAGAAAGAAAGTGTCAATTCAAACAAATCCATCCTTTTCAAAGGGAATAAAGCAAATTTGGGGAGAGGCGAGAGGAGAGCACATGTTTCTTATGTGACTTTGATCGACTGGTCATCATCATCATCAAAAATATCTCTTGCTGACTTTTATATAAGAGTCGTTGACTTTTCTGCTGCGTTTCACTCGGCCAATGTGTGAGTGAGGGAGTGTGGTTATTTGTGCAAATAATAGTGTTGCATGCGTCTACAAACCTTTCGTTCGTTTTGTGTGTAAAACATAGGTTCGTGATAGAGATAGTGACGCTATGTTTACCTAATATCAATGACTTTACTAAAAGGGTAAGAAGGGTGAGTGAAAGAGATGAATGCTAACACAAGGGTAGTGTTTTCACTTGGGACCTCACTCACTTTTTTTATGTCCTTCCAAATATCCACACTCTCCGTTCTTCAGCTATTTTTGCACCCGAATTTGAGAAAACAACTAGAAAGTCTGGTTTTCGAGCTTCTTTTATTACTTACTGTCGTGCCATCATCCTACTCTCTTCATTGTATGATTTTATCGATGAATGCAGTTTTAACAACAAATGCACTTTTCCTTCCATCTTCGAAGATATAAAAAATCCAGTTCCAATTGTCAACACTCCATATTGCCCTGGGTTCCCCTACTTTTCTGGAGTAGGAACAACTCAATTATACGCACACAATGTGTCAACACCACAATGAATTAGATACAATCAGGTTGTGCTGCGATGGAACAACATATTATATTATGTACATAACAATTTCTAACCTGGAAAAATTCTTTGTGTAAGGGGTGGTGTGGTGAATGAATGGCACATGGTTTTTGATGTAAAATTACAAAGTGTCAACATGCCATGGAATGACAAAGTGTTCTCTTGTCCCCACGCTGATCTTATGAGCTGATGATGATATGTTATCACACAAATGTGCTGCTGGTACTAGGGTTTTTGTCCTTGTTCTTGTTCAGACCGTCACCACTACTTTCTTCTATGCATGCGTTGACAAAAGAATCGTACAAAATCCTAGGGCTTTTAAACCATTTTATGTGAATACGGGTCAAACTCACAAGGAGCGAGATAAAATGTGGAAACCAAAAACTGGTTGTGTTGTGACTTCATTTCATACTAGGACGTATATAAAATACAAGTCTTTCCATGGTACAATCAACATGCCATTGTTTGCTCTCAGTCTCATCTCTTATTTCCCTTTTCCTGCACACAATTTTCCCCTTTTCATATGGACAGGTTGGAGTGCTCCTTTCTTTGTACCATTTGTAGTTTATGTATCATATTTCCCTTTGTTATTTTACGTGTCAAAACGTCTTGTCACCTTTTATTAATGGTTGTTGCTGATATTTGACTTTTCTCTTGGAAAGGGGGTGACTGACACAACTAAAAATCATTCAGTTTATATATCAACCTGCGGTAATACATACTACATGAGTACATCATCATCGTCGTCATCCAAACAGCAATTATTTTTGGCAGTCATGTCTTCTGATCCAGCTAATGATAGTCTTTGATTGAGAGAACACGAGTCAGAATAATCAACAAAGTTTACACTCGTCAGTTCACTCCACACTGCTTTCACCTTTGAACTTTTGGTGGATATAGTTGGCACATAAATAGAACAAAAGTCTATGCAAATAGTATATAAGTAAACAGGACAAATTTATATGTAATCTGGGGTCAAAACTAAATATACGTAAATGTGTGTTTGGTCATGCTTTATTGCTGAAGTAATCGATTTGATTTTTATTTACTATACGAAAATGAGCAATTTGAAAAGTGGTAGATCAACACTTTAAATTATGCAGAGGGAGTAAGTGCAACTTAAGTTTTTACAAACATTGAATTCGTAAGTTTGTATTTGTACTAAAAATTTGCTCTTTAATGCTACATGCATCCAGTTTGAGAATCAATGGGTGAACGGTGAACCTGTTTGCTCATCATCAATATTTTGTGCGTATGTCCATACTGTTACTTTCATCATTTCATCGCTCGCCGCACTAATGTGTTTGGATAAATGCATGTGTTTATAGGTGCATATGATACGTAATGCTTTCAAAATAGATAAGTCGTCCCCGTCATCATTATCATCGTCATCATCATCACAAGCTATTTGTTGTAGGTGTGTTGCTCCACCATTCTCGTTCCTGGTAGTACCATTATGATAAATGTGTGCTAAAAGGCCGTCACCAAACAAAAAAGGAAAAGTACTGGGGAGGCTTTTAACACAAACCCCCCAGAACATGAAGTGAGAGCCAGCCGGAAGAGAGAGAGACACGCGTTTGTAGAAACCTTGTACAAACTACGTGAAAGTGAAGATGAGAGGACAAAAAAGGAAGAGTTGCATTAAATAGACATCATCCTTATCACACATCACACCGTTCACTGCAAATGCTTACATAACTTTCTCTCCGTTCTTCTACCAAAATTTCTGATTTAAAAAAAATGATTCAGACGCATTACTCTACGTGAAATGGCCTCCCGATTACATTAATATTTACTAAGTAATTTAAGATTCAACAACACTGCATCGTTTTATCAGTTGATTTGAATGTTTACATACAGTGTAATAGTACAAATTCGGGAGGAAATGGAATCTGAAACCTAAAAGAGTAGGTTATTTTTTTAGTTTTATTACTAAGAAACAATAGTCAGCATCAAGGAATTTACAAACATAACGAAAGGAAAAGGACTGAGAATGACAACATATGTTACTTATCGGTTATATTACATTATGTTTTTGAAGAAGAAGCCATCTGATTTAAAAGAAATATTCCTAATAAAAGTTTGTCTTGATTGTCTTTTTCAGGAGATGAAACTAAAAAAGGAGAGTGTAAAAGACAATAGGATTCAAACGATAATTGTGATTTTCATTTTGTTTCAAAATTACGATGAGGCTTAGAAGCTACATGTTTCAACTTCCTTTCTTTTAGTCCCCACACAATCATCCTAAAGTAAATGGTTTCTCAGCATGAGCTCTTCTTCTTCTTCTTCTATAGTCCAGGTTTTCTGTTTCAGTCTGTTCATTCTCATTCATTCAATCATTTATTCTTTGAGAAACTGCATAATAGATATTTTTCCCCCTGGAGACTACTCAAACACAGATAGACCAACGGAGAACATGAACAACATGAATGTTATATATAACTTGAAGATTGTGATATGTTCCTGGTTATTTTTAGCTCATTTAATTAATTTACTCAAGCCCACACTTCTTGTACCTTTTTCTTCAGAATCCTATAGTTTGTTGGAAATGGGAAGAAACAAACTTTTTGGTAATAATCGGAAATGCATGATTTTGTCGAGAATGAATTTAATATACTTCTTGAAATAAAGTAAACACACAATGTTCTTTATAAACTACACATTGGTTTTGGTGCAGTGCAATGTGGAATGTGCGGCATCATATTGTATTGTACACACATGCATATAAAAATACGTTGTATTTTGTGTGGAATGCAAAAACGATGCTGGATAGATACTCCATTACGCACACAATTCCTATTTCTTCCTTTTTGATTGTGAGTTCGTGACAATGTATTCATTTATTTTATTCCATTTCCCTCCAGTTCCCAGCCTCTCTTTTTTCTACATAGTAGTACTCCAAAGTCAGAGAAACATGAGGGTAGTCACACGGTGAAAATAATTTAAATTCATTATCACCCGTCTTACTATCAAATCCCACAGGAATCCTGAGGAATAGAAAAAGAAGAAGTTTAGAAAGTTGTAAAAAATGGATTTCTCATTTTATGAACTACTCGTCCTGCTATCCTATCAACATGATAATTTTCCCCTGTTCATATTTTCACCATAAAATGCTATCATCATCACGATCATATCGCGTTATTTCTTTATTGCACCTCAAAAAATATTCCTTCCCTCTTCTTCATTATTGTTACTTGATCGTTCCAAGTTGAGAGCATCACATTTTTACTTAAAACTTGGATACTACCCCTTCCCTTCCTTTACCCCTACCGTAGAGCAATCATCAAACTGCCTTCTTTCTCTTTTTCTAAATTTGATAATAGAATAACATTGGGTTGGTTTGATTTGGTTTCCTCACACTGTCTGTGAGAGAGCTGTGAAACAGGAAGCAACCAAAATAGTTAGATAGATAGATATTATATCACACAATGGGAAAGGATGTTGTAAGCAAAGTTTTGTCGTCGCCTTCGCAAGAGTATCGTTTGATCGTTACATTATTACGACTTTATAAGGGGCAGACTAATGCCATTACGTCGTAACACTGTAATAATGGAAGAATAAAGGAAGCAGAGTAGACAAACAGTTTTAATAATCTCTCTCTTTCTCTTTCCAACCTTCTGATATCCTTCTTTTTTATAGGATGAAATGGATTTTTATGAGGTTTTAATAGTGTTATGTTATTTTATGACGATGCTAAAAAACATTTCTATTAATAAGAACGGATTTTTTATGTAAGAGTAACGTGTGGGAGTATTTTAAGGGGTACCTTGAGACAGGAAGGATGGAAACCAATGCGGTGTCTTCATTTCTCCGAAATTGAATGAAAATTATTTCCCATTTTCCCAAGAAATTGTAACAAATCGCCATAACTCATAATTCTCACAGAAAATAGACCTTCTCAAAATTTATTTATATTCTGAAATCGTTTCTGTTCGAGTTGTTGAAGCTATCGCATCGTAACAGGGTGTTCAAGTAGTTTTCACTTTTCTCTCATCCCAACCTATCATATCATATCATATCATATCACCAAACCAAATGTTTCTTTCAAAATCTGTTGAATTTTTTTCTTCGCTTTTGCCACAAGTGTGAGAAAATGGATGCATTTATATGGGCATGGTTAGTGAATGGAAAGTAATAATATTTCAATTTGTCTGGGTTTGAGTCACACATAACATTATATTATGCATAGGAGATCAGATATGTTCCCATCATCATGCCATATTTTCATGGATTCACGCGTACGTGTGTGTTACATAACCTTACGTGCATTTGAATAGAGATACGCAGTCAATGTCATCATACATTTTCATTTCTTCTTCTTCTTCCCCTCATATACTATTTTTCCATCCTATAACTTCTTTCCTGGAACAACTTTATATGATGGTATTGTGGTGCGGTTTCGTGTGGTGGTCGACAGTCTTGTTGGCTTCTTTCTTTGCTTCCCGTACAAAATTCGTTGGGTTTCCTTCCCATTCCATCTTTGGCTCTACATAAGAAATGAATGTTGAGTTAAGTTGAGTTTCGAGCAAAGAATATTGTGTGAAAGAATTTATTTGTGAAATGTGAATGAATCATGAAATCTTCATTGCACTGCAGTACTACAATCCATCCACTGCTCTAAAAAGAAGGTGATTTTATGTATCATCCTTTGAGTTTGGTTTTCCTTCCGATACTCTTCAAATATTTTTTGATGGTTATTACGCAGTAGTAGTAGGAGGAGTGGTGGAAAACGAACGATTTGCAACTTTGTCTCACTCTTCAATGCTCTTCCAAGGATGTGAAAAGGAAAGGATTACTGGTTATTTTTTTGTATTCCGTTTTTATAAACATAAGGAAAACTAGACCCCGCTTTCCATATTGAAGAAGAATATATATATTATGTGCTCTTGAATATGAGATTGAGATCTTGAACATATCTTTTTTTCCTTTACCGCTCTCAACTTTAGCCAGACCACTTACCCCTTCATCCTTACCTTGAATATCAATGCAGGCAGTGTGCTTTCTCTCTTGCGGAGAAAAAAACGCGTGGTGCGGAAAGAAGCAGTGATGTAAGATCATATTGCTAGATATGCATGCATAAGTGTGCCAATGTCTTGACATTTTTATGTGACTCTCAACCCTTGGAAAGGGTTCTCGCCTTGTTACACACATGCACTAAATTTTACTCATATTATTCAAGTTTACTTATGAGAAACAATTTTCCTTCTATTTCATAAATTAGGGTGACATACATAATATGAAGTGAGGGTTTCGTCTAGGACAAAGCGTGTGCCATGTAGAAGAGCCAGGGTGAAGGCTATTGGTATTGTAGTTAACAGTTTTTCGGATAATTTTTGAGAATATGGGAAAGAACTCATCGACAATTTTTCCTCCACGTGTGGGACGACTGTATAGGTACAAATGTCGCATAATTTTTGTTCGGGATGAAGTTACAATAGAGAGGAAGTCCATCCGCCTACGAAAGGACGGATTGGAGCGTTTTCCGTTAGTTGATACATTTTCCATTATTTAACTAAATGTCATATAATAGGAGCATCAGTCAACTACACTTCGGAAATGTTATGCAATTCTCATTCTAAGTGTGGGATTGTGTTTGAAGGGGGAAAGGAGTGGAGTGTGTGTTACCATCTTACATTTACTTACAAGAGAAAGAGTGAAAATCTAAGAGATTCATATCATTTCCCTTTATTTTCTTGCTATAAAAAGGATTCCCTAATATCATGTATGAAAAACATAATGTACTAAGATTGCTTATACTGCAAAAGCTTGCGTTCACTGACTACACGCCTTCACATTTCCGCACGTTATCTAATTCACGACACGACAGTCAGCCAGAAAGTGATCTGAATCTCACCCATGTGAACCGGATGTTCATCATTACCATTCACAATAATATGTCTCCCTTAGGTGCTTTTCTGCTATTCAACTTCCAAAGTAAAGATTTATACAGTCATTATCATCATTATTTTCCTCTTCCTTCCGTACTTCTCCGTTACACTCCTTTTTCTTTCCAATAATATTTTTTCCTGGCTCCCGTTCTCACTTTTCATGGCCATCAGGGACCTTACTTTTTGTGTTCCCTCATATACATCTTTCACCATTACATAATTTCCTCTTTTTTGGATATTATTATCACTCCCACTCTTCTTTTGCAAAATAGTAGTTCAGCTAAGGTGAGAAAGTAAAGTTTACTTTCAAAATTTCATGCTAACTTTTAAAGAATTTATTTTCACTCTGAATTTCCTTTCCGGAAACGTAAATTGTGCTGCAATTTTCTCCTCTTTAATAATTTTTTGCAGAATGTGTTAAATCTGTCTTGGACAGACACTACCTTCATTTACCATTCCAGCTTACGCACTGAATTCCTAAGAGTCAAGAGTATGAACGCTATAGATTATTATTTTTTTTAAATGTATGTACATACAACTCTTTCATTTTTACTGTTGCATATTATGCATCTGCACGTGCCTTTTTGGAATTTAGAGCAAGAACAAAAAAAATACAATAAAATTATTTCATTCGCTCATCCCCCCCATTTCATTCTCTTGTGCAAGTGTAAAACTTGTATGAATACAATTGCAAGCCACAATACCTAGCAGCTCACCCTATCTATTTCCTTGAACCACTCTCATCAACTCATTCACTGCGTTGAAGGATGAGAGTAGAAACCAGCTACATTCTGAATGTTTTTATTTTATCATTTACAAAAAAATAAACTGAAAGAAAAAATGAAAGAAAAGAAAATCTGAATGCTTCTGTTTTCTCCTTCCTCCAATCTCTTCATACACATGAAGATTCCTTAGGGGTTACGTATATTATCCTTTTTTGCCATGCATATTGTATTAGTTTTTGTTATCTGAAGGGGAAAAATTGGTGAAACGCCCAAAGATTTACTTTTATTCATCGTCTTGTTCCTTAAATCATGTAAGACAACTGAGTTTAAGCTGCGTTGTTGATGTGTGTGTGTATCTTTCTCATCGTCAAAAAATATTATGACTTTTAGCAAGTGAATGTCCATCCCTTGATTTTTTTATAGCTGGAAGGTTGTTACACACAATTTAGAGTCAAAGTCAAGTTTTAGAGAAAGGATTTATGTATATGGAACAAAAGGTTTCATTTTTTTTATCATACGTGCGAATGTAAATAGGGCGTGCTACTCTACAGGGAAATAGTTTAGAAGATGAGGGGAAAATGAGATTTATTTTGGAATAATTTTCAGGTAATCTTCACCACCCTTTAGGATGGTACGCATATATTTTATATGTAACTACGTAATAAAAACTTCCATCTAATACACATATTGTATTTCCACCTTTTACATTATTGGGCTGGGTCTGTGTCTTAATATAATATACATAATGATATACATATATGGATGTACAAGAATACCGTCAAGCTCTAACGGTGTGAATTTGATGCTGTTGTAAAATATGTCTACTTAAACTTGTTACGTTACCCAGTGGTACGTTTTAGAGTCGTCAACATACCCAAATCTCTTCTTTTTTTGTTCTTGCTCGATCCAACCGTGGAACATGACACCATATAAACTCACCTCTTGGGAGTAACGGGGAAGCACTGGAGAGAACATGTATGTATGAATTCATAATGGGACAGTAAGGTTTGCATAATGCGGTATTTTTATATTGCAATAAAGAGATTTCCGACGTAATGGGAATTGAAAAAGACACGTAATTTTTGCATAGGCCCATTACATGTGCATTGGAAGCAAATTTGGGGATGAATTTTTCACTTTGATAGGCTACAATGGGATGTTTTGCGTAGTGGAATGATACTTTGTGTGTATAGAAACCAAGTACGAATTTGTGGGATGGATTTGAATTTTGAGACAAAGTATCATATTCATGATATAGCTTGGCTTCGCTACTGCAAGTTGGAATGCAGTCCTGAACGCAGATCATTTTCTCCTTTTTTTTTAGATCGGGAAAGGAATTTGAATATTTTATTCGTCTTGGTTTCATATTTCATTGTGGATTGCAATGGTTTCCTTATCCAACCATTTGAAAGGATTGGGATATGATTTTGTTGCAAATAATCGTTCAATTACACAGGGTGTGCTGAAGAAACAAATTATTACTCTATGACGACGTCATTCAACTCCCGTCTCTTATATAAATTACTATGATTCTTGTTTCTCCTGTATGACGGGTGAAAAGACTCCTTTCTTTGCAGGAGCTTGACACTATAATAGTCCAAAATAAAAGGAAACTATTATGAGTATTATGAGTTAGGGGTAGAATAGAACAGTAAATCTTTCATAAAATGGCATGTGGGCTGGACAATATCATATAAGTAATATACGATTTTTTGTTAAAAAATGACGGGTATAGTAATTGTATCTTTTTTTAATACTTTCCCTCTCCTTTCCAATTCCGGAACTGCCTTCTTTCTCCTTCCAATATTTATTCTGGGAAGAAGGAAATGGCCGATACTTGAATATTATTATTATGACTTCTTTTTCCTATTATATGATGGTTTGCTAACGTTGTGTTGAAGAAAAGATTATATTTTTTATATTTTACATTAAATTATGTTGCCCAAAAGTTACCTATAAACGGAGTTCTCACCAAAAAATAAGGGAAAATCTTTGGAAATAGGGAAATCTAAGGGAAAATAGGGCTCCCATAACACCTTCTTTGGATTGAGGCACTAATGTCACTTTCTTCCCGGTATTCTCATAAAAAAGTGAGAAACAGGGTGTATTTCAAGAAGAGGAAGAAGAGAAATGCAAGACTAATAAAACTTTCTTTTTCAAAAAGTTACTTTTTCCTGTTACTACATACTTTCAAGTTTAAATTTTTATTTCATTTTTTTGAATCTTAAAAAAACAGGTTATCAAATATGAAAAAGTGTTATTTCAGGGGCATTACTTTGGAAAATCCGTTTTTAGACGGGTAGTTGCATACGCACTGTCAGAAAGAAATACGTAGACATAGTGTGAGTAAATCCAGCAGAGAAAGTGAAAAGGAAAGAAAGGAGATTGGCAAGCAATAGAATTTTATGAAGCAATAGAATGGTATATTTTTTGTGGAAATAAATTTTTAGATGCGTTACTCCTTTCTCCTTTCAATTCAGTTCAGAGCCCGAAAACGGAGTCAAAAATGCATGCGGAACATGAATAACAAAAGTTCTACCCCTTTTCCTATGGTTTGAACGTGTGTGAGTGTGTAGTAGTAAAGTAAACCATCAATTCCTCAGTCAATGTTCTGACGATGAGTGCAGTTCAGTAGTAAATACATTACACAATATCCTCCTTCTTCTCACACGAACCATCATGTAAGTAAAAGACGAGAGAGAGGAGAAAAGTCAAGGAAAACGGAACAGATTCCTTCCATTACGAAATATCCTATGTAAGAAAAAGGGGAACGAGTAATTTTTCCAAAATCAATGAGCCCGGATTGGGAATGAGAACGGGTTCTACTTGTTTTATGGTATACATATATATATTTTGGTATACACAAGGCTTAAATTATCAAAGTTATGTCTACGTTCTACTATACAAGTCAACTGACTTAACTTTTTTTCATTGCTGATGGCAGATAGGCATCTCATCCCATCACCTACCGACAAATAGGTATCTGCAGTGAAGAAATTGAGAAGAGACTCGTTTCTCTCTCGCCCTACATCCTAGTTCACTCAACTCATACACAAACTTATTACGTGTCATGTCATATCATAACGTAACAGAATTTGGCCTGGCCTGGAGTTTCAGTATGGTCGTACATCCCTCTCCAGTTTGCGAACACTTTCTCCCCTTTCCCCAGATATTATGTTAGCTTGCTTTATAGTGACATTTATGCCTGTATTAGATTTCTTCCTTTATCTTATCAATTTTATCTTGTCGTGCCATCCCGTTCCCCTTGAGCTGATAGTGAGTGTGAGTGAGGGTTCGTTATAATATGGAGTAGTGGATTGGCTGCTTCCCTTCCATTTCCCTTTACACACTCCTTTCACTTATTCTTTTTGGGGATTTTCTTTCCAAAATGGCTCATGAACTTTGACTCATTGGCTAAGAAGCACAAAATTGTCTCTCTTAAAATCATCTTTAAATGTATGAATCACAATCAAACCATCTTGTTAGTTGGAATTGCAGAAATTTATTTTTATTTTTAAGGCATTTTTTATTAGGAGTCCTAGATTGGATTTTTAGAATGAAATGAATATTTCGAATAAGCTTAAAATTTCTATTCGTAACGTGAAATCGTTGTTGTTTGACATTGACTGTTGATTGAACAGACAAATACAAAATTTAAAGAAGCAATAAAAACAGTGGGAAAATGTATGAGATTATCAAAATTTTTGAGAAGCTCATGTTTTATTTTTTGTTTTTCCTTCTTTTCCAGGGATGACATAGGAAAATCATGTGATGACAACTTGTTCCCAGCTCAGGAGAAGAAAAGGACTGTTGATGTTGATATGACAGTAGTTGGAGAAAGGTCGGATTTAATACTCAGTGGCAGTTTGTGTTAATGTTATAACAAAAAAAATTACATGAGAGATCAAAGCGTGATCCAACAACGGCGACACCCCCATCTCCAACAAAATCCCCAACAACAACAACAGCAGCAGCCAGGCGAAATGGAAAACGAGTGGTTGAGCTCTGATGAAACAAGAAAAAATTTCATCGCCAAGTATCATGAAGGATGCCAAGTCGGGTTGTATGGGTGGAGGAGACGCTGCTTGTTTCTTGTCCTTTCCATTCTTCTCCTTCTCGTCATTGTCAATTTAGCGCTGACCCTGTGGATATTAAAAGTTATGGAATTTTCAGCGGTAAGTTCTATTAGCTTCTCCAATTCTCAACTTATCCTCATCTCATCTCCATTTTCATTACATAAATAATATTATATTCTCAGAGGAAAAATGCAGTAGGTATGCTGTTTCAGTGAAAAGTATGCAAATTATTAAGATACGTACATAAGGAGAGTGAGGACAAGATAGTCAAAGATTCAAAAACGCGTTGGGATTTTATCTAACAACATCTTTTCTAAAGGACCAAAAGGGATTTAAAAGAAACTTCATATTATATCTACTTCAAAAGTGTATTCAGCTAGTTACATGGTGAATTGAAAGTTGAAGGACAGAGTCGAGTGCTCCTCTCTAATGAGAACATGCATGGAAAACTATGCTGAAATACTTTTCCTCATGACATACCAGCGATGAATAGATTTCCGGGGGTAACATTCAGAAAGAAACCTTCTTTCCAGTGATGATATGCAAGGAGCTTTAGCAAATGTTGGAAATCTTCAAGAAATAGAATAAAAATAGTTCTTGTAATGTATTCATTAAAAGAAAAGGTAGAAAAATGCAATGTGCGGAATAATGTGCACAGCTTTGCAAAATGGGTTGCATTGAATTGACAGATAATTAAATTAGTGATGTCAAACGTATATTTTTTGTCGGTAATTATAATAATAGGATTATCATAGTGATGACGATGCTGACAACGACGACGACGGTAATGTTTGACTTTTGCCATCTATCTACTTAAAGGAGTTAAAGGGATACAAGTCACAAGCTTGTATTCCTTTGAAATTTGAATATCTTCGTCTCATCTCTAATTACCTATGTTAGGATGAAAGAGAAGTTTTCCAAGGATAGAAATGTGTGTGTCATTCACCACAGCTGAAAAGGCTTTATTCCTTCTTTTTTTCGTAAGTCAAAAGTAGGTTCTCAAAGAGAAAGTACTTTGCATTTGTGTAGTTCGTTTTATCCCCTCAAAAAAAAATTGTCGGCCGTCCCACCAAAAAAGGAGTTTTCCATTAGCAATAGTACATCCCACGTTTCTCTGGAATTGAAAGCTTTGACGGAGATTAAAGGGTCAAGACATTACGCAAATTATTTCGTTGTCCTGGTCCAGAAATAACATGATATGATACTATTCAAATGTTGCCAAATTTAAATGAGTACTAACAAAAAAGTTGAGAAAAACTTTTTTGAGTATTTGTAAGCAAGAATTTCTAATCGATTGTCACTTATAATTAGGATCGAAATAATGGTGTTTATTTCCTCTCTTTTAAATCACTGGCTGCACATAAACACTGGCTGGCTTTTCTTTGAGACAATAAATGTGACTGGAAATAATTAGAACGAACGAGACTTTTTCTAGACGATTACCCTAGCCTTAGTAATTCTCTTAGCGACTGACATTTAGAGTTAATCATTATTAGTTACGACATTACTTTGAAATCCCTTGAGTTGAAAAAAACACACACATAAACTACTCTGACGTGTTATGTGTGGGCGTTCATTTGAGCACTTTCGGGGTAAAAAAAGTCATGAAATGAAATGGTTGGGTGAAATAAGACAAATCCGATTTTACATTTTCCATATGGAATGAGAGAAAAGCGTATAATATAATGTGCCAGTCAGTACATATTTTTAACCTGTTCGGTTACATTATTTTTTGCGGTTGGTTGGTGCTGGTGGTGTAGCTACACTTTCATAAATCTTTTTCGTAACACGCCCAACCCACACGTAAGATATTAATGTGTTTTTCAAGTGCTAATCCTAACACTCGTTCACACAAATGTCAAAATTATGCTCACACCATACCACCATGGACACGGGGCTTGTTGTATTTTAATATAAAGTCGAACTAGAAAAAAATGCAATAAATACATATGTGGATGGATAGGTATCCGTATTAAATAACCCTTTTCATTTTTATTTACAGCTGAACCAACCCTTTTTCTGATCTGCCCCATTTCACTTGGCAAGAAGAGATTTTTCCTCTCTCTCTCTTTCTTTCTTTCCCCTCTCTGAGCAAAGGCGTTCATTATTTTCTTTATTAGATTTATGTGGCATAATTAATGTCTTTTTTTGGTGACTCCACCACTTACAACTTTGCTGACATATCTTGATAACATGATATGATGTGATATGACTTCAGTCACTGGATTTTCTAGGCAATATGACATGACATGATGATGACGTATATTTTTAACGTCGCGTGTGTGCAAAAAATTCTCTTAATTTTTTTTATAAATTTTGCATGGGAAAAGCGGTCACGTATAGTCTGTTCCCAGAACATATTTATCCAATTTTTACATTTGTATGTGGTAGCCAAAAAAGTGATATAGATATCAAAGTTTAATTGAGACTTCATTTTCAGTGAAGTGGAAAAGAAGTTTGAATAAAAAAAGAAACGGTGTATTCAAAAGGCTTTAAAAAATGGGCGAGTGTTTGCATACGGATGGGGAACCATTTCACGTTATATTTTGCTTGTTCCTACGCATTTCATCACATTTTTCTGCAGAATTAAAAGTACCATCGTCTTTGTCGGTTTTTTGTGTCCTATTTATGTATACTGTGTGTGTGTGTGTGTGTGTATAATTTCAAAATGTTTTATTTTTTCTGTATGCTACAAACTACCACAGGACGCTTTCATCAAGCCATAAACATTCATTCAATCTCTGCGCTTTTGTGTCAAGTTGAAAGTTGAAACGAGGCGAGTAAGCGATACGATAAGAAAGAAAAAATACCAACGAAACTATAAAGAAATTGTGAGTTAGAGCGAGCGAGGGTAACGCTTCAGTAGTTTTGCTTTAGTATGAAAAAAAACACACATACAGTACAATCATCATGTGTATTACCTACAATATTACAAAATAAAGCTTCAAAAATAGTTGCTCCCTTGTTTAAAACAGTCAAAAGGCGGAGGCTGACAATGTTTTAACTAGAAATGTCGCTTCATGTTTAATTTCTCGGTTTTCTTTTTTTTTCATGCACGTTTTTCATTTTCTTTTGTTCTCCTTTTCCACAAAAGTAATATTTTTCGGGGGAAATGCGACGTTCCAAAACTGATTTGAAATTGAAGCAAGGGTACTTCTCTTTGTTCATTTATTTCCGCTTTAAAAACTTCACAAAATAAGAATTCAAAACAAATAAGTAAAAACGATGAGAGGGACACACATTTTTAAGCAATTTGCACAAGAGCGTGTTATTCCTGCTCATTTTAAAGAACATCCACACTTTAAAACACTTTATGATTCTAAATTATTAAAATTTATAAAAAAAATAACGTTTACTTTTTTATCAAAATGATTTTTCCACCAAATTCCGTTAAAAATAGCAAATTAACCACAGATTTAGTGAGTGTGCATTCCTCTATTAATAGCATTCTTTTCAATGCCATGCAACGAAATTGTGCATAGATATAAAAAACATAAGCATTTTCATATCATCCTCTTTTCATTCCCAACCACCGTTTATAATTTGATTCCAAATGAAGCGAGAAATGTAAAGCGCAATGCATTTTTTCTTCTTATGTGCATGCTTCCTGTCTTTTATCTAAAAATATGTTTACACTACTTCATTACCAACTGACATTGCAGATCTGCTCAAGCAGAACAAAGCTCTGAGTGGGATCCGAGAAGAGGAGCTATAGTGTATCATGTTTCTATGCATCACTTATTTGAATAAACTGCATTCGCATTCTTCAATTTAGGAACGTCATGTTTTAAGCCAATAAACTAGGAATTTCATATGGGACAAAAAAATAATATAGTATAATCCTTTTGCTAGGAGCCAGTAATGTTCCTATACTCATGAATGGGTGCAATGCTGCATTAACTTTAATACCATAATATTATTTCTTTTACGAACCAAATCACTATTGTACATCATAATATCATCATCATTCTTGCATTTTTACATTAATATGCCAATAATATATTATATAATCTTTGTGGAATGACGATATGATGTAGTAGTTCGATTTGATGGTGGCATTGACTCCTGCAAAAAGGCATTTACTACGTATCATCATCATTCTTTATCGTCGTGGTTATAATATGCTAGGCTGTTCCTCTCCCGTTCACAATCTCGGCACGAGACCAGAACCAGAACCAGACCCTACTTCTATTTCTTTCGAAATGTCTACTGAACCGGACTGACGGTGGTGGGTGGAAGAATAGTTGTGAATCAAGCATTTTATTAATATGTATCATCATTATCAGAAAATGTGCTCACAAAACGGTTACAAACTATCCAGCTACTGCTACCACCACCACCACCACCAACCGAAGCCAATACACATTTATTTTCTCTTGTGCAAAGTCATTCATTACGGTTACAATGTCGGAGACGAAGAGATACATTCTCTGTAAAAGTATAATATATTATCTTACGCAACAATATGCAATAATGTTTCAAGGCAAAAACCTATACTCCTTTCTTCATTCGAAGAAAAATCTATCGTCGTCTTATTATATAGGAAAAAGCAGTGTGAATGTGATACACTGCTCACTTGACTGCTGCTTTATGTTATTTTTTCTTAATAGAAAGATATTAAGTCATATAGTTACCTTGTGGTATATGATCATGACAATGACTATGGAACAACACGTTTTGTTAGTAGACATATCATCATCATCATCATCATCTGATAGCATAACATGGTATGCATGCTGCTCACCAATTCTTATTTTCGTGTCCTTTCTCCCGATTTTTTTTCTTCTTCTAAATTCTCTCGTCTTCTTGTCTCTTGTTCCTTCCCATTTCCTTCGCCTGGCTGGCTTCCGATTTTCCCCATTTTCCCTCTCTTCAATTTCTATTTTCTTTCTTCCTTCCATATTTATTTTTTTCTCGGGTTGGAGAATATTATGTATGTTTTTTTTCTCCGAAAGAGTATATATAAGTTTGATACGATAAAAGGCTCACACTCCATATTATTGTCAACCGGCCAGACTGGGCTGAGGAGGAAGCCAAAAACAGTGATTTTTCTCCCGTCTTCCTTGTATTCAGGGATGTAACTTCAGCATGAGGGAGAGAAATAGAGAGATTATTTGTACACAATAAATGTGTAATGATATCACATATGCGAAGGTATGCAATGCATATAGGAAACTTTGAAGCCGGTTCAAGGGGAATAGTCGGCGTAAGACCTCACTCAACCTTGGCATCATGCGAGAAATCCTATTTAGTTTTTGAGTTTGACATAACAAGATGCATACCTTACCAGTAATGCCAATGCCTTAAGACCTAACCCAATTGATATAAATAAATATCCATTATCTTTCAACTGAGCGGATACTTGTGCAGATTTTTATATAAACCCGTTTCTTACATGATATGTAACACGTGTAGCTAACGCATGAAATTTAGATACACCCGGATGAATATTTTGCACTGCAACGACCCAGTGCAGGTCATTTAAGTTGAAAGAAAAAGGGAATTTTGTTAGCTAACGTTTTCTCCCCTCGTTTTTTACATGAATAAAATATTGTCAGCTTTATGGATATTAAATTCGATTGGATTCGGTGAACGTGACATTTAAGAAGAGAAAAATGAGCACAAATAGAAAAAATTTGTATCACATGTGGGCTTGCATTGACGTCGAGTAAAATGAGGTGTAGGCAAAATTCCGGGTTTTCGTACGTAATATATAATGATAAATAGGAGCGTGTAGTTTATGGCCATCTCATCATCGTTATTGCTCCATCTTATCGATTCTTCTACCATTTTGTTCATAAAAGCACAACATTTTATGAGAGAAAAGATTCATGAGAAAAAAAGAAGTAAAGTTGTTTTTTGTTAGTAGTCCCATTACATGGAAGATACGACGTTACGCACTATTTATTCCCCAATTTTTCCTAACTAGAAAGAAATGACGTATCTTCATCTTTTAAGAAAATTCACATGTAAGCTATAACTTAACCAAGTTTGCAGTTTTGTCCTACTTTTTGAAACTTTGCTCAACGCCGTTTCAATTTATGTCTTATATTTTGAACTAAAATAATACCATTTTTTTTATTTCTGAGGGGATGACATGTAATTAAACAAGATTTGTCATGTTTATTCCTTCAGTGTGGAGGCTTGACACATTTTATTTTCATAGTTTATCCCAATCAAACTCTCTGAACTCATTCATCAAACTGTTATAAATGAAATTTGAAATAGTTGATGAAATGTTTCACGTCTGTTGGTTATGCATATACGTCACACGCATAGTTTAGCACTTCCTGTTTGCCTTCCGAAACCACAAGAGAAGTAGCTATCTGTGTGCGTGGTTTGGTGTGGTAAGTACAATAGTAGGAGAGCACTACATGATGCATATCTCTCTCATTTCTTGACTAAGCACCCGAGACATGGAGGAAGGATGATGGCATGTTGACAAAACACATCATAATATCTTGAGTTCGTTACCAGGTCTAACGGAAAATCAGTGACTGTGTGCCAAAAGAAACGAACTTGTAGTGACAACATCATTGCGTGTTCTGAGCTGAACCTGCACAAAATCATACAAATATATCCAGAGAGTAAAATAAGAAACGGCTTGCAATTATAAACTCCATAATTTTCCTAGTCAACGTCACTTTGGTTTAATGATTTTGAATTTAAAAACAAGAAATAGGCTATGACGGGTATTTTTTTAGGATAGTTTAAGTTATAAGGAAACTAGACGGCTGGTGGGTAGACATGTATGAAAAACAAACCATTTGTCGTCATTTTCTAACGAGTCCAAAGCTGGTTATGTTGCCTTTGTATTCAGATATATGTGAAAGAAAAATGGTTAGTAATCTGGAGCCCAGATGAAAGTACACTTGAATATTTTTAAGAACATTCTAAAACTGTAGTGAACTGTACAACCTACATGTGCTCAACGATGGCCCACTCCATCCCATCGACTGAAATCTGGGCATATCTGTGAAATATCATCATCATTCAAGAAAACGGAAGTCAAATTTGAAAGCAACCAGCCTTTAAATGAGATTAGCTTTTTTGACATATTATTCCGTCTTGGTTGACTGGGAGTGGGCCAAGAAGAGCTTTTCCGTCGTTGAGTTTCTGGGAGGAGACGAAGGAAACGATAGATATTTCCGAGTAGGACAGAGAAAAAGTATAAAGAAACGCATAACTCTATACTTATATGCTACATAATATACAATATACATGTTTTTGGAGTGCGAAAAATCATGTTAGCTCTCCTTTATCACCTTGTCTCGGCTGGTCACACATTGTTACATGACATGCCTCGTTCCAGTTTCATAGTCAATGATCTACGATCAGAGGAGGTCGTCGGTTCTCATGAAAAGCATATAGCCCCACCATTATCCCTTCTGGTTCCAACTCCCCTACACTTCTGTTTCCTTCATGTTATGATGATATGCATGTATATTATGATATGATTATCTTTTCTGACACGGTGCTGACGAATAACAACGGCAGCACTGAAAGAAAAGAAAGCATATATTATGGTACTATAATGACATGCGTTCGTTAATATAATGATGATGATATTTTCAATGCTTATTGTGGTCTGGTGTGGCATACAGGAAATGAAAGGATATCATGTTGTGGTTGTGCGGTAATTGTGTACAATATTTCTTGTTGCATGATGAGATTGAGATGAGATTTGCAAACGCAATGTGTCTCCCAAATGCATGCTGTTTATTTATGAGAAAGAGATTTTTGTTTTAACATCACATTAAAAGGTAGGGGTTTGGATTTGTTTGGATATAATTTGGCTCCTGGCCTAGTATTCCATAAAGGAAAAATTGAAAACGTTTGCTCTCTACTCGTATTCTCTGACAGTTCCCCTATTTGTGTGGACGACATTAGTCGGAAATGAGGAGCGGAACTCAGCAAAAAAAAACTCCACCACTTTTTGCTCTCTTTTTTAACACGCAACTATTGAGACTGACAGGTAGTTAGTAATAAAGTAAAAGCTGACAGGAGCAGTTTACAGCCTGTAGGGGGAAAATGGAGAAACGGAAAAGGAGATGAATTTTCCTTTCGTGTGTGTGTTTTCTTGAAAAAAGACACGACAAATGGCAATTGAAAAAAAGGTATGTGGGGAACGAATAGGAAGATTGGATTGCATAATATAAAGATAGAGAACTTTCTTACAAGCATAAAATTGTTGGCGGAGGAGTCAACATAAGTATATGTACACCTTGAGTGAATGAAAGTGAAATGAAATGAATGAGGCCTTCCGGTAGTAACCCAAAGACACCATTTATTTCTGTTAAACTAGAAAAAATGGGTTGATGGAACGAGATAGTGGAAAATGAATGAGGAAACGTTGGAAAGGTTTCCATGTAATGTATGTTCATTGCTTGTAAAATCTGAGGAAAGGGATGTATACTAAAATTAAATGGCGATTCCGCATCTTGTCATTCTTGGCAAACGTTCCGGAAAGAGGGAGTATTTATTGTTGAACATGTTTTCAATCTTTTCCGTTTTTTAATAGGATGGCTTGGGACCACTCAAAGTAATTCCAGGAGGGATTCAACTCCGAGGTGAAGCAATGGTGCTTGATAACTTGGTTGCTTCCAAGATTGGATCCCGAAAGGGTCAGCCAATTCATATAGAGTCGTCGAGAAATATTAGTTTACTTTCGAGAGGTGCAGATGGACGGGTTCATAATAAGTTATTCATAGGTACGTCTTTTACAGTAATCATCAATTGTTATGGGAAAATTTTATTATGCCTGCCCAATTCGATATTAATTAGTATGGTAATGACCAATATCTCCAGGTGATGATAAACTGGAGATTATGGCATCAGGAATGAAAATAACTGATACTCGAGGAAGACTGCTTTTCTCTGCAGACAGGAAAGAGGTTCTTGTTGGTGCTGAACTACTACGCGTCACAGGTAAGGATGAGATGACTTGTTTTAAACCACAGCTTCGCTTTTTTTTATAAGAAATGCATGTAGCTTATGCAGAAACGTTTAATTTTTTCCATTTAGGTGAAGGCGGAGCAGTATTTCATGGATCAGTTCAGACACCCCTTGTGAGACCAGAGGCTGGAAATGAGCTCAGGTATTATAAAATGAATACTTGTTTAATCAAGCTTTTTTTAAATTCTAGTTGTAATCTTTTTGGATGCTTTTATAAAACTACTTTACATTTCCTTTTCACAGATTGGAATCTCCAACAAGAAGCCTCAACGTCTTCGCCCTCCACGGGGTTGCAATAGAGTCCCGAGCAGGAGACTTATCAGCGACTTGCCTTACAGAGCTCAAACTGCAGTCTAAAGCAGGATCAGTAAGTGAAATTTTGAATAATCTTTTATGCTTTTTCTATACCCAACAACAATCCTAATGTTCCTAAGCACCATATGTGTCATTTTCCATGAAGGTTAAACTAGATGCCCCAAATATATATTTACCGAGACTACAAACGGCAAGCATAACAGGAGCCAAATTGCCAACAGCAGGAGCAAGTGTCTACCCCACGTCGACAATTAGTAGATCAGCCAGACCAGAAGTATATCAAGTTTGCGTGTGTGGCAAAGGCCGAGTATTCTTAGCTCCTCCTGAAGGACCATGCGTGGCAGACAATGATGTTTGTCGGTGATTCCGTTAACTCTAAGCTAAATCATATCTAATTCTACGTAAGTACATTATATTATTATTGTCTACTACTACTATTACTACTATCATACAATTAATTATACATGCAATATCAATCAAATCTCTGTTGAATATAGTGACTGTGAATTATACTAATTGTAAAGAGAGAGA
The DNA here is from genome assembly GCA_964034955.1 of Orchesella flavescens. Classification (NCBI taxonomy): domain Eukaryota; kingdom Metazoa; phylum Arthropoda; class Collembola; order Entomobryomorpha; family Orchesellidae; genus Orchesella; species Orchesella flavescens. Next base: position 16,156,050 of record OZ035953.1, on the reverse strand, counting down.
AAATCACACAAGTTTTGTGTCCTTCAACGAAGGATATTATACGTACATCCGGCATGTCGGACAAAACTTTTTTTTAAATAATGAGGGATATTAAACGTACTACTGTAGACCTAAAATAAACCATACTAGCATTACCATACAGATAATTAGCTCTTAAAAAGTTTAGGCTACAAAAAAACCATAAGATAATTTTAGTTACTAATAATACAAATCTTCTAGAGAAGTTGGAGCACACAAAGCGTATACTACTAAGGAAGATAAGTATAGGTTAACTCAACAAATGGGCTACGTAATACATTATAAATTGCTACATTTACAACGGAAAATGTACATAGCCTAAGTAAGAAATTAGTATTTGCATAAGACAATATTAGACTACGTCATGTCTCCAAAAAAAATAATGTGTTTTATGAGAACTACATAATATCAGGACAATTCAAGAACTGACAGAACTATATGATTATTATATATAATGTACAATGAAATTGAAGCCCATCCTATTTAGAGTTGTGGATGAAGATGACATGTGAAATGTACTTATGAGTAAGTAGTATCATTAATTATAAATATGTTTAAAAATTAATGCATTTTTTTGTCATTTGTACTACTAAACGCGTTTCTATAGGATTATAAACCCGATGAGATGAAAGGGTTCAACTGAATTAAATTTACAAAAATCGTTAGCTAATTTTAAGATTGTTTTCTTTTGTATGTAAATGTAATTGCCTGCTGAGCATCTTTTGAGAATGTTAAATGAGAACCTCGTTTTATATCTATGAAGAAAAGGGCTAGACATAAAATTAAAATGTAAGAATAAGTACATGAAATGAAACTAACCAGAAGTCTATAAAAAAGTCATTGGAAATAAACAAAATTGGAACAAGCTAGGTGGATTTGAATAGATGTATTGTTATTAATCTAATATGTATTATGAAATAAATGGAGAAAAAGTAAATTGTTGCGGCCATTGTACCATTAATTATTAATGTATAACGATAATTTGAATTCATTGATGATAAGCAAACTAACATTAGTTTTTGTGGGCGTTTGTACCACTCAGATAACTGGCATATTCATAGTCACGCTGCGAAATTTACCATAATATGCACGCAAAAATTCTCCAACGTTTTTAATCGAAAACACCAATAAGATTAACCGAGGAAATGTGGGATGAAATCGGAACAAACTTCAGCCTACGCATAAAGGAAAAACGGTGAAGACGAGAATTTCCGTTGCGTTATATTTTGCTAATCCCTCCAACTCTGTTTGTTGTGCCTTGTAACTGCGCAATTTAAGAGATAATGAGGTGGAAACTACCGGAAATGTAGCCCACTTACTATCTTAAGGTCATTATTTTTATGATTGGACCCCGTCTTCATTTTGATTTTGTTTGCTAGCGCGACTGGAATACAAGCACTCAAAGCTGCTACATTAGAGATATCTACCTGAGTAGTAAAGCTGTATTCTATGTTTAACTGCTTAGGCTTGTGCTGGTTATAAAATCAAATCATCTTGACCGTCCTACCGATACTCCATTGTGAACTTTACAAGGCTTGTACATTTTATCTTCTATGCTTTCTCCTACATCATATACTTTACATTGAAAAATTTGGAAAGTTTGTTCCAATATTAGCGTGCTCTTAGAAACGAAATGTGCATAAACTGCATGGTTTGAGCTTGGTATATATCTATATACATATATTTAATCTTGATGGTATTATCCCAACTTAACAACCTCCGTTGATACCTTAACAAGATTAACAACCCAGATTGATTTGAATTTATTTAAACCACACTTCAAGATTCAAACCATTACTCAATTAATGTAGTGATGATCATATTTGATATTTCAATTGACAATAATTTTCCACGGATGAATGTAAAGCGAATGGAACACCATTATTAATATATTGCACAAGCGTGAAACGTAAATAGTTTTTGTTTTTTACATTTATTTCATTCTTTTTAGCATCTACGCGACGCTTCTTGTCACAAACTGTGGTCTGATTGCACACATAAGGTTTCAAAAACTGACTGCATTCAGGCTTACAAGCATGTTCCATGTATCAGGTTGTACTATTATTTATCCATAATATTAGATTTCCATTACAAACAATGGACTTGAAAGTTAATTAAAATACACGTCATGTAAATGGGTCAAGTCGAACTTTAGGTAGAAACTTGCAGAATAAAAAATGAAAGCACATACGTACTCTTTAGGCTATCATCAATACATAAATATAGAAGGGAAGGCTACAAAATTTACAATTAGATATAACTGTTCTTATAACTATTTGTGTTTTTTTGTGATATGCATATGATGACGTTATATCATTTGTAAATTCATACTGAATATCTCTCTATATACATTAAGTACTTATACAATGAAAAGTTTACAAAAACAACCACGAATGGTTTAATTTCAAGTCAGTATGGATGATTGTCATATATTTTCTAGCGGGCAACAAGGGCTTGTCCAAAATAATTTCCTAACTCTTTCACAAGAGTATCTCGACCCATAGCAGTCGGGTCCCTAACGAGCGTCATTAATATTACAGCATCCGTGATGTCTAAGTCATTTAATACTCTTTGCATGTGGTTGGCAAGACGTTTCTTATCCGTTTCATTCATCTCCTGAATTATTTGCCACAAAGGTTGATAATGTCGACAAACAGAGGATCCGGCTACACCACCCACTGTAGCACCTACAAAACGGAAATGATCATTATATTACTGATGAGCTCGATCGAATAGATCATATTCTGTTACATAAGTTTATACGTGACTTACCAATAGCAATTCCAACAGGGCCCATTAGAACGCCTCCAACAAAGGAACCCAATCCAGCAATGGCAGCACCTTTTAATGACTCTTGTAAGCAAAGATTCAGGTTATCTTGACGAGCTAGCACCTCGCAAGCCTCCATAATCTCTGTCACGTTGATTGGCATCTTTGGTATTGAGTGTTTGCTGAGAAAATGTAAGATACATTCATAAATATATAGGAGACTTTAAATATACACTTTATACTCTACTGTTGATAGAATTATCGAAAGCGTTATAAAACAGACTTACTTTCAGTGTAATTTAATAAAAATCCTTTTCCTGTTGTATGTGTATGCTATTGTCAGCAATTCGAATTATTTTGCCAACAAGATGAGATTCTTCACTCACAATTACAATAGAATCACATTCAGTTAAACAAGTAAATCACGGAAAGCAAAAATCAGCTGATAAACAACAAACAGATTCGAAGTCGTAACACCTAATAACAGTAACATAGAATGTTACATTATAACTTTGCCACTCGAAGTCTCCCTTCAAAAATACTTTTAAACACAATCCGCTAATTTGTAAAAAAAAATATATAGCTTAATTTGGATGTTAACTTGTCTAGATAAAATTGCAAAATTGCTTTCCACGCTGTGAGTACAGCAATGGAATGAGCAATACGCAAAAGTAAGCAATGAAGTAAAGTCTATTTTTGTGTGATTCCTGTATCTCGCAACACTTGCTTTTGTATGCTTAGAGATGAAAAGCTCTAGCAGTCAGTAGATATTACACAATGAGCGTACATTATGCCAATTGCATATACATTGGATATGTTATACACAGCACGTGATCATGATGATGATGATCTTGCTTCTACCGATGTAAACACTCTTAAGGATATTTTGGTCATGTTTTTTTCTAAAGAAACAAGACAGTGTTGACGATGACTAAGCTTACAACCCAGAAAAAAACACTAACCTTGCGTGTACATAAATGATTCGATGCTGGAGGTTCTGTGGGAATGTAACTTGGACTGTTGAACGTAGTATGCGAATGAAAAAGTAGTTAAAAACGTTTTTATGATCCACACTTAGCATTAAACTGTTTGTAAATTATATCATATGCATATTATTGTCATTTTTAGGTTGTCATGAGAGAATGAAATTATATTATGAATATAAAGGTTTTAAATTTAGCAATAAATTTGAAACGATGTTGCTAGACGACACAAAAGTTAAGGTGTACAAAAATATAAATGTGGTGAAACCCTTTAATCCATACATTTATTTTGTTGGAAGCATACATTTATTTTATATATTAAACACGTAGTTTACTAGGAAGTAAGGGCTTGTTAATGGCTGACATGGATTCAGAATTTGGGAAGAAATCAAGGTGACACAAGAGTAATAGTGTACATTTTGATTTTCAGCCCAACTAAACAATCCATAAATACCATGAATAAGTCCTTGCTTACCAAGAACATATGTATATTATTTATATGATACGAAACAATGAAATTTAAAGCACAAGTAAAAATTATGTAGGATTATTTTGATGTTCTCTCGGCAATTGTTCCCAACACAATATAGTACAATTTTCATGATCCATGAAACACATGCTCAGTTACATAGTGTTTGAATCCTGGATTTATTTGTAGCTGGTCTCATGAATACATTTAGTCTTCAAGGAAGAAATATTGTCCGGCTCGTTTCTGCTCCGTATCTTTGACAGAGTCGAGCTTGTTAATTCTGGGCCGGAAGTTGTTAGGATCTCTTCGGAATGTGATACCCAAAAGTTCCAGGAATTTATTCATTCCTGTTAGCAAGTTTTGTGGTGTGTTGGCCATGGCATGAACAGAAGCTTGGCCCTCAAAAACAATAACTCTGTCAGCTAGATATGTTGCCATTATGAAATCGTGCTCCACGATAAAACCCGTCTTCTTGGCGTGAAGAATAAATCTGTGGACAGGAAATGACATTATTTTTTATTTGAAGTTTTGCTATTAGGGAAACAAGTAAATAGACAGGAAACGTCAAGAGGATAACTAACCGTTTAATGACTTTGGCTGCAACTAAACGCTGTTCAGAATCCAAGTAAGCAGAAGGCTCATCCACAAGGTAAACATCTGCTGGTTTACCTAAACAAAGGGCTAACGCAACACGTTGCAACTCTCCTCCAGATAAAGTCTGTACTTCATGGTCAATGATGTCGTTAATCCTCAATGGCTTCATGCAATCAGTAATAAACTGTGGGAAAAGAGGAAACATTCTTATTAATCCCCATTATTCAATGAAATTACAGACAACCCCCATCCTATTTGCAACAACCGTTTGATACGTACCTGAGGATGAATATAAGCATCCCGAATTTTCTCATGGAGAAGTTGCCTAACGGTTCCAGTAGATTTGGGACTAATTTTCTGTGGCTTGTAGCTCACGTTCAGAACAGGAATGTCCGCTATTGAACAATAAATTAAATGAGAAAATGTATAGAAAAAACTTTACTGAAACAAACCAATTAAAATTCGTAAGGAAAATTTAACTTACAAGAGCCATCATCAGGTTGCAATTTTCCAGCCAACATCCGAATGAAAGTGGTCTTTCCAGTTCCGTTTTCTCCCAACAACACAAGAATTTCAGAATCCGTAAATTGTCCCAAGTTGACATCAAGCCTGAAAGAGCCCATCGTCTTGGTCATTGTTGGATATTCATAGCGTGCCATACGCTTTACTTCTTCTTCGGTTGCAGTTTCTGAAACCTTGAATATCAAGGATTCCTCCCTAAAACGTAAGTTTTCCGTCGGCACAAACCCATCCAAGAAAATGTTGATACCTAAAAGAGAAACGGTTATAAAGAAAAATTGTATGCTCAAATAATATTAACTTGTGTTATAAATCAAAGTGAGTTCGTTGCTACATACCTTCCCGAACAGAGAAGGGCATAGTAACAACGCCATATGCTCCAGGAACTCCATAAAGTACGCAAATGAAATCCGACAAGTAATCTAAGACGGACAAGTCGTGCTCCACGACGATAACGAATCTATGGAAATTGCATAAAGGTGATGTTAAAAAGGTGACCGTTTATAACAACATATTGGAGCATCATGTAAAAAAACATACCTGTCTGGGGCAAGAAGCGATCGAATAGTTTGAGCAGCATTTATACGTTGTTTAACATCTAAATAACTGGATGGCTCATCAAACATGATCACATCAGCTTCCTGAATACAAACAACGGCACAAGCAAACCGTTGCAATTCTCCTCCAGACAAATCAGCAATGCTACGATCCACAACATTTCTCAAATCTACGAAAATATTAGATAACCCCTTTAAAAAGATCTTTAACTGCAAAGTGGTGAATACATCTTGTCATATTGAAAATTTTACTACCTAGAAGGTCCAATATTTCCTCAATTTTATTTAGTTCATCTTTCTTCTCCAGCAATTCTCTAACTTTTCCTTTGACAGCTTTTGGGATTTGGTCAACGTATTGGGGCTTTATGAGAGCTTTCAGTTCATCCTCCAAAAATCGGATAAAATAATTCTGAAGCTCAGAACCACGGAAGTAGGTTAGAATGTCTGTCCAGTCCGGTGGGTGCTAAACAAAGTAATTCAAATACAAATGTTAAACTCAATAAATCATCTTGTAATTTTATAAATTTGATTTATAAACCATATTGTAAATAATGTGTATTAAATGTTGGAGTACTTACAACAAATTTGCCAAGGTTGGGTTTCAGCTTGCCAGACAGGATTTTTAATGCTGTTGTTTTTCCTATTCCATTGGTTCCAACGAGACCCAAAACTTCCCCGGGTCTGGGGGTTGGTAGCCTATGAAGTTTGAAGGAATTTTGGCCGTATCTGTGCGTTGTTTCTTTTTGTAAGTTGCTTGGCAAGTTGATAATGGTAATGGCTTCGAATGGACATTTCTATAACCAAACAAAACAATGTAGAAAAACTGCCAGTCACAAAGGTTACACATTAAAAATATGTCAATAGTGTGCTTCTGTACCTTCACGCAAATACCACATCCTATACACAACTCCTCAGAAATTTTTGCTAGTTTGTCAGTTGATATGACCTCAATGCACAGCTTTCCCATACGCACAACTGGACAACTCTTTTTGCACTCTTGTCGACATCTTTTAGGTTTACACTTATCAGCGTTAACAATAGCAATACGAGTTTGCTTATCTGTCTCTTCCTGGGCCCTTAGCTTAGGCATTTTGAATTATTTATTTTTTTAACCCTTTACTTTCACACTGCACTCTAAAATCTTGCTTACTTTCCTCCAAACACAAAAACAAGTTGTTTATAACAGCTGGAACTTTTGACCTACATTCAACTTTGTCTCAAAAATTATGAATGAAACTTGTATTTGTTTGTGTTTCTTAATAATTTAATGTTTCTTCGTCGCTTGCTAGAATCAAAATATCTGAAGCATCTGTTGTGCACCAATTTGCGAGTAGAAATGGACGTATGCGACGTAAATAAAGGGTTGTTTTGCATACAAACTTTATAGAAGGTTATTCCCCTTTCTCTTCTACATGCTGTTTAGTTATTTAGTCAAAATAACACTTGTATTAGCCGACCAACTAGATATGAAAGTAGAAAGTGGACATAAGAAGGCATAAGCACGTTGACAGGAGCAAGTTGAAATTACGACCCATCACAAACCAAAGGTTTGGTTCATCGCTAAGAGGTGGCTATCGAGTCGTATTCACAGCTCTGCTACCAACACAACAATAGCAGAAATGAAATTGGATTCCCCAACCAACCCAACCGCACAAGCCTCAACAGAAATGGTTCTTTGTTGCTTTACACTTTGTTCTGTAAACGTTCTCCTTACAAGTAATTCGGTAACATTATATGCTATACCACATATTACACACTACTACATACAGGAAAAGGATATATTATGGATAAGGATTGAGACAAATCCCTTATTTCATGGAAGAGAAGCCTGTTTCTTGTAGACGAAGAGTGCAAAATCCATTTTACAACTTGTGTCTGCGGACGTAAAACTGAGAAAACACCTTACAAGATTGAAGCCGGTAAAAGAACGGTTTTTATGAGCATCCTACCAATACACCATTTAAATGTAAAGCACATTGATACACAACTTAAATAGTAACTGGAAATAAACATAAGGAAAGTAAGCCCTGTTTATAAATGTGTACATACGTCGTGTATCGATGACACGATTACTTGGCTTTAGGAAGAGATATGATGAAGCACATAAGCATGTATAGTAGTAGTGAGTACAACAACACCAATAGGATCACATCATACTACTACTAGCCTATGAAGAGTGCATAAAGTTTGGTATAACTGGTGATAAGCCCTTTCGGTTTGTTACAAAATCTTTCTTAAAGAATGGCCGAATCCTACAACTTGTTTCATTTACATAACCCTAATAAACATACAGATCAGTGAATAGGAAGGAAGGAAGTAAAAACGTAAATGCTTGCTTGATGATTACTCACCTATGTGAGTACTAGTTTGCTTCTGTTTGCCAATGATCTAAAACTGCACTGGTATAGAGTTTTCTAGCTACCTGATGCACCTAAGTACAAGAAATGATAATTTTGCATAGAATGACATACTACAGAATTTCCCTTGTAAAATCTTACGGTTTTTTTTGGACAAAGACTTGCATACTCCTTTTCTGATCGCCCTTTTACATACATACATTGTGCTACTTGTGTGCGTGTGTATTTTTCTTTTTTGGGTGCAAACACCTCAGAATGTTGGCATTTACAAAAGTTACTTGACAAATCTCAGTCAGTAAAAATATTGACAGTGCATCAACGGTTTAAAAAATAAGAGTTGCTCAAATGTCAAAAGAAATATTGTTCAAATCCTTACAGTCTCACATATCACCAATCCATTTTAATGTGTAAGTTTATTCATAATACTCACTCATACAAGTAATTTTTTATCCTTCACTTTTTTATACCAAAAACAAAATCCAGTAAAAAAAGTTTGACTGACTGTCTGTCGTTGCCCACTATTTTTATTGACTTTCAGGTAAAACTGGAAAGAAAAAGCAAGGGTCTTCTTGTTCAAAACACCAGGTGCAGCAGTAGGACAGGAGCTGCAGCTCAAAAAGCAACGACTTTTGGTAAGTCCTATCTGATTTTCTTTTCAAAGGGCAAGGGCTCGTGTTTAAGATCTATGAATAGGCATAAGATTACGATCGTGATCATGATGACGGTGGCTGTGATTCTCAAAATAAGTACTTCATGCTCTCCAAATAAAGAAAGAGTGGATTGGATTGGATTTGAGCAGTTGTAAGTTTTGTGTGTGTGTGTGCTCCGGCTTTCATCCTTTAGATTTGCCACAACCCGTCATGATTTCCATCCTTTCCACATTTTTTATTACACACATTATTCTACAAAATACTTTTTTTATTCTCAACTCAAACGAAACGAAACCCAAAATAGGGAAGGTTTCTCATCTCACAACACCTTTGGCAGGTTGCTTTTTAACAAGGAAGAATCAAAAGCAAGCAAGATGCACATACAGTTTTAACACCCGGTTTCCATTTTATAGCCCTTTTCTCCAACATAAAAGCAGCAAATCACATAAAATCTAAAAAAAAATCTTATGACTTTCCTTTTCCTCAACTCCATTTAAAAAGGGATGAATCTGAATCATGAATCCTAAAAAAAGGAAATGTAAAAAGAGAGCTCGAGCTTGATTTCGTCATCTGAAAAAGGCTTACTTTTTAGCTGATCCTTCTCTTACGGTTTTTTGTGTAAAAAGGAAAAAAATTGTGTAACATAACATAACATAACAAACCAAACGAGGCATACGGTTATATGTATAAGTTATAAGAGCTGGCTTTGTGTAACCCAAAAATATACTCAAAAATTTCTAGGATTAGCCCTTGGTTTGGTTGATCTTGGTCTTGGTCCGCATTCTGGAAACGTTTTCTTATACCCAAAAACCAGCTTCATCATCATCCCTCTATTCATTTTTTCTTTTTATTGTACGTATTCAACTCACAAGGAAGGAGATGATGCGATCATATTTTTTTATGTGTCCTCCGGCTCCTTTCGTTTGTTCGTGGTCAGGTCTTCGTTTTTCATGAATGGAAACCATAATTATGGTGCTGATGATGGTAACAGTTTAGTGAGTGCAAGTAGGTATTTATAGGTACATGTGTTGCCTAACGAATGGTTTTTTAGAAAGAGAGAGGGTGAAGAGCAGCGGTTCTTGTTGTAAAATGATTATCGTTTTTCCCGTCATCATCATCATCATGATCATCTTATATCACCATCATTTGGCATCTAGAGTTCTAGGGACACGCGCCCCCACAACATTTTTTAAGAACAGGTCCCTTCTTCTCCCTTCTAAAAAAGTTTTACTGTTCCTTTTTTAACACACTCTCATATATTATGTTTTTTATACTTGTTTTTTCAATGAGGGTAATATAATTTATTATGTGTGTGGAGAAGAGGTAGAAGTAGTGTGGTAACTAGATACATGGAGGTAGTTTTTTAAGCTCTTTTTACTGACTCGTTCGTCGACTCTTAAGTAAAACATTTTTTTTTCAAATGAAAGGGTGTTAAATCCTTTATGACCATAAAGTAGTTTTGATGTATATCGGTTTGTTGAAATATGATACGTATCATCATCATCCTCACTTAATGGTAACAACAACAGCTACTGATCCCCGACAAATTTGTCACCCTTTTTCACGCAGTCAACACGCTTAGAAAGTGTTAAACGATCGCACACCGTGTTACTTTTTTACAAATAGAAATGATTCACAATGAAAGGATTAATAAACGGATTGTTGTTGAAATGTAAGTGTGCACTTAAGAAGATGTATTGTGAGGAATCTTTGCCGTTAAATTGGTGACATTCTGAAGTACACGTTGGCTATTTCAAGCCACATGTATACAAAACATTTCTTTATGGTTTGTTTTTATGGAACTCATTTTTTAAATAAAAAAATGGCAGTTATGGAACAACATATTTGGTTGATATTTAGTGATATAACCACAGCAGTTGGCTTTCTAGCATCCGCATCCTCATAAATGTTGCTGCTATGTTGTCAACTTGGGTGCACCTGATTGATTCGTTTTGAATATCCATTTGATGACCATTTGGAGAAAAGGTTCATCATAATTTATGCGGACTTCCGCACGCATAAAACACAACAAAAAAACTCGGATTCTCTTTATGTCCGTGTAGTCAAAGGAGGACTCATGGTCCAGAGGCAGAGAACAATATAAAAATCACATTTAGCTATCCACCAAATATTTTTTTTGATGTTGGAACTTGTGCAGCAAATGTTAAGTTTTAGGCTATCATTACCCTCTGGGAAAAGTGATAGATTATTTTATAAGACCAATGATGTCAGTAGCACATTTATTATCCATGAAAAAATGACGAAATGATTACGACAGGCATAATCGGCATTGGTTTGGCATGCTTTTTTAGGCTTTGTTGCTATATGTCATACCATAAGAAGATAATTAAGGCACCTATCGTGTTACAGATTGAATGCTGTGCTGTGCTGTATCCTCGTCCCCAAAGGACTATTAAGGTTTAATCTCTAGAGAGAAAAAAGGAGGAACTAAATGCGAATTAAAGCGTGCATGCATATGTCTAACAAAATCGGATGGTGTTGTAAGTAGAAAAAAGTGCTAACTCCGGCATGCTAAAGTAACGAAGGGGATGTTTAATATCATATATTGAAATATAATCGTTGAGTATTTCAAAGCAAACCAAATACAAACTTTTTTGTTAAGAAAAGTTTCGAATTAGTCTAAAAATCTTAAAATGCTGATGATCATAACGTTTTTCTTGAATAAAAAAGTATTTCCTTGACAAATTTCATCCATTAACTCGACTTGATGTAAAACGTGACGTTATGCATCCTAGAGGAGTCTGAGATGATACAAGATTTTATTGATAGTCTACAGTCCAGTCAGTATGGATATTTGTCACACTATGTTTTTGATCGTTACTTGCATACATATGAAATGACACAATGGTTGGTAGTTTATACAAGATTCAAAGCCCTTTCGTTTCCTTCCTCATTTCCATAAGGGTGGAAAAAAAGAGTGGTGGAAGCAAAAGAGCCTAGGAACAACTAGGTTTAATCTGTAAGGAAAAACGAAACTAATAATGGTTCATAAAGCCCTTACATTATGCAATGCATGGTCATAAACAGGAAAGCCTCATACACTTTACATTTTGTCAAAAAAATAATGCTTCTCCACTTCTCCTCAACTCAACATTGAATCCCTCTGAGCCTCATTATTTATTATTCCTTCGGCTTAGCAATGAAACTCCAGAGGAGAGAGAGAGAGGAGAAGAGCTCAGAATGGTAAATGACAGATCAACCGAAAATATATATTACGGATTTCATGCTCATAATATAATATGCAATGCAATATTAAGTATAAGATGGGTGAATGTCAATGCCAATGCCACAGTAAAGTTTCTATATGTATTTTGACGGAAACTGTGGAATTTCCATTTTGCTTGCATAATGCATGCATTCAAATGCAAACAATATAATTTCCTTGTATTTCCTTCCATACATTTTTTCTGACAGGGTTTTTATAAGAGAAGATTTACGAAAAGTAATAATCCTCATCATATTTTTAATGGACATTCTTGCATTTTTAGTAAAACATTGGGGAAACAATTGTCAACGGTAAAAACATATTTTTATGAAAATCTTTCAGAATACTAGCATTCATCTATCCCTTCCTTCTTGGGAACTGGCGATCATTTGACTAGAAGATATTCCCAGTTCCCTTCACTTTTTGACTCGAAAAGTCAATCAAAATAACTTGTGTCAAATTTTAGTTTTAGTTTAAAAAAAAAGTTGACAACTCCCTGTGGTTTTTCTTTCAACAAGTGACATTTCTTTGGAAAACTTATACGCATAATCATAAAAAATATACAGATGTATGTGTCAATGTCAGTCAATCAAAATGCAACCTTATTGGATCAGAGTATATTATTTTTAATTTGGGTTGTAAAAAAGTTGTTAAAAATGTAACGATTTTGATACAAAAAAGTTTTTTGTTTCCTGTATCGCTCCGACAACTATTTTAGTTGACACTTGTAAAAATTCATAAACTCCATTGATTTCAATATATATCTGGTCTAATCCAACTCATTCATCCAGAACATATGAATATGTAGTGAGTCATAAGGGAAAAAACTTATACCCAAAATGGCATAGGATGTCACCCTGTCTTCATCTTCTGCATGACTAGATCTCAAAAGGGTTCCTGGAGAAGAGAGATGTATAAATTGCACAATAAAAATTGAAATGGGCCATTTGTCCGAGTGAAAGGGAGCTGAGGAGATGATTCAAAACTTTGTTTTTATTCCCATAAATATAGCCAAGAGAGAGAGAGAGAGAGAGAAGATGATTCCCTGTAAAAGGACCACTCACAAAGCTGATGATGCATAGTTATTGCTTTTCTGCGAGTGAGTATTGAGTACACACTATAGACAATTGAATTGATGTGATGTTGTAACCGTTTTTTAAAGGAGATCTGTTCATGCATACATTTTGGATGAAAGACTAGAACAGCACCACCAGTAGTAGTTAGTTAGTAGTTAGTTGCACTCTCATGCATTTTACAAAGTGGCAGTTTTTTTAGGACAAAAGAAGAGAGATACATAGATACATACATAAAGAGAGAAGAGGGACAAGGATGAATACGTTATGGTGATGAGGAGAGGATGCTACTTGCTTTTTCCCTATTTTTCTTTAGTGTCCTGCCCGCTGATAATAATTTTTATTGCGAAGCACGAATCGAAAGAGAGAAAAAACTGTCCCATTCCCTTAATTTGCGTGTCCAGCAATAAATAATGTTTGCTTCGCACTGTCAAAAGCAAAAAAATCGAAAGCCAACCCTCACTCTTGTGTTTCCCTTTTTACATGCTTTATTTTTATTATTCCTATTACTGTATATAGAAATATTATTATGAGTGTATGGAGTAATGGTGGTGGTGGTGATGGTTGATGATGATGGTGGTGGTGGTCGTGATGATTTGGATGATAATGGCGATGGTAGTATCCAAGATATCAACCAAGTGGGAATTGAGAAGCGAGACGAATTCCAACTGGCATTATTCTAGTGTTTTATTCTACTATTGCTTTTGTGTTTTTTGTCGGCATATAATATATATTACACAAAAGTAATATAATGATATGAGGATGATATTGTCAACGAGGACAAAGTTTTGTTTATTTGAGGTTGATGACGGCAAAAGTTAGTGAGTTGGTCACTCATTAACATAGCCTTCTAAAACGGCTCCCATCCATCTAAGAAAAGTTCCTGGTTCATGACCTGAATGGCAACAAATAAATAAATAAATCCTTTGCTCTACAGATAGTACAGATCATGCTCTTGCATTTTGGGTGACATTTAGTGTCTAGAGAGCTGGAGATATAGGTATACAAAATATTTATGTCCTACCCTAACTACCATCCTGGTCACCTAGCTATTTTTGTTTGGTTGTATATTGTAGACTTTGACACTCGTCACCAGCTTTATACTTTTTGGAACTAAAGGCCACAAGAGCATAACCACTTGTATACTCCTGTTTTAAAAAGCTGAAATATGAAACCTTTAAATCTTTAAAACTAGTAAAAATTTGCATGTTCGTTTTAAAACCATACGTGAGAAAGCAAATAGAATGTTTAGAATCAGTAATCGGCCATCATTGCCCTGCACTCCTATTCATATGCATGTTGTTGCTGGTTAAATGCAGATAGAAATTGTTACATGGAACAAAGACGAAGAGGTTAAGCGCTTAAAAATGCATCGATTTTTTAGAAGAGGAACTAGCTAGAAGTACATCCATACTTTTACATAGAACGTGCGTATACCGTGTACTTTTTGTTAGTGTTGAGACTTCCACCAACATATCTCACGCTCAACCCTAAAGAAATTGAGAGCAATTCCACTATCCAAAGATTTGAGGTACATTGGAGCTACAAAGCGACGTGTTGAGTATTGAAGAATATTAAGATATTTTACATAATGCATCTCTTTTTTGTGTGCACTCCAGGAGGTGTACTATGCTTTGGTAATCCTGATGATATGCAAAGAAGGAAGAGAATAAACATTTCTAGTTAAATTTATTTAAAACATGGGCAAACAGGTTGAAAAGGGGTTCTAAGGTGGTAGACGAAAAGTAAGTATCTTTCGCTCAGTTATGAAATTTCAGACAATACTTTTAGTCAGCTAATACCGTATTTTTTACGGTAAAACATTGCTATCAGTAACCCAACAAAATTAGCATACAGCACAGCAAAACCCATCAAGACTAATCACGTCAGTCGAGACTCTAGGTGGTTGACTATTTTTTGAGGATGTACATGAACTAAATAAATACCTTTAATAGTATGCAATGAGTGAGTATAGCTTCAACTGTTACTTTTATAAGCTTTAACAAGCACATACATCACGATGAGCAGCCATACTCAACTAACTAACTATATTTCAATGGGTGCTTGCTGCCTATTTAATTGACGTTATGTGGCTCACACAATTGATTTTGAACTTTAATCACATCGCGTGCAACTCTGTCTTTAAATAAACTGCTAAGCCTTCAAGACTATGTAAATATAATATAGCGATGTTACCAAAGTATCTCATTATAGCCCAAAGTTGATTAAAATGCTCAGGCTGTAACGTAAACAATTGTTGAACAACGCCATGATTGACGATACTAAAATGTTATCATAAATTGTATGAGGCTTGCCTTTTTACTCAATAAGGTGTTACCATTATATATTCTCGGAATCGCCTTCGACTCGGGGATTCCCAGCTACTACGCTAGATATTAGAGTTGGCACGTTTCTTTCAAAGTGTAATTTTCCATAATGATTTTCAGTCTTGTCGGTTGGGTTGTGACAAGCTTTTTTTCGTGTTCTGCATGCTTACGCAAACAACGCACTTAGAAATATGGAATGGAAATTGGTGCTTCAACGGTTAAAAATTGTATTAAAGTGATAAAACCTTTTCACTTTTATCAGAATGAAGCAATTCTTTTTTATATTCTGAAAACGTTCGGAAAGCTATTCCTTTCTGCGTTTCATTCGCAGGCACCAAACCATTTTCTATAATGTGATAGAGTACCACACATATTTTTTATAGTACCAATTCAACATTTTAGCATACTATATACTAATCAATTGCCTTCTTCCTGTTTTGCATTTCTTTTTTTCTTTCTGTTAATTTCTGAGCTGATTTGGTTTAAATATTCACACAAATGTGTAAATAAATATCCGGCACAAGATCCTAAGTTATTGGTCATGAAATAAAAAGTTTTTTCGGCCGTGGCCTTGTCCTTTACTTTTGTTTTACAGCCGCAATCAATTTCAAGTTCGAAATGAATTACCCATTCGGGTGGATTGGGTGCAATATAATACCCACCGATGGTGGCCACAGTACCAAACGCATAATAAGTTATACGCGCGTGTTTGTTCACTCACAAAGTAGATATGTGTTACACATGCTTACTGGACAAAATTGAGAAAAGTATGGTTTTGTTTTTGTATGCTTCAAAGCTAGATTTATTATCGCATGTAAATCTTCTGATTATTCATTTCATCACTTGAAGAATCCAAACTTGAAATGTTTTCAAAATTTTCTTCTTTCCTTAATTTTCTGTTGAAGTTGAAAGTGAGATTTGAGAAACAAAAAGTTTCATTGTGTGCCTGGCGTGGGGTAGCTAGCTTCACCAAAAGATTATAATAATTGGAACGATGACGTGTTACAATTTTATTATATTATTTGTTTCAAAGTCTGTTTTCTGTTGGATCCACACAACTGGTACGGCTGCATCCACATTCACATCCTCCTCTTGTTTCTTAGGAATTGACTTAAGCTATTTACTTTTTTGGGCATTAAACGAACCTTTTTTTCAAGTTCATGTATATTTACTCCAGGATCTTCATCCTTTTTACTCAACTCAGTTGCCTACTTACTTACGTAACAAAATACATATATATATTCACGGTCTCAAAAAGGAGAATTTGTACTTGTTCCCTTTTATTACACTGTTTTGGACACATCATGAAAAATGCCCTTGACCAATATCTCCACTTCTTATTTTCTTTTTTCTCTTGTTCTCCCACTTAACAACTTTTACGTAATCATTTACACAATGCAGCCTTAGTAATATGTATATTTGTGTAGGAACGAAGGTAAAGAGATCCCATGCATCATCATCCATTGTAACAATTTTATGCACAAGAACTAAAGGAGAGCATTATTGTGCTAACGACTAGGAACCCAATGAGTGCAGCACAAGTGTAATACAATTGCACTGCTTTTATTGAAGATCCTTTTTTTCCTTCTTCATTTTAAACCTGATATTATGCATAATAATATATATGTCAGTATTACGCTGCTCCCATTGTCAATGTCAGGGGCAAAGAGCCCAGACGAAGTCCAATAAACCATTCCCATCATTTTCTTTCCGTTTGAGAATTTGTTTATCATCATCAACAAACCTTCCTTCATCTATCTCTCCATCAAGTTGAGACTCAAACTGAAACCCATCCATTCCTATCCTTTTATCATTATCGTTCTCCTTTTTTCTCTTAAACTTCTTATGTAAATTCAGAGTCAAGTGTTGGATGATGATGTTCTCTCTTTTTTTCACATACATTATTTACTTTTGCATGGAAATTTCCGAAAACTAGTTCGATCCAGACAAAGACATGGAGGTTCAATTGCATTGGAGAAAAAGGACCCTTTTTTAAAAAAGAAAAAGATTCTCAGCCAAACAAGAAAAATTTGAGAACCCGTCCGGAGAACGTAGGATGATCATCCTTTGTTATTTCGTTTCTCATGTGGATGTGATCAACAAGCAAAGTACCTACCTGATTAAACTAAATCATATAGGGAAACTCACATGAGAATATACTTATGCATTGAAATAAGAACCGCACTTGTTAGCCGCTTTCATTTTCATTATTACATCATTGAGCATTATTGTAACTTGTCTGCCTTCACAGGAAAAGGTTACCGTGGGTAAGGAAAAGGACATCACGAAAGGATGATCAGTTTTGAGCTGTATTGAAAAATTGTTGTTTTTTTGTCAGGTTGTGCATTAGCATTTCTCACGTGAGGTTATTGTTATTATGAATATGGAAAAGAGTAAGATTTCATGGGAAAATGTTGCTGAATTGAAAAAAAAGAGAGAGTTGAAATGAGGAAGGATTAGAGATGATTTTTTTGGGGGTAAAAAGGATAGATTCTTTCATGCATTCATAAAGGGAATCACAATGAAGAGCAAAGCGTGAAGTTGACAAGGGTTTTATGTAATTTTCATTTTTACAACAAAAAAAATTCAATCCCGGCATAATATTATTATCCTTTATCCATTTACCAGATAGGATGAAGGTAATGGATTCAAAATTAACCAAAAAATGCTAATGATTATATGCAAATAATTTTACCAGCATAAATTTCACGTCGCTATATTATCCCCATTCTTGTTTGAAAGTTTTAGAAACTGATTTTTGTCGAAAAATCATTAAACCATGCATCATTGGGAAGTGCAGTCTCTGAAAATAAATCTGTAAGAAAACTAGTTACTAGTTTTACTTGGGAACGTTGAAAAACTCTCATGATGATCAGATCAGTAATATGGAGCACTGGAAGCGAACGTCGTCACATGTTTATTTGTATTATTGATGAAATTGATTGGGCTCCTTTTCGCTAGTTCCCATTACCCATTTAAATCCAGTCGTTTCCCATTGATAGTCTCTTTGAACAAACAGACAACCAAATGAGGATGATGATGACGAAAGTGCTGTGATGATTGTATTTATTTGCTTACTCGTGTTGTTTCCCTATCTACTTTTCTCTTTTATTTTCAAGTGCTTGAGCTTATATATGTATCTGGTTACAATAATAATTATTACGTTTTATAAAAAAAAAGAAGTGGAACCTTGACCCTCTCAACACGATTACAAAACACACAGACCAGACACATCGTCACTATGAATGTTGTACGTGATGATGTGTATGAATGAAGGGACATGTTTAAAGTAGCGAGGAACGCGCAATGTCATCAAAAAATACACTGCATTTATTTTCATCCCTTCTTCTGCAACTGTCACCATTTCATCAAACTTGAGCCGAATCTGATGGGATCGGATGACGATTGAAATAATGCACATAATAATAATAATGATAAGTACACAGAGTGAGCGCATTACGCAAAAGAGGTTGCGGCTGGTGTGTGTATGAATGCGTATGCACTATGGTTAGCCCACTCAAAAATAGGCTTTGAATCTCAAGTAGTAGTGTACATACAGACTCCAAAATATTGCACATGGCTAGCTACTCTTTGGACATACCTCAATTGAATTGTACAAAAGATTAGGATGAGTTGAGTGGAAAAGGATATGTTTGATCGCGTTCTACAAATGAAATCGTTTGATAACTATGGATATAATATTTCCTACATGGACACTCCACGTCCTAGAATCGAAAATACAAATTTTTATTTGTTTGTTTGTTGATTGTGTGTCTGGTCGTATTTGTGCTAACGTTTCAATAGCACCAGTTCTTACCTCAATGCGTATGTTTTCTGGCATGAGATTTCATTCAAATGTTCTCCTGCAACTGGCACACGGAAGAAGATCACGTCACATCAGATTGACTTTCGGAGATTTAAACCTGCCAAGCAATACACACACACAAGCGTTTACGCACCTGAATTATGGGATTGTTTGTGGGTATATTAATTAAGGTCTTAATGTATTGCTTTCAGAATCATGTAGATTGGTTTAGATATCGGCTGATTTTGATTAGAAAAAGCGCTCAAATGTCCAACTGATTTTGGTGTGGGTTGAGTACCCCGATTAAGATGAATGCATCTGGATTTGTCAGTCACATAAATTCGTTTAAAGGTACAACTCATTTGCCCTCAACTTTGAGTCACCTTCTTAAGCAAAACCCGAGATGGGAAAGGGAAATGAAGGAAAGAGGGGGTTGACAAGTCACGGAGCAAGTGGTAGTGGCAGTATCACAACCTCAACACAAAGAATATATTTTTTCCTCCTCTCCTTTCTTCCCTTTATTACTTCCATATGCCTCTCTCTCTCTCTCTTTCCCGGAGTTACATAAGGACATAGTGTTTTGGAGGCATTTTCTTTAATTCCAACAGCCTGTAAGTGATGGGATGTGAGTGTGTATGTCCCCTTGCTTCTTCTCCTTCATTCCAATTGAGCACCATTGTCTCATCATTTGGATTGATATGAAATCAACGTTTGGCAAGCGAAAATCCACAGAGATTATAAGAATTTTCCTATTACTCGAATGTGATGTAAGTGGCAAGGAGTATGAACATACCTCTATATATGTAGCTATACCACTAAACGAATGGAAAAGAAAGGTGATATGAACTCAATTCATGATCAGTCGAAAAACGCGTTTATTCATTCAAGCAATGCGACATATAAAGGATGGGTGACTGAAGAGCAAATAAAATTGATAAACTCCCCTCAACATCCAACATTTCCAATGTCTATGTCATTCTTGTTGCATTCTTTGGATTCATTTCTTTCTTTCTCCTTGCAAGCCTACTTTATATGTATGTACATAATATGGATTGGAAAGCAGCCTTCGGCCGGTATTGTTCTCAGGTGCCCCTTGGTTGTCTTTGGGGCTTCCACCAAATGAAATTCGTCCTAGTAGTAGTACGTATGTTTGTGTAATCGGAAGAGCAAGTAAAAGGAGAAGCAAGAAAGAGCTTGGTTCTTATCTTTCACTTGTGTCTCTAGCGACATTATATTTGTATAATATGGGGTTTGTGTCTCTGGGAAGGAACGTGCTTTCCAATTCCAACTTGCAACCCTGGATACATACATACATCTTACAAGTCAAAGAAAGAGGGAAAAATATATTCTCCGAGAAAGATTCTTTGCCTTCATTCAATCCCTTGTCATCCCATCCTTCTAATATGTAGCCAGTCACATACTTTATGTATGTATGTATGTATGTATGTAATAGTAGCATAACATAAGCAAAGGAGCCAGCTCCAGCCTCTTTCATGTCGATCCTGATCATTGATGGTGGCCCTTTTAGTAGTGGTAGTCGCAAAAGCACTAAGAAGCAACACATTCATTCCCCTTTTTATTATAATAAACAGACTTCGTCGTTTTAGACGTATGTAGTATCCATATGTGAGTTCCCCGAGAAAGAAAATATCTTTGAGAGAGCCTCAGGGAGAAAACTAACGGGGTTATACTCAGGGTTTCCATTGCATTACGGCACATTACAACACAACTCTCTACTTTCCCCCTTTTTCCTTCACATTTCTGTCACTGACTGAGATGGAGGAAGGGAGGAAAGAAAAAGAGAGGGTGGATGAGAGTGAGTAAGGATTCGTAGGATAAAACTAACTTGGAAAAGGAGAGAACTTTTACTTGTTTCTTCAGAAAAAAAAGTAGCATACAACTTTAACTCCACTTTTCTCAAGTTTTTACTCCGTTTTTATGGCTTTTTTGAGAGAAAAATGTACGTCGTTGTCCACCGGCTTCATAACATTCATCATCGCCTTCGTCTTCATGGCATCCCATTTTTGTGAGAGGTTAGGTTGTTGGCTCTGGTTTGCAGTTGTGTGCACCTTTCTCTGTAAAACTGCAACAGAGTTAAGGTCATTTTTATAGAAGATATTCTTCTTCATGTTTATTCCCCCGGAATAAAAAAATTCCCACTCTTAAGATGAAAGATAGAGCAGAGGGATTACTTGTTAAAGTGGGTTGATGGTCAGCATGCATTACTTTTTCTTTTTGAGAATTTTTATAATATTTGTGTAAACCGTTTTATTTGCTTATCTCTGAGAAAGAAAGCATCTACACTTTTTCATTCGAGTTGAGTCAATTTGTCTCCTTTTTTGTCATCCCCTAACCATCAACCCCAAACCAAAGTAGCTAAACGATTGGAAAGATTCAAAACTGGGAATTTGGGAAGAAATGAAAAAAGGAAGAAGTTGGAGATGCTAAGAAAAATACATTGAATTTCAGTGAATAGACTAAAAAAGAATGTCGTCGTGGGATGTATGGAAACTCTTTTGAGGTTTCTCAAGAGGGAATACTCGCCTTTTCTTTCTATCCAAACCACACACACACACACACACACACACTTGTTCAATAAGAGAGAGATAGTGAGATGGTTGTCAGTTGAATAATTTATTGATGAGGCGAAAAGAACAGTTTTCTATTCCATATGGGAAGTCTGCATAAACTGCACATGAATTACTCTTATTTTTCTTTTCTTTTTCATCCCTATTTTTCTCCTTTTCCAAGTTGGTATTGTTGCGGATGTGAGCTGTGATGCAATGATCAAATATCTCTTTTGCTTCTTCAACTCTCACTCACTCATTCATTCAATCGAGCATCACTTGAGAGGAACACTGCCACTATTTTGTGGTGTGGTGGCACAACTGAATGACTCAATGCTCCAAAAGTGTAAAAAGTGAATGCAAGAAATAAGAAATGTATCGGTCGGGTAAAAATTTAGAAATGACGATGCATCTATCTATATATCTATCTATCTTTCTTTCTCTTATTTATTTTTTCTTTTAGATGGGGAACTTCCAACGTCCTCTTTTCTCTTTAGCTTTGTCTAGGTCACATGAGATTGCATCAGGAAGCAGTAACCATCACTTATGCATGTTATATGCCATTGCCATTGCCACAGGGGATTTCTTCAGGGGTTTTCTAAATGCATCGGATCCGAGAAAAAGTAAGCTAGTCAAAGTAGGCTGGCATGACTTGCATTTGACTTGCTTGCTCTCCTACACCACCACCACTAACAAAACAAAGTACAAGTTAGTGTTTTTCCTGGTTCGGTTTCAGATTCCAATCTCTCTCTTTCTCGATCTACTTTTTTCCGCTTTCCAAAAAAAATAAAATCCGAAACCACTTTGCTTACTTTAGTTATTTTGAGTTACTTACGAGAATTTACCATTTAGATGGTGAGGTTTTTTTTGAGGGGAAAGGTCTTTTTCGATCGAATGGAGAAAAAAATTGGATTTTCACCAACACAAGAAAAAAAATTCTCATGTGAGTAGATCTTTGGATGGACGGGAATGGGATAAGTGAAGTGCGTTGTAGTTCTTGTATGTGTATTTAGGATTGAATGAATGAATGAGTTAGTTAGAATGCGGGTGAATACCCAGAGCGTCCAGCTCACATATTATATTATTTGCTTTTCATGGAATATATGGATGTAGGATGTGCAGCAACAGCAGACAAGTATGTATTATGAAGGACGTACGTGAACAATGATTTTCTATAAAAACATGAGAAAAGCGTGTGTATGTGTGTGGGTGCTCAAGCTGATGTGATGATACAAAGAAAGTGCTCTCAGAGTAGCACTTCCTATTCATTTCGAATTAGAATTGGAACTGCAACACAAATAAGAATTACGCCACCATCACAAAGTTTCCCTTTTCTTTACTCAAGATGCATGTCATCCACACAAAAAAAATCGTTCAATCTATTGCATCCTCGTTTAGCTGCCAAACGGAAAGAAAAACAAGGAAAATATTGAAAATAAGACTTGTTACATGTCTTGCTACTTATGATATGTATCTCGTTCATCATCATTATAAATTTTACGGATTTGGATGGAAGGCTAGCATTCATTCATTGCATTATTGGTGTCTTTTCAGTCACCATGGTAATCCCAATTAGACTGGTTTCTGAACCCAAACCTACTCATCGATCTGGCTGAATGACACGAGACCTCTTGGAAACCAAAGTAGTGACCTGACTCTGACATACAATATACCTATTCATTTCACATAACAAACAAAAAACTACTCTCACTAAGCAATCGACCTATTTCACCATAATTATGTGAATCTATCATTCTTTATCATTTTCGTTACATAAACTGTAAACTGTAAAAATGATACTAAATGTTTTAAGAGCATCCAAATCGTAACCTTTTCCAACTAAAAAAAGTAAAGATTTTTTTGATGGCTCGAATAAAAATGGGGATGAAAGAGAAAAGAATAAAAGGGAAAGTGAACATTGTATTGTATATATTGTACTCATGTGTAGGAGACATGTTAAAACAACGCTCTGCATCGGATCGTAAGAGAAGGGTGGTGAGTGAGTGAAGTGGTGGTGTGTAGTAATGGTGATAGTGGTGTGGTAGTAGTCGTGGTAGTGGTAAGTTTTTATAAAAAAAGGAGCACTATTATTATTACACACATATAAGTACAGACATACATGATTCACGCACAGCAATGCATGTGCTCTTAAGAGTTGCATTGCAT
This sequence comes from Orchesella flavescens, assembly GCA_964034955.1. NCBI lineage: Eukaryota > Metazoa > Arthropoda > Collembola > Entomobryomorpha > Orchesellidae > Orchesella > Orchesella flavescens. The sequence goes on along the minus strand of OZ035953.1, from coordinate 16,131,970 downwards.
CATTGAAGACTGGAGCTTCATTCAATTTTTTGAAGATGAAAAAAAGAAGAAGAAAAGTGTGTTCTGTTGTATGAGAGTCGCTGGAGGGATGTTATAAGCAGCTTGCAGCTAGCTCATGTGAGCTCATACTACGAAACGATCTATTTTCGGCTCTCTTGTACATATGTATGAAAACTCCATATGGGGTCTTGATACGTTAGAGCTTTAATATGATAGATAGATATAATGCTTGTTCTATAAGTAGCATATTTTTTTCTCTGATCCGTGATGCAAGATGTGACGGCACGAGTCGAGTTCACACTCACCAAGGCTTAGTGTGTGTGGAGCCTCAGCGGTTAGAAATTCCACGGCACGGGCCAATGCATACATTGCTCTAGGCGAAATGCACTTTTTTTACACTTTTTATATGTACATTAACTTAAATCATTTAATGGCATTAGATCCATCCTTATCCTTCCAAAGTAAATAGCGGCTGCTGTTTATACAGGATAAATCAGAGCATTTTTAAAATAGAGAAGCGTTGCTGGTTTGTAAAATAGTAAAGGCTACACATGTTGTGGTAGGACATGCAAACAATCTTTTTTACCTTAAGGGATTTTACCCTGTATGATTCTCAGTTTGATAAAATTTTCATCAGGAAATCCAATCCATCTAGTGCACTTCCTTCTTACGGAGATCTCCTCCGAGGCACAAAAACACTATGTTTTGGATTCTTTTTTGGTAACCAACTGAAAAAACAAAACCAAGGCACTTTGCGCATTTTATAAATTTTGAGTTGCATATTGCATTTATGGACAAGTTTCGTTCCTGCTGTTTCTCTGTTTATTTTTCCACTGACAAATGGTTGGAGTGTTGACAGGGATTTGAAATGGCATTGTTTTTATTGGAGAGGGATGAATGTCCATCCCCATATTGAGTTACACTTTTTAGTCATCACTTGTCAAAAAATATGGACATGGTAGATTATTGTTAGTACATATGTTCTTAATGCTTTTTGCTGACTTCCTAACATAATTAATTATACGCTTGATAAATATCCAACTCGGAAATGCTAGATTTTACAAGATTATTTTTAACTCTGACGGAATGCCTGAAATATTTGAAGAACGAGTGACTCATGGGGAACGCTATGGAGATTTCAACATCAGAAAAAGATTGATATTCTAGACGAGAGAAAAAAAACCAGCCACTTTATTATTCCCAGTTTTTTGCTTACGCAATCCATCCACATTACAATAAGTAATACCTTAACTTTAGTATTTTACCCTATCATTCATTTTATTTAGAAAAAAAATAAATGGAGCTAACAATAAAAATTGGGAATGAATAAAATGTGTCTGAACGATACATACATACATACATCACATCAGTTCTTTTGATTCCCAAGCGTACATTCCCAACTTTATCAAACCATCCATTCATCCCTTCCTTCCTTGCTTTTGCTTCCTCTCCTACCAACATTTTATCCTTTCTTTCATTCTTTCTTTTTCCCGTTTTTGCCGAAAAAAAGGCGACTCACAGTAATAAGTACGAGATCTCTAGACACATTCACAACACAACGATCTAACAGTGTGTGTATAAATGTATGTAGGAAGCAGAAGAGTAGAAAAAGAAAGCTCACTCGCTTGTTGGTCAAATAACACCCATAATATTATAACGGTTTGTTGACTGGTTATATCAACATCGCACCATTATCATATCCTTTCCTTCTCCAGAACAATATGCCCCTTGTAGATATATATACTTATATACCCTTCCTCATCTTTTTACCCTTACTCACCCTATCTCTACCCATCCATCCGAATGCTCACTCACTCACTCACTCATTGCTATGCCAGAGGAGAGCATAGTTACGTAATAGGCAGGCAGGCATTACATCCAATATAAAAAAGGGAAAGAGAAGAAAAAAATGCTCCATGCTTGCTTTTTGCTTACCTAACATAACAAGACCAAGACCAACCACCACCACCCTTCCACCACCGCTGATTTGAGCCAAGCCAAACCCAAGTTCAAATAAATGCATTAAAGCTCACATCGTCTTCTCCGGCTTCCATTGCATTGCCTCATCGGCATCAGTTAGTTGTATAACTGTAACAAAGCAAGGGAAAAAGGAGAGATGCGAAATGTTCAACCACTCTACTCTTGCTATACATACATACATACGTGAGTATGAATGTGTAGACAAGAATCCATTCCAGCAACGTCCATCCGTTTTTCATCATCATCATTCTCCCTTTTCCTTCTTCCTACTTTTTTCCATCTCAAAAACATGCCCTTTTATACACGGATTTTGCTTGGAAAAACTCTTTTTGCAGGGGTTGAGTTTTTTTGGGCAGAAAAAAAAAGATGAAAAAAGTGTTTCTCCTTTTCAAATACGGAACAGAATGGGAATAGCCTAGTGTCCTATGCGTAACATTACATAATGCGTATTTTGTTACGGTACGGAATTCTGTGTACATAATGCGTAGGTAGAGAGGTATGAGAATGATGGTAGGTAGTATGAAACCATGTATATTTTTAGTTGACATAAAAGATGAGTATTTATTTTTTTGTCTTTTTTGTGCGGTGCTACTTCTCCGAGATTCTCTTGTTGTCCTCACCGTCGTGTGTCCAGAGGTCCTTAACTGGTATTCTCTTTAGAAAATCCTTTCTTAACCCAGCCAATCCATCGGTCGGTTGTCGTTGTCATGTTCCTGTGGTGTGGTGTACTGGTGGCAGAGTGGTGACGTAACCTTAAGTAGCCGCTCAAGGATTTCATCTGTAAATGGAAATCCTCAGAGATTTTCTAAGATTTTGCTCCCCGCACTCTCCGCTATCTCCCTTTACTTCAAAACTATATGAATGCTGCTCATGGCTCATGGGTACTTACGAAACTTGCTAAACTTTTTTTCGGTTCAACTTTGCTGAGTAGAGAAGAAAGACGAGATTTTTATTTTGGAAAGAGAGAGACAAAAAGAAGAAGGAATTGCTTTGAAAAAAATTTGGGGAAAAGGATCCTTCAAGATGCCACAACAACTTCTCAAAAGCAAAATGCAAGCTGTATTGCATCCTCATTGTTTAAGAAATGTAGCGTAAGGCTTGCAACCCGCATCCCATTCCATTTTTACATCTTTGGTTTGAGTTGAGCTTTTTCGATTGAATGGAAATAATAAGAATAAAAAGAGTGCAAAGAATATAAATAAATAAGGCATGCGGCAACCAAGAATCCAATGTAATGTCATGTAATGCATAAATACTCCGCTCTCCGCTGCATCAGGCTTTTGCTTGTCTTCTATCCAGCCGGAGAGCTGGAGTGCAACGTTATACTTTTTTTTTTTTAGATAACCTTCCTTTTCTTCAGTTATATAAGGAGATTCATTCAACTGTGGCAAACAACACAATGGAAAGAAGTAGTAGCTACAAATCTATTCTTATTGGACTCTGGACCTCTCTGAAATAGAAACCTTAGTCTGTCAAATATTCCGTTGTAGAAAAAAATGTTGTTTTTGTCCAAATGAGCTGCTCTGAGACGGCTGTCTGTCTTGTCTTGTGTTGCCTTTAGCTGCCGCTTATTATTTTCGCTTTTTTTCTTTTTCTTCTTCCTCATCATTCTTGTAGCGTTTTTGCTCATCATTATTGTCATCTTTCATAATGTCTTGAGGATGACAGAAAAGGAAGGGGAACATTTTTTGATAAATTTGGTAAAAATATGGAATCATCTTAGAATCTAGTTAATAACTGGATGAACGCATGCTCCCATTTTTATCCATCTATTTGCTTTAAAAAACTTTTATCAACTATTGACATTGAAGTCTAAAGTCTTTATGTATGAAACAATTTCCTTGTCATTGTGGGTGGCATGGCAAGTGTCAACTGAGATTAACTCTTTCATTTTAAAAATTTATCTCATTTTGGAAAATCCGGAAAGGGTTGACTGTTTGCTTTAGATAGATAAAAATGTGATGGTTATGGTCAAACACTTTGGCGTTCTCGTCATACCTCATTGGCTGCATGCATTTGTACAAAGCTCGAAGAACAAAGTAAATCAATGCACTCAGTCTGATTATCAACTTTTAAGCCTTCCTGTCCATGTCCTCTCTCTCCTTCACAATAATTTTCACGTTGGTGCATTGCATCCAATCCACTATGCACTCGGCATTCACCACACACCACACCACGTACGATAAAGTGTTTAGAAATGATAATGATTCGAAAGTTCTTGTCTATGCATTTACGTGTTACATATTTAATATATGTACATACGTGCAGTTTTGTGACAAAAACTATGTATATATCATTTTTGGGTGTAGGATAGGGTAAGAAAGAAAAGGGTCTATTTCCAATACTTTACTCTCAACGCAATTCATAAAAGAGCTAATGTACACGTCCATATATATATTATATTATAAAGAGTATGTTCCTAGGTTGAAAATGCATCCATTTCCTCATTTCCTATAAGGTTTTTCTTTTCAACTTTGGATAATATGATGATGGTCTGGTAAAGGAGAAATGGGTTCAAGATAAAAGTTCCTGGTTATGCCGATACATGTACGCAATCCGTACATGAATGTATCTATGAACTTTATCCCATCTCTTATGATTTCACTCGTTTGTGGAAGTTAAGCTAGGTTGGGAAAAAAATTATTGGATAGGATAGGGATATAGAATAGGATTTACGAAACGTCACTGAATTCCTTTGCCCTATCTCAATGAAATGAAAAAGAAAACAAGCTTGTGCTGCTGTGTGCAGTATCTATGCAATCCCTTATATACCCCCATATATGTAATATATTGTTTCTTGCTAAGAAAGGACAAAACTCTTTTGGAGCTATGAGTGTATATGCGTATGCAACAGTGATTACAGTGTGACATTACTACTACAAACGTAATGTTACGTATGAAGGCAGGAGAAGATGATGTTGGAGAGAGATATTGGGATAGTAGTAAATCCATAGTTAGTCAGTGTTCACTCAGACCTCAACGGACTCAGTCCTCTCCCTTCTTTCATAGAGTAAATGATATATTTATTCGAGTTTGTTCACGTTTGGTGATACTGCGCTACTACTCCATAGTCACACTGATTCTTTATAACTTTGTGTTTTCTCAATTGTCAGTCAGTTAACTAATTAATTTTCTTTGAGTTGTTTTTATTAAACTGCTGAGTTTTGTTTTTAAAAAAGATTGTTTTAAAATCGTCAGTGAATTGAAATAGTAACATTGTCTTTTTTTGTGATCCAAGTTGAGAATTTCTCGCTGGAAGCATGTAAGTAGTTTGGTGACAGCAAAAGATGTTGCCAACGCTTGGCGTTGCAGCAATATGAGTACACGCACAACTGTCATTAGCACATTGACTTGACTTTACTTTACAAAAACTTTTTTTAGTCAGCGTCACCCATCATCATCAACATTATGTGCCAAACCAAGTTCTAACAAAGTGTTGTTAGCATTCTGATCTTAACCCGTTCAATCTGAAAGTCTGATTTGATCTCGTGACAAAAACAAAATAGATCTTATGTGAATCTCTACAACCAAATGAGTCTATTTTTGTATACCGGTGATTACATGCATGATATGTAAAAATATGAACAGAGTTTCAACAAATTCCTGTACTGGAAAAAAAATCTTTCAAATTTGGGTGACAGTTTGCGTGTATTCTTGTATTCTTGGAGAAGCAACTCTATTGCACGAATGTGCGGAACTGACAACGTATCAAGCACGAGTTTACAGCTTATCGAGCTTAATTCTTGATTGGAACATTTTGAGCCGAATGCTCTGTTGACACAACAAACTTATCTAACAAAACATAGCCATAAACGTGAAAGCGTCTAACAAACTAACTCATACATCCACTCACGTCGTCATAACCATTATTACCAGTGACCTGAAGAAATCTATTCATTCCATACGAAATAAGAGGAAAGAACTGAACTGAGAAACAATTTCTAGCTAGTTGAACTTAAAATAAAGTAGTCTATTATAATTCCATTAAAATTCTACTACCTCAACACACAACGCGTCGATTTTGTGTTATTAATGTTAAACGGATAATTTTTATTTTTAAAAGACTATCAAAATATACTACCTCATTGCTACTACAACCACGTTATTATTACCAGCACCAAAATTTTTACTACACTAGGATAATCATTCTACCATTAGTGCTGCTGAACGCATGCACTCCACAAATATAAACTACAACAACCAGAAAGAAATGCGGAATTAAGAAACCAAGAAAAAAAATCAGGAATCAAAGTCTGGATAGGAAGACCTCCAGCATTCTAGGACACCTTGACGGTAATTTTTTACATGAAAAAATAACTAGATTTCAATTCGATCTTGATCATTTCAGCTAATTCTTAAAAAATGCATAGCGTAATACATAATCTGCTTTTCCATACTTCTTTACGTAAAACTTGAAAAACAAGTGCGTATGACCTTTTACGTAATGCTAATGTAATGTAATGTAAAAGCTCATCTTTCTGACCTTGCTTGTCACATTACCCTTTTTCCTTTTCTTGCTACCTGTTCCTCCAATCCAATCCAAACTGTCTTTTACATAAGGTTAACAAGCTCCGATCATCTTTTATGATTGGAATGACCCAGTTGGAAAAGGGATCCTTTAAAAACAACCTGTTGTTTAAGCGCTTCACAGTTGAAAGGAAAGGGTTGCCTTTATTATGATTATTATGATGAAATGATGATATTATCTCGCATGTATGCATGTCTGGCATGAGAAAACAGGTTTTGGCGTTGAGCAGGCAGCAGTCAGGCAAGAGTTCACCCCTTTCTCATACTTTCTTTCGGTCTTTCATAACATGGCATAACAGAGCAGAAAGGAAAATAAAAGCTTTTTAGCCTTTTTTTCTCTCTCTCTCTCTAAACAACATGCTAAGAGAGCCGTCCCCATTCATATCAATTATGACACAATGTCATGTATTTTACCCCTTTCATCATCATATTATCCAGTACTCCAACCAATCATCATGGTTGAAAGGGTGTTGTTAGGGTTGTTTAGTCAAGTGGAACATGTCATTACTACAAACTTTACAAAAGTAAACAGGATCATGGTGAAAATCGGTTGTAGTCACTTTGAACAAAAAAGGGTTGAAGAGTGAAAAAGGATTCAGAACACTTTTGAGTGAGAGGTACAAACAACCCTTTTTCCATTGTGTGCATGCCTCATTTCATATTCATAAAAATTTGTTTATTATGAATACATTACATAACCATATTCTCCCCTTTGTGCTAACATGCATTATAAGCGGGGGGCTTTTCGGCATAGTTGATATAGTTTTGGAGTTTCTTTGAAAATGATAAATGAACATGACATTTTGACACTGAAATTTCAATCCTGGTTTAAAATTCCTTGAGATTGTTGACTTGAATTAAAATATTTCTTATACAAAAAAAACATTGAATGGGATCATATCATCACCGAAAACTTATTTTTAACCAAAAGTCAAGAGAGAAAGGGTCAAGAAAAAGGCTTCCTGAAGAAAAGGGTACTGTTGCTATTTTTTCTTAGAAGTCCATACGTCCATATGTGCGTACTCATCTGTTGGTCGAAAAAATAATGACATGTTGACTAGTTATTTGTTGAGTGGCTAAGGTAGTTCATCACAGTTAATGGCTAGGCATTTTACTTGTTGAGCACAAGTACAAGTAAGCAGATAAGTACACATTAGAAACATACTGTGCATGGAAACCATTAAGAAAGCGACACAAACTAACGATGAGTTGCATTGCACGACTTGTTGTATGAGCTGCTGCTCACTCACAAGTTATTATGCTCACTCAGATTCTTCATTTCTATTGGAGCAAGAGCAGTAAGGAAGTGGTAGATTTTTATGCATTTTTCTTACTTTTCTTTCAAACGAAAATAATAATATCACAAAGCCCGAACCATGCATCTCCTCTTTTTTGACTATTGTGAATTTTGTGTGTGGTGGTTTGGTTACCTAACCTCTTTCTTCCTTTTTTCCTGAAAAATAGAAGAAGAAAAACCTTCCTTTTCTTACCAGTTGCATTACTTACATATTGCATGCTGTTATCGAATAATGCATTCATAGAGGCTGTACAACACAACACTTATGCATACAAAACTGTTGCGTTGCATTGCATTGCATGCAACATATATTTTATGTGGAGCAGGCAAGGCAACAGTAGAAAAAAGGATAAAACTTCTCTTTTTCCCGAAAAAATGTGAGATAAATAATGGTCTTCTTAAATGTTCTCCATTATTATGTAATACTTGTATGCATAAATATGGAGAAAAAGAGGAGAGATGGATGACTGTGCAGGATGTTTGGATTGTGTGTAGCAAGAGGAACCAAGGCAAGGTAGGTTCCTTTTTTGCCAAAGATTTTAAGTCAGGCAAACCAAAAGCCAAAAAAGGTCTCTCTCTCTCTCTTGGTTGGACTTTACTCCCAAGTAAATAATTGTAGTTGTAGGCATCCATCCATCCCTTAAAGTTTTTACTTATGCATGGATGCAACGTTTTCTCTTCATCTTCTTTTGTGTAAAATAAGTAAAGTATTTATTCATGTATTGACGTGTGGAATGGACCTTTGGATTTTTAGTGCGTGCATAACATAAAACCCTGTACATACATACATGACCCATCACATCACAAAATTCCATCTCATCATCATCATCAGCTAATGTATCGACATTTATGTATTCAAAAGAGGTTTGAGATTTACCAAGTAGAAACCTTAAAAATATCTTTAAAAACCAAATGAATATAATTTAGGATATTGGAGATTCCTTCGTAAGGATTAATATTTACTAACGTCATCATGGATAGGCTTAAAAACCCAATTTCTCTTGTACTTTATGTGCAACAATTGAAATGCATGGAATTCTTGGAGGAAGATTCCAGAACAATATGGCCGCTTTTCTCTCCCATTGAAATATTATTTGTCTAGTCTATGCATAAAGAATCGATGAATTTTAATAAGATTTGAGAAGGCTAGTCTTCAGCTAGCTGTCACAGAATTATTAGGAATTCGCATGACAACAACGTTGAACGTAGTCAAGATAAAATAACTAAAATGTACACCGTTATGATTTTATTTGTTATTACTGTTGTTGGCGTATCATGTTTGTTTACTGCCTTTGGTAATGATCAATATAATATCTGTAACTTAATACAGAAACCACATATGTTAGCATCAAAATAACGAGCCTCATATTTTGTTTTGAATAAACTACTCTTTTGGAAAGACATAATGAATTCGTTCGTTGAATGAATGAATCGTAGGAGGTTTTCGTTTGGTAAAGAGGAAGGAAGGCCCTTTCGTTTTCAACATTATTGTTCAATCACATAAATATGATGAGGTTTGATGATGTTGCTAAAAGAAGAAGAACAAGAAGGAAGAATATAAGCTCAGTATTTTTATTTACCGTCCCCCTCACAAAAAAATATCTGTTGAACAATAATAAGATACAATGCGATGAGATGGTGGTTTTCCAGGAAAATCTTGATATTTGAAACTCTTGAGAATCTGATGAAAAACAAGGTTGATACCTTACGATAGATTACACAATGTGTTTCGTTTGAGGCTAGATAAAGTATGGTTGGATATACCCCATCTCAATTACTTTTCCCAATTTTTTAAGCTTTAACCTTAAAAAATAACGCTAGTTTCCCAATCGTCAGCTGTTATGGGCAGCTACTTTGACTGAAATATTATGCCGTTAGAAAAATATTACCTCATGAATAACGAATAACTTGAGTAGGAGTAGGGGCCATTCAAAGTATAAGTTATAAGATGGGGTTCTTTCCCAAAAAAATATATACACATACTTCGTTTGGGATATTATGTGTTCCCGACTAAATATATTAATCATTTAAACAACAAATAAATACAATTTCTAGCCCATTACTTAATTTACCAAAACAAAAGTCATTTGATATTAGTTTGCCAATTAAAATGCTTATGCGTCATTTGAAATGGAATACACATTCAACTCTTTGGATTAATATTCAAATTGATGTTACTCATAACTGTTTCGACATTCCATTCCTAGGATTCATAACAGGCTCGTATATTTCATATTTCGCAAGGGAAAATTAACGTTTGAGTCGTAACCGCGATGATGCAGTTCCATATCCTGCTTTGTAGAACGGGTAGCATCAACATCTGAATAAATTCAAAGAGTCATCGCAAAACGTTCGTTATAGACAAGAAAGTATCATGGTTTGTGCTCCGAAATTGGATGAATCAATTGAAGAATTTCGTATGCCCTACAAAAGTATGCCTTTGCGGTAAAGCTTAGTCATATGCAAAACTTTCATGTATGTTCATGTACCTTTCTGTTATAACCAAAACCTAATATTATCTTGTTTCTATTTTCATACTTAACAATTTATTTAGATACGCAGTGGGGGTTCCTATGATATAAGAACTCTTTCTCATTTGAGAAGCGAACTTAAATAGCATCCAAGCAGCTGCAACATGATCTTTGTTTTTTGTTGTTTAAAGCATGAACACAAAATTAGTGATAAGAAAAGGGACATTCAGAGCAGAGGTTGTAGATTAAACTTCAAAGTTAAAATTTTTGAGTAATGAGTCCATATGTAGAATTTTTAAGGAATGAGTTCATCCCATATTTTGCATAATATTGTTTTGAACATACTAAACTCCATTGAATTAACTTGCCTTCATAAGCTTTAATGAAGTCATGATTTCATAACATTATCTACTTAAACATGTGCATACTTTCTTCCCCTGTTTAATGAAACCTACTGGATTTTTATCACACAATGAGGTTTTTCGAAGTGCGTAACTCAAAACTGTAGGATGCCTTTTGCCTTCATTGCGAGTTAGAAGGCGGTTTTAAATCATGTAATTCCGTAAGGGTATCATCAAACGCATAAAATTCAAGTTCAAGTCCAGCCTCAGCATTGTCATTGTCATTGGCATTGTTATTCAATTTCTTTCTGGAGGAATAGGGAGACATTTTTGTGAGCAAAAGGCAATAAAAATTTGTACTTGTACCCTTCTTCGTTCACTCGAAAGTAATCTTTCAATGTTGCAACATTACTATGCAGCAACATTATACAATATAATAAAAGGCTTACTCAAGTCCTTCTACAGCAGAGCTATATCCTCATCCTCCCGATAGAATGAAATATGTGTCATACCATACCAACAACACCATTTCCCCAATCTCATGAGGACTTTGAGGATGATGATCACCAGCATCATCATCAACCTTTTTCCGTTTCATTTCAGTTTGGTTCAGTGTGAGAGAGTGTTTAACAAGTTGTCTCTCTCTTCCGTCTTTCCTTCTTCCTGATTCTATCCAGTCCACTAAATCTCGAATCATTAACGCTTTACTACTCCCTTCAAACCAATTGTTATTAGTGCCATTATTTTCATTTTTGAAGCGTGCTTTGGTTCTGTTCCCAATTCACTCCCTTTTGTGTTGTCTGAGGAGAGAACTATCATAAAAATTATTACTCCCTGGATCTTGATTGAGCATCTACTAACTTTCTTTAGTTGTGTTATTATTCTCATTCATTCTGTTGGGGTATTGTAAGACTCCTGTCGCAAGTCGTCTATCTACACTACGTAGCATTTCCTCAGTAAGTTTAGAAAGCATGCTTGTTGCTATTATTATTGCATTGTTCTTGTGGATGAGTAACTAACAACGTAGAGGATTTTTCCTTGAGAACAATGAGTGAATTTTATAGATGCAAAATCTTTAATGGGGTTACTCTCGCTGGAAAACATTTTGGAAGGAAATTTAATAGAATTGTTGGAATTCATTATTTGCCTTAGGTGCGGCTAGCTGGCTTATCACCCATCAACCAAATCCAAGGCCTGATTCCTGTCAATCCATCAACCTAGAGGAGAGCTTAGGAAGAAAGCGGAATTGATTCTATTTTGAGCAAGAAACCTATAGAGAGGCGTGATGAAGGAGCACGGAGATAAATGTTCAACGACAACACGAGGGCTTCCACCAAGTGCCCACATTTCATCAGATAAGCTAATTCGTGATCAAGAGCTTCGGCACTTGGTGACATCCAGCATTCCATCACCACCCTATGCTGGATTGTCCCTGATTAATGCTCAAGCAGCTCTCACAGTCTTTGGAGATCCAATCTACTCTTCCCATCTGTTTGCGAGCTTAGCAGCGAACAATGCAAATGTTCGATTCCAGCTCCCAATTCCAATTCCAATGGCACTCCAACCTTCTGCTAATTCACATCCTCATCATCATCAACACCATCAAGGCCATATGTTTCATCCGTTGGCTGGTGCTACCGTACCAGGATTTGCGGGTATACCTGGTGCCACCGTGCCAAGCCAGGCACAACTAGATATCTTGTCATCCTGGGTTAATGAGCAGGCACGAAAAGATGATCAAAAGATTACCTCAACAACCCCAACAACCAACGGAAGCGTCACCACCACCAACAACAAAATTAGCAGCAGCAATAAGTCAAAACGAAGTAATAATGATGTTGATAGTAAAAACAAGAGAAATTCCGCTAAAACCAATCTCCCCAAGCAGAAGCGGAGTGCTAATGGGAACGGGAATTTGTCTGTAACCAAAACAAATCGAAAGAACAAGACTGGTCGTAATAATAATGGAGCTATCATATCATCCGAAAATGAGTTGTCCACAAAGAAAGAAAAGTTTGAGAGAAATGTTCCTGAGCCCATGAATATCCACGAGTCAATTATACAACCACTCATCTTGCCCTTAGACAAGAGTCCAATTGGTAGCATTCGAATGGATGTAAGTCAGTCTCCCACAACAAAGTCTGAGAAGCTCATTGCAAATCTTAATGGCAGAGCGGAAAGTCCTCCTTCAATAAACAACAACAATAATCATCACAATAATGGAGTGAGCAAGAATGGGATTCAAACTAGCCCAGGAAGTAACGGACCAAGGGATAAAGTTTTCACTTGTCCCACATGCAATCGCTGTTTTGGCTACAAGCACGTTCTTCAAAATCATGAGCGTACGCATACCGGCGAGAAGCCATTTGAATGCACCATCTGCATGAAAAAGTTTACTCGTGACCACCACCTCAAAACTCACATGAGGTTGCATACTGGAGAAAAACCATACCAATGTACTCACTGTGACAGGCAGTTTGTTCAAGTAGCCAACCTCCGTCGTCACCTGAGGGTCCATACTGGAGAGCGTCCATACGCTTGTGAGCTCTGCTCCTCTCGCTTCTCCGACTCCAATCAGCTCAAGGCCCATATGCTCATTCATAAAGGTGAGAAACCATATTCTTGTACTGAATGTGGTGGGCAGTATCGCCGTCGTCACCATCTTGCTCATCACAAATGTGTAGAGGATGGAAATAATAAGAGGCTAGTTTTTCATCCTCCTTCTTCATCCTCTCCAGATACGTCACCTCCTCAACTCACACCAGGAAATGGGGCAGACACACTCAGCGTCAGTAGCGGGAATGGGAGCATTGGTGGTAAACGAGGACGAAAGTGTCGGGAGACGAGACGCATTATTCGCATGGAAAGCGTGCCCGCTTCCGCTGTCACCACGATCAATCCCTTGACATACCTAGCGGACTCTGTGGTTCCGGAGCAAACGGTTCCAGAAGATTTGTCAATGGGGGGAGGCGGCCCAATAAGAAGTCGAAACTATAGTGGAAGCAGTTCCAGTGTGACGGCCAGCTCACCAAGCCCAAGAAGTGGGGTTTCTCACAGCTCCTTCATCTCAAGACCTTATTGCTTTTCAAATACAAGCTCTGAAACGCCAGACTTGTACAGTGATGAAGATAGGGCTGTGGACAGCAGCACTAATGGTAAGAATGAGTCATCATCCGATGACATTCTATCCCCATCCCATGAGTAGTATAACGTGAAAAAGCAATGCCATAATATACAGTAATAGTAGTAGTTTATAAAAACTCATCGAGCGTATAAATCATCAGCAAATGGATTTAAAGTATGTGTGTAACTCATCTACCTCAAAATATACTAGTATGTAAAAAAATATGAAGAAGAGGAACAGAAAATTTTTTCTCATCTTCAAATCCGTCTTTGTTCAAGACTGCATAAAATAATATTTACGAAGAAGAGACTTTCAACGGACAACAAATCAACAGAAAGCTAGTTATTGCATAATATATATATATATTTTTTATGTGAGTTAAGTTTACTTTCAACTGATCAACAACAACTACTATTGTAAAATTTAAGCTTCATTTCATTTCTCACCTATTTTCCAACCTTTTTAACAATCTCATCATCTCCATATTTCATTCGGAAAAAAATGTGGCCCAAAAGATATAAACAAAAGATTGTCATTCAAAAAACAAACAAAGTCTGTAAAACAAATTTTTAAATTGCTCAAATTCGTAAGAAAAAAGATAAAAAGTATTTAATTTTTCACATCCCAACAATTTTTCATAATAGCTGTAAAGAGAGAAAGAAAGGTAGTTGTTTAGCTTGTGAATGAGTAATTAACTCTATATAAACACAGTTGTGAGAAATGAACCCGGTTAAAATGCCAATTTGGAAGGCTGCATAAAAAAATGTGGTTTTTCTAAGTTGGTATTAAATGCAAACCTCAACAATCGTGAAATAGTTTTATGAACAAACTTAATGTAGGAGTAGCTCTATAGCAAATTTTAAAAAAGTAATCAAACTTGATAAAATGATGAGTACATGATTTGTGTATCTTATCCCGGTGTCAAAGTGAACTTGATAGAGTTAAGAAAGAGTATGGAAGAAAGAAAAGTTAGATTTTTTTGATGAAGAATAATAGCTATCAATATCAATATAAGAAATATAAATACTTACCATGGGAACATTTTTATACTCAACAATTTTCATCACATTCCTTACATCTAACCTATCCATACTACTATATTGCTGTAATCTTTTAGACTTTTCCCATTTTCTATGTATCCCTGTTGTCCAACATCTTTCCCTTGACCTTATCCTCTTTCCTCATCTATTACTTGTATTACTCATACATTATAATAAGTAGAACAGTAAGAAATAAATTTACGAGTCCAATCGCAATCTAATCCGAAAAATCAGTTGAAGTTCAAAGATCGAAAATACTCACATATCTTCTGTGTCTTTGAGCTCAACTGATTTTGTCAAATGTAACGGATTACGGGTATATAATCTAAGTGTAATAGTAACTTAATGTAAGCAACGGTTAACAAAAACAATTAAGGCAAAAAAGATTTATATATATAAATATATTTCATCTTTAGTCTGATAATATGATGCTAATATAATATGAAAAGGTTTTTTTGGAAGTTGATTGAAAAAGAAACGAACAGTTCCTGTGCGAGTACATCATGCTTAAAAATATATACTATTAGCTATTATGTACATATTTATATTATATATATTTATCAATACTATTAATTATGTATATCTCCGGTGATATTAAGAAGTTGAAGAAAAAAAGAAATCACGGGCGAAACGGGTACACTACTTTCTTGCTGAACAATATGTAAAAATGTTGGGAGGCAGAAAGATCGTTCTGAATTCGAAAAGTTTAACATATTATATATATATATATACTTAGTATAGTTAGTTAATAGTTTCACGCTGTTGCTGTACATAACGCAAGTAAATTCATGCCTTTTTTAGTTCTTTTAGGCCGATACGAAAAAGCCCAAGTAGCTGAGATATTTGTGAAAAGGTTTTAGTATCAGGATGAGAGACCCCGGTTATTAGTTTGAATTGTTTCAACAATTTTCCTTTTTTTTTGTGTTTCACATTAATTATGGAAAACGTTAACATTTCATTTTAAGTTTCTCTGTAATTTCCTGCTATACATATATTATATTATTATTATTATCTTAAGTGATTTTTTTGCTTGGTGATGTTGTTATCAATGAAACTATTACGTTACCTATGTAACTACCTCAAAAGAAATATTATTATTATGATAATGATGATGAAGCGCAAAGTCGTTTCACCATTTTGTTACAAACGTCGTTGTCCAATATGTACCTTTGGTATTATAATTAATTACAAGTCCGGTATTTTTTACACACAACAAAAATTGTGATGAAAACAAAAAATATTAAACATCAACGTTTCATAAATTATGTTTTTGCTATACATTATTACTTATGTATAATTTTCGCTGTACCGGTATGTATTCCAGTGTGCTTAATATAAAAAAACTAAAAAAAATATACAAAAAAATATATATATGAAAATGACAAAAGTAGTTGTCAAACCAGCAACCTCAAAATAGTCTGTTAAGAACGTGATGGTGATTTTGATACGGGTTTTGTATTTCCTCTTAAAAACAGGAGATACTCATTAGTTTGTAAGGAAATAGTAGATAAGTCTTAATGTAAGAAGAAAAAAATAATTAAGGCATATGCATATTCTGTAATTAAGAGATCCAAACGAGGATGGATGATGAAAGGAAAAGTAGCATAGTAAATTTTATTTCTTTACATGTAAAAGAAGATACAATTGTCACATGTATATCATTATGAATTGCAATGGTACCTTTTGTGAAACTTGAAGTTCCTCATGAAACAATTATATAATCTAAGCTACTACTTGACTTAGGGCAGCAAATGAGTCTACTTTAATATACAAAGGATGAAGGAATGGCATCACTAATATTAGGAATAAATTTTCGTTTTGTAATTCGTGGGAGTAACTACGTTTGTGTCTAAGATAAAGTAGGGCATTAGCAAAACGACGAGGATGATTAAAATTATGAGTTTGTGAAGATGATAATTATCCCATGCCAGACGAATAATTATTTTTAGGAGAATAATTGCTACCATCATCATAAAAAGCTCTCGATTTGGATTTAAATGCTTACAAATATTTATATGTATTTGTATGTGAGATGTTTGTATGTACAATGTATGTTGTTGTGTGCATAAAACAAAGTCATACTTTTTATTACGGGTTAAAAAATTTGTCAGTTGCAACTAGCACCACACTACGCTACGCATTTATGCATACATATATAAACATTTGATATTATGTTAGGTTCTACAATAAGTGAAAAATTGTAATATGAATGAAGTTACCATATTTATCTTATAACCTCTAAATTGTTTTTTAGAGTATTAGTATACGTTTTTCCACCGGATATATTCAACCTATCGCTCTTACCATGCCATATTATATTACGTATTTAATATGTAAGGAATAAATATTATATTAATGTAGCATTATTAGGATTCTAATCATGGTAAATGTTTGAAAAAAAATATGTTAGATTGGTGTTTGGGTGAGGGTGGGAAAGGAGATGTCTTGAGCCCATCATAGTTCTTACTATATATTATTCTCTTTGTGTCAGTAAAAAAAATATATACAATTTTTATGCTGTTTATTGTATTGTTCTTGTTCTCATCATGTCATGCCATGTCAATGTTCTCGCTTCTTTGATGTCAGATGAAATCTAATTTTAGCTGAAATGTTCTTGACGTGAATCTTTGTGTATTTGTGGAAAAATAAATACAGACGGATTTTCCCTCGTTTATTGATTAAAAATGTGTATCATCGGCCTCGGCCTCTACATTTATTTTACTCAAGCATAATTCAAGTTTTGGATTTTTTTCATAAGAATAGCGGGGACTTCATCTGCTACGTAATTCACTTCATATGTAACCATGGAAGCGTGCACATTGCTACTGCAGCATAATATAAATCTATATGTTGTTGCAGTTCATTCATTGATAGCATAATAGCGGAGGGACCCGATGAAACAGATTTATAAAAAAATGGTAGGAATTTTCATGAAAGAGGGTAAAAAAAATCTTGACTGGATCCAATGAAATAGAAAGGAGATGAAATGAAGGTTTCACGACTGAGTGAGCAAGGATGAAAGAATAATCACTGTGACAAGAGGTTGAGAAACGGACCAACATATTAAATGCGAAACATGCATGATTGAGCAAAAGGGAAAGTTTGATCGTGAAAATGGTATGCAAACACGGAACTACCAGAAATCCGTCAAATATATGTAATGGATTGAATGAATGAATTACTACAACCAATAACCTATGCAATGCAATGTTCTAACCAATGCAAGAAGACCCTGACTAAATATTACAGACTGCTGTTTTCTTCCGGAAGATATATCATATCATAGCGCAGTTAATTAAATAAAATTCCTAAATAAATTAGTTCACACTTCTGCAACGAAAATTATTAAATCTCGACTTCATTTGGCTAATGATTGCCTGCCTCTGCTTTCTCCTCCTAACTATTTTGCAGCTTCCACAATAACTTTCTATGACGCTGTTTTTAATATGTTTTGGCCCAATTAATTATAAACGATGATACGATGCAAATCATGAACTTGAGTACCAGCTTAGAAAATTCTACATTTGCACAACACAGCAGCATAACGTTTAGTAATATTTTTATTGTTCAATAACTAAAGTTACATAAAAAGAAACTCACCGTAACAGTCAAAACTTAACCAGTACATGATTTATTTGCTCCAGTAAAAACTTTCTGCATCCCGTTTCCAGGATAGCACAGAGTCCGCTCATAAATTTAAATCACTGTACTTACGTCTACTTATTAACTTAAATCTAGAATAAGTGTATGTTTAACAAATGGTAGTAAAACTTCTATACAATCAGACCAGGAGATGCATTGATGTTTTGTTTTGGCTATGACCTCCCAAAAAATGTGACAACTATAAAATGATTGTGGTTGTACCATAAAGTTAAAAATACGTTGATATATGCGAAATAGATGTAGGCCTTCGGCATTACCAAAATCTTAAACCTAAAGTCATTTATATTTTATCTACTCTACTAAACATCAAACACCTTCTCTTTTCCTTGTACTAGTAACAAACTTTAACTTATTTTCTAGCAAGTCTTGAGCTTTTATTTGGTTGAGTCATGTGCTGCGATTGGTGTAACTTACTTATGCCACCTATTTTTTGGCCACTTTAGTACGTTTCACTTGCTTGACCTCTCTAGTCTTTTTAGTATTGGTCATTTTAGTACGTTTCATTTGCTTGGCCTCTCTGGTCTTCTGAATTTTGGCCATTCGCACTTGGCAGGGCATTGAGTGTCGATCCGCATCTTTTTTAGCTACAAACCTTGTAAGACAATGAGGACAGGGAAAACGCCGTACACCTGAAGACAAGAAAAATTAAGCATTACAAATAAATCCTAACTTTGCCTACACCGGATAAAATAAGGATCGCATGTGATAAAAACAAATCTTATAGTTTCGCTTACCATTGTGTCTGTTAAGGTGTTCCTTCAAGATGGCCCACGATGTTAATTTTTTTTTGCACATGTGGCAACGGTAACGGCGTTCACCTGTATGTACCTGATTATGTGTCTTTAGCTGCCAAGGGGCAGCGAAGCTCATGGGACATACCTCGCATTGATGGGGCTTTATACCTTCATGAACGCCCGTCACATGACGCTGCAAGGAGTCCTTCCTATTAAAGACCTTTCCACAGATATGGCATTCAAAAGGCCGCTCATTTGAGTGTTTACAACTCAAGTGGCGGCAACATTTACCCTTCGTAGAAAACACCTTACCACATGGAGCACATTTGAAAGTCTTTGTGCCACCTCGGTTTTGGATTATCACCGAGGGTTTTTTATTCTTGATTTGGCTGCGTACAGGCATGCTCTTCTTAACGATGGTAGTGGTCGCCCCTTTGGGAACCGATACAGGCATCTTTCTCTTTAGCTCTTTCTTCTTGTGGTCAACAGTTACCGATCGGGTCTTCACTTTATTTGTAACTGACCGGGTTGTCACTCCATCTAGCTTTTTTCCCTTTCCTTCATTAGCAACCTGTTGGGCCTTCATCCTATCTAGCTCCTTCTTCTTTTCGTCACTGGTGACCGACCGGGTTCGAATTCTCTGTTGCACCTTGCCCTTGTCCTCCTCAAGGGGTAAAGATCCATCATTTAGATTCATTAAAGAATCTGAACCCAAAAAAAGGAATTGATGACTCAGAGTATAATTAATGCGAATAACAAAATAGTAAATAGCCTTTTATTTTATGGAACCTTGATTTTGTAGCTCATCTTCCCCTTGCTCCTCCAAATCACTTGAAATTTCTTGGTCCTGTCTTTCCCCCTCTTGAAATTGTTCCTCCTGTAATAACCCTTCTTCCAATCCACTAGAAATTTCCCCAGTAGTTGGGTCTAGAGTTGGCGTCTTTGGTGAAGAAGGTACACTAAAGGGAGAATACCGAGGAGTCGGCACGGATTCATCATCTGAATCAAAATCTAAAAAGAGAACATTCAGTTACAAATCCACAAAGCTATAATTTAAGTAACTAAATGAGAGTAAATATTTACCTAAATCTTGATCATCCGACTCCTCTGTTGTTTCCTCCACCTTATCAGAAGCATCCTGATTCACAGTTTCGTCTGCCCGACGAGGTACCCCACGGACAAATGCTTCTTCCATGTCATTCAAAATTTCACTGTTTCCAAGTTCAAACGGTGCATCCAAACCCAATTTAATTTTACAGCGCCCGTTTTCATTGGAAGAACAGAGAAAAAATATCTCGACACCTCCCTAAAACGTGGAAACTCTTATGTTAATATGATGTGAGTAACACATTAGTGATGAATGTATTTATATTAAACTACAAACGTAATTCTATATATTTAAAAAATGAACGACTTAAGTACCATGCAAGGCTGCCAAATCCCATTGTTGGCCACGACATTATGTTGTTGACCTGCTTCCGGTGACACTTGTTGATGACAATTATCTTGTTGACCGTTCCTCTCCTTTGAATAATATTTGAAAATAGAAAGTGACAGTCAAAATTTCAAGAATGAAATGATGCTTCATATCTAGTTATGAACATCTCTTTTACAACTTACCTGAAATGGTGACACAGAGTCCATTTGGTAGATTTCAAATTGATAAGTAATCAAAAGTAAAATTCCAAGCAAATATATTTTCTCCTTCTAATGTATACCACAAGATACTCAGCTCAAGGGAAACACCAACTTTGTATTGTATAGTAAAAGGAGTTTATGTAATTATATTTTTAATATTTGACAAGTCGACTTAATGGACTTGATTTTAATGATTCTTAGTTCCTCGCATTAAATACTGCAACTTTCATTCAACAAGGAAGTCTTTGATTACGTACTCTAAAATTGTTAATTGTCTTGATAACGAGTTTTGGTTTGGTAGCACCTTCACTCATCACATAAAACACTTGTTCATTTCTGGAAGTGAGGTGGCATAAAAATTTCCGTGGCTCGATTGTGTTATAAAGAAAATGTCAACACGAAGAAGGAGAAGAATTTCTTACACCAACCATAGGACAGGATTACACTGATGAAGTGGGACGAGTACAATGTACATAACTGTTACATGTGTAAAACATTGTATAGTATGCTCTTTCGGTTTTTGATCTACGCTATTGTATAAATATTAATCAACCAAACTATTATGCATAAAATAATGCCAGGCTCCAGAGATATAATGTTATGGAGGGCGCTCTTTTAAAAACCATTTGATTGATGGCTTGCTTTACTGCTATCTTTCTTTCTATCGAGTTCCTCAAAAAAATTAGGAATTACTCTTTCCTTCTCACCACGCACTCTTATCGTAGCAACTAGATATATAGATCTGATCTTTAGATGTCGAGTAGCTGCTTTTCATGCAAATTGGTAATGCAAACCCCCGTTGACATTCTGTACGGAAATTACCAAGCATACCACTTATTGTACAATATATAGATCCTTGACAACGAAATTCAATACATTTGGAAATATATTTTTGCTTTGTTTATCAACATGATTATAAAACAGATCCAATGACTGAAGATTCTCATTATTTTCTGAACAAGTTTCATCATTGAACTTTCACAAGAACTTCCATTGCATCTGAATTAAGAAATAAAGCCTTGTAAGTTTTATGTACAAGGTAGCAAGATGCCCCAACCCAAGTCTTAAGTACAACATGGCATCGGTGGCTATGATATGATCAACTCTTCTTCATGCAATTACCAGGTATCAGATTGATTACTCAATAATATTTGTATACAAGTAAAACAAAATGTTGTGTAAATTTCAAGGTGCAAATATGAAATGAGAAATAAATGAATTTTTGTACACATGTTATTTTTAGTTTCCTGTAAGTATCAAACTGGATATAGGAAATATACCCATCCAAAAGTATTTTTATTTTTATTAATTACGTTTAATTTTTCCTCTTTGAAAAGTATAGCTCTTTTCTTCATTGATTTTTTACTTTTTTGGCTTTTCATTTTTGATGTTATATTTTTTTGTTTCGATACTGTGTTTTTTTCTCTTTTCTTGTTTTTCTTTCATTTAAAACGACTGTTCCTCCTCAATTAATTTTGAGGGCAGTACAAGAATGGTTAAAACAGTTTGTTGATCTTTTGATATACATATACATTTTCAGAAGTGATACATAACATAATAATTATACTTATATATATAATGATGATGATAATAATAATAATAGCTAAAATTCATTCATTTGCAACATTTTAAATTCGTTTTCGAATCCTAAATACATACATATACATAATAATATTACACAGGTTGTATATCTTCTAACAGGCAGAAAAAAACAAGAATTCTTCCTTTTTCTCAATAAGATAGAATAAGTATTTATCTCTAGTTTAGTATAATGTGTATGTAATAATAATATATGTATGTGGCTGCTTGGTTATAGATATTACATAATAATATATTATTAATTAAACAATGTTTCCTTGGAAACGTTGACATATTACATAACAATTAATAACATTTCTTTGCTTTAAGTAACTCAAAAAACAGTTAAGCGCGGAACCAGTGTTATAAATCTTCCTTGTTTTTTATCATGTAATAATCATATATCTATATATTATTCAGCACTTTAACATGTAGTGTTGCTTTCTTAGTAAAACATTTTTTGTTGAAATTCATTTTAAAATCTGTTGTAACCATCTATCTATCTATTATACTTTTTAAGTATGGGTATTTAGTTTAAATGTAAATCTATATCATCAGCATCATCATCTCCATTCAATCAACCTAAAATATTATATAATATACGATTCTTTATATAATTCAAGATTTGAGTCCTTCCTTCATTCTACCCTTTTCATAATAACAATATAATATATTATCTCTGTACTTTTTTGTGTTTTTTTTTGCAACATGCATTTCTCTTTTTTTTCTACGACTGTTTTTGTGGTCTGTATGAACTTGTACAGTACAGTACATAATATATTATAATATATTTTTTTATATACGTGGATGATACAAGAATAGTAAATATAGTTGGATTGATTTTTTTGATTGGATTGGTGTTCATCTGGATATAGATTATATATATAATTATATATATACTAATTTTTAGTTATAGTTTGCAAGTTGCACACATTTTTTTGTTGATTTAAAATAATAAGACTAAACCGATAACAAAACGCTCACTGTCTGTGCTCTACTTGTACAGTTGCTCTGAGAGTTTGAGAGAAACGGGCTCGTCGATTTTTTTTCAAACAACTATCGTCTCCAACTACGGTCTTCATCATCTTCATCGTCATCTTCACCCGTTAGCATGATCTCACTATTTAGTATATCGCCAAGCTATACGCATTTGGGAAAAAAGTAGGGAACGTCATATTTCAATATTCTGACTAAATAAATGCACATAAATTATAGTGGTTTGACTAGTAATAGACGTAGGTATTAATAGTAATTAATTAGCGACAGGCTTAGAGTTATAGGACAGAAGCGGATAGTATGAGTCACTACAATTATTTTGTATCTACGCATTCCAAATATGTACAAGAGGAGAGCAGCCTTCTGAGAAGAAGAAAAGAAATAAAAATAATTGAAAAAAATAAAAACAAAATCAAACCTCTTCCTCGTCTTCATCTAAGGAGGCACTAGTCTCTAGATCGTCATGGTGTGATGTCTCCCCATTGTTGGAGGTTTCAGCTTGAAGTAACTTTACGTCTGGGTTGCTCTCGGTTACCCACTCAAGCGTTAGCTTGGACTCCTCAAACATTTGCCCGTTGGTCATTGCAACCTCTGCACTTTTACGGTTCTCGTACTCCACGATCATCACGGGTACTGTGCTATCCGACTCGTAATCTCGAATTAGCCCAAAAACCTATAATTTCAAATATTGTAATCATTCAAGTAATAGGGAAGTCCAATAGTGTATACTTTTAATAGTTAAATATAAAACAGTTGAGGTGTAGTACGAGCACGTACCGAAAAGTGGCCTAGAAGTTCTGGCATCTTTGTTGCGGGGCAACCCGTGACTCGAATTTTGGTGGGGCGACGATCAACACTTCTTAGTGCACGAAGACGTCCCCTTCTGTGTTAAAATTAAATTTAAAGTTTGTATTTTCTCGTCGATTTAAATCATGCAATTCTGATTAGCTAAAACAATGTGTACACTTACCCTCGAATTATTCCACCTCGACCTCTGAATCCACCACGTCCTGCACCCCTGAATGTACCTCGGCCGCCACCACCTCCGCCTCGAATACCAATAAGCCCTAGTGACTTTGCACGAGCTCTCAGCTCCGTTACCTTCTTTTGAAGATCAACCGTGTCCCCTCCTTGCTGCTCTCTGTTATAAAGATCCAATTCCGCATCCAGCATTTCCTTTTGGGCCTAAAATAAGAGGTAGCGGTAGGTAGAATTAGTAATGGAACATTTAAAAATGCAAATGAAACGAAAAAAGATAGGAAATCATAAATTCAAATACCTCTTCTTTGCTTTTAAGCTGCGGTTGCTTCGGAACATTAGGATTGGAGTCATCCAGGTCCTTCTTAATCTTCTCCACGTTTTCTTGAAGGTTCTTGATTAGATTCAATAGACTCTCCTTTTCCTCTGGCTTCATTTTGTCCTTGCCTTGGTCATATTTGGCAATGAGCTTCTTTTGCTGCTGGATTTGCTCATCCATCATGACTTGGTAACGTTGTCTCAAGTCATTTGACATTCTCAATACTTCTTGCTTCTTTGCCTCTTGCAACTTTTTCAAATTTTCTTGGGCAGCTAAAAGCTCTTGACTTTTCCTAATTGCTTCCACAGCCTACAAGTTTTGGTTGAAATGAAAGTTTTATAGACAGGGTTTTTATATTAATTTTTTAAAAACTCTACTCATTAAACAGTTTTAAAATTCAAACCTGTAACTTTTCCTGCGGCGTTTCCACTTTCTTAGCAAGGAGAGCGTTATTGTACACCGTTTTTGTAAGATTGTTACCAGAGATAAGTATTTTTTCATGTTCGTGGCGACGCTCATCATTGGGATCCTGTTGTTGAGCTCCCAAACGATCCTTAACTGGGATACGGGGAGGATTAGATAGTTCGGCTTCCTCTTCGTTTTCCTTTTATAAAGAATAAGATCAAAATGCAGTTAGCATAAAGGTACTAACATAAAGACTATAATGTGAAAGGGTTAAAGCTCTAACCTTCTCCTTGTTGTGCCAAAACACACGAATAAACCGATTGTTAAGAACTGCTTCAGTCGACCTGTACGCCAGCTGAGCCTCAGCTGGAGAGCTAAACGTAACAAGGGCTGCCTCGGGATCGTTATCGTAGTTAATCTGGATATTGATAATTTTTCCAAACCGAATGAAGTGACTATTCAAATCCATGATAGTGTTTTGTTCCCTTGGGATTTTGCGAACTTCCAAAGAACAATTTGTATAATTTCGTGGTGGTTTAGCACCAAGACGTCCATGGTCAAAGCCTCCACGACCTCGTCCTCGCATACCATGAACACCTCTCATTGGATGCATTTGCATTGGTGACATTTGCGGATGAGGTCCGCGTAAGTCACCCATCACAGGAACGGCTGGTGGTACACCAACGACAGGTACACTGATAAGCTGCCGTTGGCCTGGAACCGGATATGGTCCCATAGCTTGAGGACGCAATAGTAATCCTCCACGACCCCTCGCTAAATACATCATCAAAATTTGTGTTACTACTGCAAAATTTATTTGAAATACATGTGGGGAGTGCCCAGAGGACTTCCATTATCTCATTACAATAATAATTATGTACCTAAATGTCGTGGTCTAAATGGTGGTGCTCCAGGACCCCATCCAACTGGAGCTTCGATTGAGGGACTATCGGGGTAATATTCACCTAGTAAAAATAATAGTTTCAATTATGGCCATTGTCATTAAATCATTAATATCCCAAAAATACACTTTCAGTCAAAAATTGCATACCTATAATAGCTGGTCTCACAAGGGGAGCTGTGTAACCAGGACCGCCTCCAGGTACAATTCCTCTAGCTCCATAGTTTCCTGCACCTCCCGAAGGAGGAACCACTATATCCTCTAAAACAACAGGGTCCTTACCATGGTCAAATGGGCATAGCTCACCACGCATGCAAAGTCCTTTCTCTGTAAAAAAAAAAATATTGAAAAATTAATCAATACAAATAATACATATATGATGCTACCAGATATGCTGCAGCTTTGTGATCATAACTCACCATCAAAATCCCTGCACCGGTTTCCAGTGACACCAGGTGCTTGAGGAACTGCATTGTAACCAGGTTCTGTTAAACAAATTTTAAAACCATCATATGTTTGCACACAAATCAGGCTGATTAAGACAAATAAACCATGGTAATGGCCCGTTTGCAAAAAAATACATTACTCACTCATATCAGAATTTTCTGATGGTGGTGGTGCTCCTGGTCGAACAACGACACTTTGCACTAGAGGTTTGTCAGACATTTCCTTAATATTCATATCCTGATCCGAATGAGCTAACGGAAGAGGCAAGAGAGAATCCTTTTTGTCCTTCGCAGGTGACCGTGAACGGGACCGGGACCTAGAGCGATCCCTGGCAATGGGAGAACGAGATCTTGAACGGCTGGAATTAAATGGACGACGATACCTGGGAGGCGTTCGACTACGATTACGTGGGGAAGCAGACCGATTTCTGATAGGTGACCTTGATCGCCTATAATAAGTAATTAAAAAAACATTAAAAATTTACTTTGGCAATCTTCGTTGTCTCATCTAGCATTATATTGAGGCAAAAAAATAATTACGCAATTGGTAGTAAATAAAATAATATGTTACCTTCTATCCCAAACATCTCTTTCGTAACGCCGTGGAGGAGGAGATTTTCTTGGTCTATGACGGAGTCGCTCATTGCGATCTCTGTCCCTTTCTCTATCACGCTCAAGTCTAGGGCTTCGAGATCGTTTGTTGCGGTCAGTGGAACGGGATCGACTATTTCTTCTGTCCCTGTCCGCCCTTGATCGTTTGCGCCTTTTATCACGATCATCCTAATAGAATTAAAAAAATAATGAGCAATTAATACTAATGATTAACGATTAACGATTGATGATTATGATTAATGATTAACCCTGGCTTTCATATAAAACAGACTCATAAATTTATGACGTCAAAATTTTTAATGACTTACATCACGTCTATCCCGTCTAGACTTGGAATCCTCTTTATTTCCAGTGGAATCGTTATGATGGCTTGACGCCTCAGTGCTACCAGCATTTAAAAGAGCTGAAGGGGTAACTGAGAGAGTATTTGAACCTTTTTTCGAAGATCCATCATTTCCTGACGATAAGGAGTGGGTAGTACTATTCACAGCAGCGGTTGGACCAGAAGTGGATGAAGAAGGCTCTGTTTCCGAAGCAGGACTACTCTTCCCCGCTTTAGCTCCAGATGCAGCAGCTTCACAATTGTTACCTTTCTCGTTTGACTCAAGTTTAGACTGAACTGGCTCAGATGATTTGGCATTCAAGTACTCCTTATTGTTTAAAGCTTCAAACAATTTATCCACAAACGGTTTCGTTTCTACAGTTACAAAAGGAGAGCATACAATATGTTATGAATAGCATCAAATAATTAACATTTAAAGTTGTACGTGTACCCCATAAAATATACTTACCACTTTGGAGAAAAACGTCCAACTGATCAATCATACTCTGACGAAGCTCCTTCTCCGACTTATCCTTCTTAATGAGAGCGAGCACATATTTGGCAAGAGCTCCAGGATCAGCATCACAGCTAAAAAAGATAAGATAAATAACACATAAGTAGATGGTAAATCATCTTTCATGTTGTTTCAGCCTAAAATATTCAGTTAACTTACAGGGGTTTCAAAACCTGTGACAGCCAAGCCTGAAATGACTCCGTGTTTTCCACAATCATCGCAGGGTTGGAACTAACAGCACTCTCTGCAAATGAAATTAATTACAAAGAAAATATACAATTATTATTTTTCATGAGAAAGGTCCTCCTTACTGACCAGCATTCAAGGCTCAAAAATTTACAGCAAACAAGTATAGCGTATTAAATTCAACTTGTTCAATCAAATCCGTCGTCCTTTCTCCGAAATATTTACAAAGGACACATTTTGGCTAACATGATGCAAGTGACGTGTAGCAGCACGTACGGTAAGATTAGCTTATAAATTAGTAATCAATTACGAAGTGTGTAAATAAATACCATCGTTGTTGTTCAAAAACGAATCTAAGCTTTCATCACTCAAATCCATCATGTCGATATTTTGTCCCAGTTGAATATCACACACACCTTTAAGTACACGGAGAGAAAAACAAGAAGACAAATATCAGCATAATATTTTTAAAAGAGAGAGAGATAAAGAGGAAAAATGAAAGATAGTCAGAGAATTTTCTAAATGAGAGGGTGATTTGGCCAGCGTTAACTAATGAAATGAAAAGTTGAGTTGTTTCACAAGAGCTAGATTCAAACGTTCTATTACTGTTAAGTAGAGAATGAAGAATGAGACTGAAAAAATTATAAAAGAATAATTACTGCGAAAGAAATCTGATTACGTAAATCATAATCACCAATTAGTGTTTCAACTTGACTTGACATTGACTGGCGGCGGTGATTCTATTTATTGCCCATTATGTGAAATGGCGTCCGCCATCGTTAATATCTTTCATTACATAAAAAATTATGACGTTTTACCATTTTACGTACCTAACTATGACATAAGCTAATCCTAACCCTGAAACTGCGTTCGGGTTCCTGTATATTATAGCTTTCTAGAAATTACGCTAAGAAAATAAAAGGTAACAATTAACCTCAATCTGATTTCTAATTTCAATGCCCTGACCCCTACAGGAACCATTCTAATCCATTTTCCCCTTTCAAATCATGACACCTCATCATTCTACAACAAATTTAAACGAACAATGAAACCCCTACAAGACATCCTATGTCCATTCCACAGTTCTGTACTGAGATATGGGTGCCTGAGTCAATTTCAAGGCTAAAAGAGAAACTTGAATTACAAAAATTCTCTACAAATGTTTTGCTAGCATGTAAGTACTTATGATAATACTGGTTAGGCGCTCTACCCTGGTTACCCAGGAGCAATCTCCAATGAAATATCCTCAACTAGCTTTGCCTCCTGCTCCGTGCTCAATGAAAAACATCATGTTTAATATCATAAGGTCTTCATATTAATTATCAACTCAAAATATTCAAAAAATAAATATGTAAAAGAAGGAAAGGATATAAAAATTATTACCAACAAAAGTCAGGGCTTTAACTCTACAAACTTTATGTACACTATTTTCACTTTGAGAAATACTTGAAAGTGTGACGGACTTGTTTTTAAAAAGGAACTGTTGCTATTTTCTTAAAAACTGTGTAAATGTCAATGTAATTCCATTTTCTTCAGATCAAAGTACACAAGTAGTATTCCAACTTGAGAAGCACTTAAAAATTAAAAGCCTAACCTATCCTGTCACCTCCAACTGGTTAAAAAAAGTTCACTTGAAGCACTAATCCCTATATGTTATTTATTGGCTACCCTAAATAATACAGAATTAAAAGTAAGCTGGCTAAGAAATTGAAGGTATTGTTGTCGATTCCATGGTTATCTTAATTGTTCTCGTTTCTTTCGATCACTACTCTCACACCACTGATGATGATGATGACTAAGTTTGAAAAAAGTTTTCGTTTTTAAAACAACAGCCTGCTCTGCTGACTGACTGTGTAGGAGACGTGATGAGATGTGATACTAATAGGTTGATACATTAGTTGAAAGAATCAAGTAAAGATTTTTTTTACTATTATATTTTCTTATACCTCCTGCTGTAAAGAAATAGCCTTACTACTGTTGCTATTTACCAAACTTGTATACCTTCCTTTTTGCCTTACATTTCAATTCAATTCAGTTCAGATAGATCAGAGAGTGTGTTGTTCAGTTCAATATCAACCACTTCTCTCCTTACTTTTTTTTCGCTATCATTTATTTCATATGTATACCGAAAGGGTTATTACTAATATACAGAAGAAGTGAAAAAATGTATTCCACTCCATATTGTTGGTATTTTTGGGTATCTTTTGTGAGAGAGAGAGGACTAACTTTTCAATAAGTTCTCTTATAAGAAGATATGAAGACATACACACGGTAATACTACTTCTGAATGTTGGCTCTGGCCTGGCTCTCCTACAGCTTTACCTTATTTTTTACTTGCTCTAATAATAATATGACTACCAACACCAACTACCACCACCACTACCGTCCTATAGGCAAAAATGATGAGATGGTGATGATGACGGTGATATGCTAGTAGTAGTAAAGGCAAGCAAAGTAAAATGCTTTTGAAATGAAAATGAATGCAATAGGAGCAAGAAAGCTTTTCTGATTTTGATGTGATGATGCCAATATATAATATGTAGTTGTGTTATGTGGATACGGTACGAATGTATGCATGTATGCTGAAAAGAGAAGAACCTTATATAGTTATAGAGCTGCCGATGGCCCTCGTGAATCTCTTATATTATGGTATATTCCTAAATACTATCGGTGTGAACAGTATAATATAGTGACGCTAGTGGTGGTGGTGATTATGTGTATTTTGTATAAGAAAAGGGCTTCGTTTCTATCTACCTCGGCTTTGAACACTATCCAATCCACATACCATTAAGCTTTTTTGGACAAGTAAAAAAAGGCTGGCTGCTTGAATTCATGGTTGGAGCAAATGTACATAAGGAAAGCCAAGGGATATTGTGGGGAGCTGAGCACATGAAAATGAATAGGCTTAAGTGGGCAACCCAGAAGATGAGTTCATAGTGTTCAATTTTAACAAGATCCTCCAACTACCGGATGGATTAGGGTTATGTTTAAAAACTGGGGACGTGATATGATGCTTTTGTTAGGAAAGGGAGTTGGTTGACCTAATTGGTCATGGAACAATATAGTACTGTGCCCGTCCAACGTTTTTTACATCCGTTTCCCTTTTTTATGGTGGGCTATAATGAGCGTTACTAATCGAAACTTCTGGATTTCGGACTCGGCGGGGGTGAACGACAAAAATAGTATCCGGGCTTGCATTTTTTGAATATTTCAGCTTGTAAATATTTTTTTGAGTATTACAAAGCTAAAAATGAGTATACAAAATATCATCTTCAGGCTTTTTCAAAGAAAATGACCCTTTCGATGGTGAAGATGTTTTTAGAGACACAAATAAGGATATGTCTGTTTTTGGTAATGGTTATCTTTAGCATACCAAAGTTGTTCAACTCTTCCATATTATGCACATTGGTTTTATTTTACATGCACGTGTTTGTAGTTAACACAAAATACCAGTAGATAGGCTCATAGCACATCGTTATAAAAGCGATTTAGACATCATTTCCTTTGAGTTAATGCCAGCCAAGCCAAAGATTAGTCATCGGCCGCATATAACCATTCTTGCAGTAATACTCATAAAATTATTAAATAGGTACATCTGACTACGCAAATTGATAGGTATTGAAAATCATTACCGCAACTATTGGTGGATGAAACGTAATGCGTTGACTATTAAAATCAGGCTCTATAAGCAAAAGCGTCAATAAAATATTACATAAAAGCAAAGCCAAAATCAATCAGTAACGCCAAAGCACAAATTGAGGATTGGTACTAAACACATGAAAAGTTGGAGGACGTCTATAAAACTGAGATTTTATGCTTTATTTATGAACTTGGTTTTTTCCTCTTGTAAATTCTAATTAGAAGTCATGCTAATTGACCACCTCTGTTGTAAACGTCTGTAAACTGAATGGGATATTGGGCTTTCGTGCTTTCAAGTAGCAAAATATTGCTCTATTCAACAGAAACTGCTTTTGATTAGCCTGCTGTGTGGGCAACTTGACGAGATTATTCCATATTATTTATTTCATCCTCCATTCTGCACACCATTCAATTTATTATGTTATCGTTATGGTACATCAAATTATCTTTCATCACATTACGATTCGTAAACACTAACTACGTAATTATCCTAAGAGAATCGGTTAGTAGTGGAGATGGATGAACACTTCATATTATGGAATGAATTACATACAAATTTTTATTATGAAAAGGAAAAGATCAACTTCATTTTACACAATAACTTTTGATTTAATACCAAACCAAAACCATGAGCACATCAAATAAACTCATAATTCAATAATATTACGTCAGGCCACTATAACTCCTTTTCAAGTATGATATTTGAAATGAAATTTATTGAGTAAATATTCATATTCATATTTATCTAATGCAATGGAATAATACGGCACATAATCCTTTTCCACTTCGTCAACATCACGAAAAGTTTATATGAAGGAATCCTTGAAATCGACATGAAAATGTTTATAACGTTGCATATTATAGTAAAGGTAAGCTAGAGATGGAAAAGATAGGAAAAGATCGAGAAAAAAATACTGGAGCTTTGTTCACGCGAATTTATCACAAGGCAAAATAAAGTAGTACATCTGAAGCTATTAGTTCCTGACAGTGGGATCTCGCATGCTTGACGTGCCACGCCAAGGCAAGCCACAAATAGGTAAATGTCAGGGAACAGCAATACAAATAAATGGAAAATGAAAATCATCCATGAAACTTTCATCAAAACCAACAACCTTCCCACGCTCCTCTATTTCCAGGGAAAGACAAGGAAATGTCATAGGGCAATTTGCTCCAAAAAGGGAAATCTCTTTATACATCGGTGTATTACAATGCTTTAAAGCAAATCCCTCAGACTTGACTTCCATGTATGTACATCCTACACAATCATGCTGACTGACGTCCGTTGGTCGAGTAAGGAAACCGGAATTAAGCTTTTCTATTCCTATATTGTACTAATGTCATGAAATTATGTTCATGGTCTGTCTCACTTCAGAGAAGTGTCTTATGTTACCCTGGAGAAGAACATATTAGCATTTGCATAATGTTTAGGCAGGACACCTAAATAAATGTTAAATATAACAGAAACCAAGCTCATATGAAATATAACTCATAGGCTTTACTCTGACCTAAGAATTACGACATTATTCTGAGATTTTAAGTTACCTTAGCAATTCGGCTTTTAAAATCATTATGTTAATGACAACTGAAAACTTCATGATGACAAATTTAAGAATGTCACTAACTTAAGTATCCAACTGCAAGACTAAATTATTTTTCAATGAATGTCCAAACAAGATGCAACCATGCAAGTTTTTGCCTTATGCAGCAAGGTTGGCTTTGTTCATTGTTGTAGGTTATATGGGGTTTTGTATAAAGTAGTATGCTACTAAATTCAATACATTTCTCTAGCCTGAGAAAGTTGTCCTCGTCCTCTCTCTTAGCTCAGTAACTTTGAAGGAAATGATTTATCATGTCTCAATTTTCCCAGCTCAATGTTTGCTATTATGTGCAATCATTGAAGACAAAACCAACGGTCCAAAAATTCAAGATTACAAACATTGTAGGTAAAAAGTAGTATGGTATTAACTATCAAAATCCCACAAGTCATGTATAAGCCTATGTAAGACTGAAGGCATATCTATCTATCTCTACGTTAAGCCTTGAAAAATAATTTTTATATTTTTAAGTAGACATTGACAGTAGTTACCCTCAACAACTAGTTTTTAAATTTTAGTCAGTGCTAAACAGGCATAGATTTAGTATGCAGGAATTTATTGATTAACTTCGATGGACAATTATTAGTCGTCAAATTATATATTTTAAGATAAAAAGTAAATCTAAAAATTTCATCACGTTGGTGGGTTAAACTTTTAGTTCGTTAGTAGGCACCTATCATGTGACTGGAATATATAGATTAAGCGACGTGTGGTTTATTTCTTTCTAAGTACAAGTTAGCAAAGCCTAATCACAGAAAGGTATGAAGGACGAAGAGAAAAATTCCAAAATGGAAACGGATAATAGTGATATTAAGGTGGAAGAGGCAAAGGATAAAGTTGAAAAAGAGGATCCTACACCATCTAAACCACCTTTTGAGAAAATGGAGGTAACTGTGGAAGAAACAAAAGTGATTAAAGTAAAGGAGGAAGAAGTTAAAGACAAAAAAGGCGAGAAAGGCAACACTTCATCTGGAGCCGGAGCCGACTCAAGTTCCTCAGACAAGAAAGTGATTTTACTAAATACAATCGCCTTGTCCACCATGTTCAAGACTCCATTAAAGGCACCAAGCGGCGCTTCTGTAGGTGGAGCAACGTCATCAAAAAAGGGTGACACGAGCAACGGTAGTCCCAACGTAGTAGAGATGCGGAAACTAACCCAACAGTTAGCGTCAGCGCTCACGTCCAACCCGAAGAAAAGGGTCTTTTGTTCAAATACAAACTGCAACCTCAAAACAGATACCCTGGTGGATGCGCCATCTTATGCTCGTTGCTACTTTGGCATGTCAAGGCATGGATCAGTCAAAATATGCATGTATTGTATGAAAAAGGCTGAAAATTTCAATCAGGTAAGCTTCTATAAAATTTTAGACACTTATTTTATTTTGTTAGGTTAGAGTTAAGATCAAAGGATCCAGCTCCTCAGGTTCCTCTTGTCTACCAAGACCTCCTGAGATCCAATCATTTAAGAGGAATAATACATTGAATTCTAAAATTTAAAATTTTTGTAGCAATCGAAGAAAATGGTCTTGAACAAGGAAAACTTGTTTAAACTTCCTGTGGAAATTCAAACTCAAGAAACTGTGGTGGATCTGGAAAGCCCTGGTACGTATTTCTTATCTATTATGTCTTTGAATTTAATCGCATTCTGTGAGTCCCCATCAAACCTTGAATGTAAGGTGGTATTTCTGTAAATAAAAAGGGTATATTAACGAACTGAATTCATTCTGTCTTGTTAGTTGCAAGTCCTGAATGCACTCAAGGATGTGATTCGACTGATATGACCGATGAATATATGGTCGAATACGAAAAATTGAACGAGATTGTGATGGAAGCCTTAGAAAAATTTGGATTGGAAGAGCAAGTTAAAAAATGTACTTCAACTGTTAATGAAGACTGCGACAATTTAGGTGAGTACATGAAATTGATATTCCTGCGTTTATTTCTTAAATATTGCGATGTTATACTAACTAATTTATTTTATGAAATAGCTGAGCAGTTTAGTGAGTTGGATTTGGAAATGGAACGCGTTCGTGATGAAATTGACTTAACAACAAAGAATTTCAATGATTACGTAACCGGTGGAGTACCACAAGTAAGATTAATTACAGTTTTGAATTCACTGACATTAGCTTTCACAACTCTTGACAAACTAAATAATTTTGTATTTAGGCAATTGTTATTGGCTCTATTGAGCTCAATGAGGACGGTGACATTGCTGAAGTACATGCACGCACTGATTTGGACCAAATACGAGGAGTTGATGCTCTTAGCCGAATTGCAGCAAGGGATTTGGGAAGAGCTCTTGCAGAATTAAAGGCTATTGGTAAAGATTGCAAGCGATTTAATTACTTTAGTTAAATACACTACTAAACTTCCACAATATGCTAAAAAAATACCTCTCTGGTTTCTTTCAGAAGCAGCACCACCTCCTGTCATAACACCGGCACCAGTAGTGCTTGAGAGAGTGGTTGCTAAGGACCAGGGTCCCAATGTGGGTCAAAATCGTGCACAACTAATTTTCCAAAAACCCAAGATGGGTCAAGAAGTATATGCTATGCCAAAACACCAACTTCACTATTGGCTACCAGCCAGAATCCGTGATATAGATACGCAAAGAAAGCCTGTAAGTTATTGGTTTACTAAACTTGATTATCGGTTTCGGATAGTCTTGAAATTTCATGGTAACAAATATTATTATTGTACATTTTCTAGACAATGTACAAAGTCCAGTTTTCAGTAAAAGTCAAGCCCAGAAGTAAAAGTACTGATGATGAGGATATGTACATGAAATACGTTTCCGGGAAGGAAATAGCGTTTAAGAAGCCATCCACACAACCACTAGTAGTGGGATGCAGAGTTATTGCAAGGTTTAAAGACTTATTACGAACAGATGAAGAAGTAGATGGAATGTTATACCTTGGAGTAGCAGCGGAATACCCTAAAGATTCAAACAAGGACAGGTATGAGCTAAAAATGTTTCGAGCAGCTGGGATCTTTTTCCTCTTGAATTAGTTGTCTTGGTGTGTGTTTGCTACAATGAAGAATATTATTTGTAGGTACTTAGTATTTTTTGATGATGGTTATGCTCAGTACGTTCGTCAAGACGAAATCTTTCCGGTTGTGGAAGCATCACCTGAGGTTTGGTTGGATGTTGATACAAACTCCCGATCATTCATTCGGGATTATGTGCAAAAATATCCCAATCGTCATATGATAAGAGCTCAAATCATGGCTGGATTTAATGTTGAATTAAATGGTAAGGTGGACGATTCTTTTTCAACGCAAATAAATTTTGCTTTCTAACGATAATTCCTAATATTACGCTACGTAAGAAAAATAATTGTTTTATTGATGACCTGTAGGCATTTGGCTACCAGCTCAAATTGTGGAGGTTGATTGCTCATTGATGAAAGTAAGGTATCTGAGAGAAAATGCAGAAGGAGTTGAGTATGAATGGATTTATCGGGGATCAACTCGACTTGGACCACTATTTACTCGAATAAAATCTCTGGAAGCAAAACCAACAACTACCGTGGCACGCCGTCACACTTACTCTTCTCGGGTAAGATTCCTTTTGGTTGTAATGTGCTTAAAAATATTTAACTTTATATTAATTATAAAGTATTCAATGTTGATTCTAGAATGCTACCTTCTCATTTGAAGTAAATCAAGATAACATTGAAGAAGAACAATCCAGTGGTAAATTACTCCTCTCACACTACTTAATTGATTGATTGAAGAATTGGTATAAACTTTTTAAGAGTTTGGTTTGAGATTAAAATTAGTATTCACAATTTGTTTTTGGTTTCAATTAAATAGGCAGATCAGCAGTTGTCAAGAAGCATACTGGAGGGTTGCCTTTCCCAGCAGGGCAAGTGGTCAAAACTCAAGACGGGGTTGTCATCTCCACCGCTTTGGAGACAAAAGGGAACCTGGTTGTAAGTACTTTTCACAATTTTTTGTAACATTTGTGACTCTTGTGTTTTGTATGCTATACAATACGCAACAATTATTTTCATACAGAGAATCAACATTCCGGAATCTTGTCCCACTTCTCGTCCATATGTGACCCATTTATGTTCTCCAAGGTGCGCGTATGTTTACGAGGAGGAGAAATATCGAAAAGTTAGTCCACTTGCTATACCCTTTTATCTTGGATGGGCAAGGTGAGACACAAGATCACATTTAGCAAATGTTTTATCATTCTAACTAACGTCCAATATTTACTTTGGTGTACTAAAGATACAACTCTTAATTGCAGACAATTAACCAAAACTGGACAAGTGTATTATTTCACCCCTTGTGGTGTACGATGTGCAAGCTATAGGGATATTCATGCCTACGTTGTTCACACTCATGTGGACATCCCGATTGATTTCTTTTCACTCGAGAACAAAATCGATTGTCTTAACGCGTTCGAGGCAGATAATCCGAAACAATCTTTGAAGGATATCTCCTATGGAAAAGAATGGACTCCAGTTGCAATGGTCAACTCCTTTACTCTTGATTACCCAACGTACATGGACTACATCACTGAACGTCAAGTAGGAGAAGGGGTGAACCTCAATGATGACGATGGGTTTTTGACCTGTTGCGACTGTGAGGATGACTGCCAGGTAAAAAAAACTTGTCGTCTTTTCCCTAATTCATTCTAAATATATGGTGCCAGTGTGAAACTAAAATTTAATTTGCTGTCACTTAGGACAAGGACAAGTGTGCATGTTATCAATTAACGATGTCTGGTATCTCCTTCAAAATTGCAAAACAGGAAGGAACACAACTGAAAACGTATGAGAATCGTCGTTTGAAAAATCATGTGTTGAGTGGCATTTACGAATGTAACAAAAAGTAAGTAAATTTTATAACTTTACGTCATCAACGAATCTTAAATCATCCTTTGCGTTGATATATAATGCTACTTTGATTCCAGTTGCAAATGTCGCTCAACTTGTTTCAACCGAGTAGTACAAAATAAGGTCAAGTGGCCAGTAGAAATTTTCAAAACCGTTGCCAAAGGTTGGGGTGTTCGAGCACTCCATGATATGCCTCAAGGCTCATTCATCTGCGTTTATACAGGACAGTTGCTTACTGATGCGAGTGCTAATGCAGTAAGATTACAACAATGAATCAAAAAAATTAAATACTGTTTTAGAAACCATGTGAGTAACCTTACTTCTGCGTTTGTGTTATTCTAGTCAGGCATAACACAAGGTGATGAGTTCCTTGCTGAGCTGGATTTCATTGAATGTAATGAGCAAATGAAGGAGGACTACGAGGAGGATGTTACTGACATTGAAAGTGAAGAGCCGGGCACAAGAAGCAATGCTAGACTGGCAGCTGCTGCAGCATCATCATCCTCAACAGCACCAGTTGCTAATGGACAGCCAGGTTAGTGTCACATATTATTTAACTTGATACCGTCTTCAAATATTTATCTGCAAGTATTGTACTAAAAAATTATTTTCAATTCAGGGAGACAAATCGTTGCTAAAAGGTCAACTGGTGGTTTTAAGGTACAGAAGGCTGTCAAATCAACTGGTGGAATCAAACGAAGTGGTAATAGCGATTGTTTTCAATTTAAATTAAGTACTCATGGAAGTCTCATACTAATCGATAATCAACTGGAGTTAATGATTATCCAATTCTTAAAATCTTTTCGATTCTTATGAAACGTAGATGATGATTCGTCAAGTACCAGTAGTGATGTTCAAGCTCCTCGTCCTGTTGCTAGGAAGTCAGGCTCTAAGAATGGAATTAAGTCAATGAATCGTAACGAGGGTAGGTATCTTTTTTAATTATTTGTTTTTATTTAATTGGTTAGAATCATATCAGGACATTTTAATAATTCGTCTTATAACCTCAAATTGTAGGTGGATCAACAAAATCATTTTCAAATACCTCCGATGTACCTTCACCTGTGCTAAGAAAGCGACCCAGTAAGGATGATTCAGAGAGCGATGAGGGTAATGAATCATACACTAAAATCTAATTACTCATTATCAATTAAGGTTTTTCTGTGTGCACGAGTTTTTATTTATTTTTAATGCAGATGAACGAACGACTGGTCGGGCGTATTCGAGTTTCTACGCCACATCTACTGCCAAGGCACAATCTAACGCCCCTAGACTTACCCTCCGAGAATATTTTGGTGAAGATGAAGCTGTGTACATCATGGATGCTAAAAGTAAAGGAAACTTTGGACGCTACCTTAATGTAAGTAAACATAATTCACACGCTGAGCCCTTTTTCGCAAAGAATAAAGTTATAAAGCTTTTATACTATTATACGGTGCAATTTGTCAATTCCAGCATTCATGTGACCCCAATGTGTTCGTCCAAAACTTATTTGTGGACACCCACGACCCGCGCTTTCCGTGGGTTGCTTTCTTTACCAAAAAAGATGTCAAAGCTGGAACTGAGTTGACTTGGGACTACAACTATGAAATTGGTAGTGTTCCAGGGAAAACATTATTTTGCTACTGTCTTCAACTTGGCTGCCGTGGAAAACTTTTGTAAACCATCTTTCTTACTCAAGTGGTTCCAGATTGAATTTACGTAATGTTGTTATAATCTCATGCAGGCATGCTATTACTTTTTATTATTACAAAATACTTGTTTTCACTTTCTTTTATTGTTTAACTGTTGTTTTCAACGTTCGAGATTCTTATTTATTCTTCGATCTTCCCTGTGTGATTTCCTTTGGTAACTCACATTTCCTTACAGGAAGTTAATACTTAAAATGGTTTACTGACCATTTGTGTCATTATGAACGGTAATACACATTTTTAATTTCAAATGTAGTTAAATTATTTAAAAAAAATATTTAGATGGATTTAGATATTAGAATTAATGTGAGGGTGATCTTATACATTAAAAATGTAGATTATTGCATGGAAGGATTTTACCAATTTACGATTTGTAATCCTGATTTTTCGATAGTATCCTATGTGAAACATGCCATCATGGAGGTTGTTGTAAATGGTTGCATGATTTGAAAAATTCAAAATAAAATAATTCCTATATGTCTTATTAACCAATTACATTACTAGAAACACCTAGCATTATATTTCCTTATTTATAAGCAGTTGACCATAATCATATGTTTTATGCGAGATTTTGACAACTTGTTGTGTACCTTTTGGATCATGTCATAATTATGAAAGCCCTGTTGGAACTATTATCTAAGGTTTCCAGTTGGCCTGATGGAAAAAAAACCAAGTAGATCACAAGTGGAGGCCAGTCCCAGCACTTAGCCTACCACATACCTGTTAGCCCTTTTGATCATTCACCAGCTTTATGCAAAGAGCACAATACCAAAACGGGATAGAAACCCTTTCCGTATAGTAGGCATGCATAAGCGGCTGTCATTCAGCTGTTGTTGTGTATACAGCATTTATCTGCTGACACTGAGTTGCACAACATTTCATCTTAAAGTTTTGTTGTGATATTTCTAGTTTCGGAATCAGGATTGAGTTTATCCAGTTTGTAATCAAGTCAAGTTAAAGAGCTATAAATTTTTTGTGGATATCTTTTGCCTATGTATTTTCCTTCATCATTCATAGAAAAATGATGGAAGAAAGTTTCAGTGAAATGAGTTTTGGTAGCAGCAGTGGTTACGAAAATTTTCAAAATGCGTCGGGAAACGAGGATTCGGGTGAAGGGATCTTAAATTATAGGCCTTATTTCATTTCCATACAGAAGATGGTTCTTTATGAAACTCGAAACGTAAGTATTATTTTTCTAAGACACAAAATGACAAGTGACTTTTGTTTGAACAAAATAATGAATGATATCTTGACTGGATGATTGTCATATAGAGATTTTACCTTGTCGGATCAAATCAGACTGAATCTAAATTTCGAATCTTGAAAATTGATCGGATGGAAGCTAAGGAGCTTGTACTAGTTGAGGATCAAGCACGTTACACTCAAAAGGAAATGAAAGAGTTGTTATCAACAATAGCTTGTGTCAATAGGCCAAAGAACCCAGCAGGGTTGGTCCGCACCGTATCAGCATTCGGGATATTGGGTTTTGTGAGGTTCCTTGAAGGCTACTACATAGTTCTAATCACAAAGAGACGAAAAGTTGCAACAATTGGTTACCACTCCGTGTACAAGATTGAGGACACAGCTTGTATCTACATTCCTTGCGAAGGGCCCTCAAAGAACCCGGACGAGCTTAGATATTTGAAACTGTTTCAAAGTATTGACTTGTCCAGTAATTTCTATTTCACGTGAGTAATATACATATGTCATATATTTCATATCTATGCTAATTTTAAAGCATGACAGTCTATTTAAAAAAATTGTTATATGATTTTAGGTATAGCTATGACCTTACCAACAGTCTACAGTATAATTTGTCACCCCACAAGAGAGTTCTGTCAGCATACAAAGTTTCTAATCCGGATCTTGTGTAAGATATATGTAACAGGCTTTACCACCATTTCAAAAATTTTACCATTACTTGATACGTAAATTGCTAACTTTCAGGGCTGGTTATGGCGTAGCAAATTTTGCAAATCGAAAGTTTGTTTGGAATGCCAAACTTTTAGAACCCATGGAAACCATTTTACATCCCGATTGGGTTCTAAATGTAACTCACGGATTTATAGGCCAGTCAAGCTTGTGTGTACATGGCAAGCCAATTTACTTAACACTTATTGCAAGAAGATCAGCCCAGTACGCAGGAACAAGATTTTTAAAAAGAGGTGCTAATTTCGAGGTAATTGTCGGGTACAACTTTCGTTTTGGTTATAAATTAACTTCATACTGTGTTGAAATCTAATTGAAAATTATTTTATTTGTTTGATCATCCAGGGAAACGTAGCTAATGAAGTGGAAACGGAACAGATAGTATTTGATTCTAGTGTATCGAGCTTCCATCGTGGTAAATTTACATCATTTGTACAAATGCGAGGCTCAATTCCAGCTCATTGGAGTCAGGACATTGCCAAAATGGTTCCAAAACCTCCAATTGGCATTGATTCAGCAGATCCTTATGCTGAGACAGCAGGTATGTACTTAAATATCATTTGTAGTTTGCTTGAAACTGTTAAATCGACTTTAAAAAATAATTATGTGATTTTTTAAAAGGAAAACACTTTGGTGAATTATTGTCCCGATTTGGAAGTCCTATCGTTGTCGT
Source organism: Orchesella flavescens (assembly GCA_964034955.1). Classification (NCBI taxonomy): domain Eukaryota; kingdom Metazoa; phylum Arthropoda; class Collembola; order Entomobryomorpha; family Orchesellidae; genus Orchesella; species Orchesella flavescens. The sequence continues at coordinate 16,089,518 of OZ035953.1, read as the reverse complement.
TAATCTTGTGAAAAAGCGAGAGAAAAAGCGACATGAAAGTATACTAACTGAAGAATATACAACTGCTATTAATACTCTCAATCAGTTCCTTCCTCCAAAGAATCGGATAATTTATGTTGGATTTGACATGGCTCGAATTAATAAAACGTAAGATTTGAACGCGGTTTGAATGCTCAAAATTCGAGTTACCTTATTCGTTAAATAGGAATGAAAAATTTATGTAGTTTATGATTAATTGCTTCTAGGAAAGAAGAAAATGTGATGGTTCGACTAGCGAGCATTTCAGAAGAAGTATTTCGTAGAACTGGATTTTTCATGAGTTTCCGTGAGACAAAATCAGTTTATGATGATGGTGCTGAGACGGAGGTATTATTGAAATATTCATATTATTTTGTGCCTAACATTGTAAAACATCTGTAACCTAAATTTTGAACTTTACAATTTATTAGAAGCGATTGGAAGGTTTTGGTAAAAAACAAACTGGCCTGGTTCGAATAAACTGTGTTGACTGCTTGGATCGAACCAATACTGCTCAGTTTGCTCTTGGAAAATGTGCCTTGGTCCATCAGGTTGATACTTAGATGAACGTAATTTATAAAAATTCTACTTCCAGTTACATTTGAGATGATTATTAATATAAAACTAAAATTGAATTTGAAGCTCCGAGCATTGGGCCTTCTAAGTTCAGAAAGTGAACTGGAATTTGAGTCTGATGCTATACGGATGTTAGAAGAGTTATATGAAGATCATGGAGACACGCTAGCTCTCCAGTATGGAGGTTCTCAACTAGTCCATAGGATAAATACATATAGAAAAACAGCTCCTTGGACATCCCAGGGAAATGATATTATGCAGACATTATCAAGATATTTTTCTAATACCTTTTCTGGTACGAATGCATATTTACAGAAGTGGTGCGATAGTATAATGTTGTTTCATTAATAAATGACACTAAACAACATTAATTAACCTTTAGATGCGGACAAGCAGAACGCAATCAATCTGTTTTTGGGAATGTTCGAGCCACTAAAAGAAACCTTTCCGTTGTGGGCCTTAGAAAGTGATTTGCATTTACATCTAAAGTATGAACTTAGGTTTACACACAAGCCTTATCGATGTCTGAATGCGTAAGTTACTTTGCGTTATATCAAATTTCCAAAGACTTAACTACTCCTAAACTGATTCAAACTGATAAACTGTTACCTAATATTTCTTTCCGTTGCAGACTTACCGAATGGTACCCAGATGAAGTTCTAGAAGCACTACCGTACGCTGCACATGAGCTGCGAAAAACCTGCAAATTATTACCTTGTGAAGATTGGAATGATATCGACGCATTCGCAGACTTTTACCGTCCAAGACAATTCATTCCACTTTCAGATCTTTATGCGTTCAAAGTTAGTCACTCAGTGAGAGATTTTATGCCAAATTTTACAACCGACTTTTCCCCATTCGTCGTGCGAATTCGACCAGGTAAACGACAAGAAGAAAATATTGGGAAAAAGGCTGCTGCAAAAGTTCTAACTCATAAAAATCCATCCATTATGGGCCTCTCTTCAACTGGTAGTACAAACTCAACAAGGTAAATTTAAACAATAATATAGCAATAAAAATTTGGCCCCCTACTCTCCTACATCCAGAAACTGAATAAAAAATAGATATGATATTTTCGACATTCTTTCGATATGTGGAATTAATGACTTCTGAGTAGTTTAAGAAGTTTCAATTTGGACTTGCCCCCATAGAAATTTTAAAACTTTTCAGACTTTCCTAACACAGTATTATTGTCAAATTTATTTTACAGTGGTTCGGACACAGATTACTCAAGCAGCGAAGAAATGAGTACCAGCATGGCAAGTTCTAGTGCGAGCTTTTTTACTTCCGGAAATCGGACACTTCCTGGAGAATTAAGCTTTTCAAAGTTTTTCGGAACAATGAAAGATTCATATGGAGTAGAACTCAGGTCTCCGAGAAAATCGGATGTCATGCTTTACAAGAGGTATAGTTAAAAGATTCAAAAATACATTTGTACCTGTATTGTTACTAGTATACATGTTCTAAAAATGATGTTTTTCACTTCATTGAAACTATTTCAGATTTGTTGGTTTCCAACAACAGCTACCATTGGATGCCAACTCCCCACTAAGTTCCAAACTCATTCAAAATTCAATCATTCCATTGAGTGCCTTCTCCAAAGACAGTTCATTTAGTGTTACCCCACCAAAAGTTTCTAAGGTGGGTTGAACAAATTTGCAAGTTTAGAAGCTTTGAACTCAATTTTCTATTCTTTACATAACTATGATCAATCTTATGTGTTTTTTCCTAAACAGCTGTCAAGAGATATTTACAAAAATTACGTTAGTCGAGGAATAGACGGAGCTTCAACGCCTGGAACTAGAGACATGAGCGTGTACAGCCGTTACGTGGCCAAATCCGGAAACCCATTCCAAAACACAGTGATTTCAAGACCCAAGTTTAAAGTATAGCAAACCCTTATAATTAGCAATTAGAACCATTTATTTAATATGAAGGATGCATCATGGACCAACATATTTGAGTTAAGGAATCATTAAGGTTTCTTATAAAGCAAAAATGTTAGTTCATGCTTCCAAAAGAGAAGAAAGTAGCAGAAGTAGATAGAGTAGACAAACAATCACATTGTGTTTTACCTCAGAGATTTATAATAAAAAAATATATTGTTGAAAACAAGTTATTTTGATAATGCTCTTAATTGTGTAAATTGCTATCTCCAGTATTTAATCTTAGATTGCCCCGTATAACATGTACAATAATACTGATTTGATGTAACTACTGTACTATTTGGCATGGCGTTTGGATGATCCCTGGTCTCAATACAATATATCGCGTTCTTTGTTTCATACTCCTGCAAACAGAATTTTCCGCATGCACTGGTTCCACAAGCCTCCTTGCAATATTCATTTTGGGGCTTTTGCTAAAATTGTAATAGAGAATTTGTAATGAGATGAGAAAACTCTTTTGCAAAAAAAATAAATTATGTCTGACATCATTCTTTCTTTACCGTTGTAACACATTCCCCTTGGTCGCCACATCTAACGCTATTTTCTATCGCGTTTGGTATAGCCAAGAGATCTTCACAGACACTTCTATCCGTACATTTTCCTGGAACGGCACGTTTTGGGATTTTATTGATACAAAACCCACCCTCTCCACTAGCTTCTATGTTACTGGCTGCTAAAACTGTCTAAAAAATATTGACAGCAAATGGTTAACCAACACGAACAACATAAGTTTATTTTCAGGAAATGATGAAGATGTTCACCATTAGAGAAACTTACCATAATATGCAAAGTGAGACAGCATGAAATTACGATTAACCTGAACACTACGTTGCAATTTTTGTTACTATGCGTCATTTTAAAACACTATCACAAACTGGGGCAAATCAATACAAAAACATAGGACTCTGTTAAATCAATCACATTCACCAGGTTGAACAACGCTAGGCTTTATAAAGCTCAAATACTCTTTGGTTTCTGTTTTTAACATCAATACTAAAATCCTCCAATTCCTCCCTTCTGGTGTTTGGCATTGAGTAACCCTTTGAAACGTAACCTTTCTATTCCCATGTTTTAATTCCAGCAAAAATATTATCGAGTTTGATACGCGACGCAAGTCTAAAGTCGAATAGAAGGTGGTATGAAGAAGCGTGATATCATATCACAAGTGATCTTTCTGCTAGTATAAGCGCACACAATGTCACGCTGAGTTGCGTAATAACAAAGCAAAAGTGTAACCTCTCCCTAAAAATGGAATAAGTTAGTAAGTTCTTGGTAGGTATGATGCATAATAAACACAAAAAATAAATATATATGCACACACACAATCATGACATTAAGTGTTTTCATTGCCACCGTAAAAATGCATAGATACACATTAGATACAAAGATACATACATACATTACGTAAGTATACCAATAATCACCCTCCGCGCAATAAGGTTTACCCTTCCTTTTAGTTCCTTGGACTGCGTCTTATTAGCATAGCAGCTGTGTAGCATCACATATTTATCGATGTTCAATGTTCATACATTGAATTGAGTTGAGCCTGTGTCTACAATTCTATACTATTCATGCAACTAATTAATTTCAACTGTGGTAAATAATAAATAAATAAAAAATCCCCCAAAAAAACAATATCACTTGACTCGTTTTTGATTACAGGTTTATTTATTAGAGTTTTTCATGTGGATATACAACGTTTTGGGCATAATATGTATGAGGAGTTGTATAAAATATGACAATGAATTTTTTGCACTAGACTAATGAAAACCAAAGAAGCATTCGCATGATTAGGCTCACAAAATGTGTGATTGTGACTGAGATGGCAACTGTTATTATTATTATTAAGGTGACTTGATTGTGCTTAGCACCCAAGCCATGCCAACTCTTCAAGTGTTTACCAAAAGACCAAAACCAAATGAAGTTTATTTCATATGTACATATAAAATGCATTTGACATATGTACCACCTGCCCTGCAATTTGACTTTGACTTTTGTAGAAACCTAAACAATAATACATTAATATGTATTTAATTTGGCTGTCAAGTCAAGTAAGTTATGTAAAGTAATTATGATTCCTTTTTTCCATGCTAATCATTCCTCTGAAATTCTACTCAGCAAAAAAATGAACGCATTCACGCTAGCTTCTTAAACAGTTGAATAACACAAAGTAGATACTTCGGTTTGACTCACTATCATAATATCATCATCATCATAACAGCAAGACACAAAGCAGCAGCATCCAAATTAGTTCATGTTTCGTTAATGAAAAGTAGGACCTCCTTTGCTCTTATCACCTTGTCAGCAAACTCTAATTTACGACTGTCAGTTTAGTGGGACGTCCCTTCTTTTTCCTACTGTATAATTGTATGGGTTGTGATTCTAAGCTTTTGGATGGGATTCTCTCATTTTATAAGCAGAAATTGGTGAGTTGGTTGGTGCGTAAATTTGGGTGTACCCTTTTCATTTTAATAATTATTTAGATGAACCAAATAATTACTACTGTTGGTTTGAATTAATTCAAATGACGACGAGAGGATTTTTCAGAGTAGGTCAATCAGTTCATTTTAATGGGTTTGTGAATCGTTTTGGTCTTCAATTCATTAAAATAATTACCAAATCGGGTCAACCCCTTTTGGTTTGTGTTGGATGTGTCAAATAATTTATTCCAAAAACCGAAATGAAAAATAGTTCAAAAGTGATGCTAATAAATTAAGTATCTAACCAAGTGTACTTTGCAATTTATTTTTTAAATGCATTTTTTACAAACAATTTTCTTATAACTAGACTTTATTTCGAATTTTATGAACTACAACTGCAGCCACCCAATATACTATGATCCAAGCCAATGTTGAAAGAAATCCTGGCCACACGCTTCGATGTCCCAAACCCCATCCACGACTTATGATTGATCTCATAGATTCGCATGCCAAAGTGCAAGGTAGAAGATAGGATATGTACTGTAAACCTCTTTCCATTCCTTCCAACGGCCAAACCATTCCTAAATGGGATAACTTTATTATGATACTTGTAAACTTATAAAATATATCAGTAGAAAAAGTATCATCACGTTTACAAACCTGCAAGAAGAATGTTTGGGAAAAATGTTCCAATTGCGAGTAAAACCGCTTGAACCTCCTCAGAGCAAAACATGGCAAGCAGAAACCCTATTATGATTGTAAATAACCATAAAATTATAATGTCCATCAAGTAGATGATGCAAAATGTGATTTAGATTTATTAAAGGTACCTGCAGACATGCCACTGATTCCCACTAGGATTGTGAGTGACAAAGCAAGTGAAATGCTTCCTAATATTTCAATTCTAAAAACTTGTGTGAGAATGAGGAACGCGAATCCAGCTTGTCCCAAAAGTATTCCTACTTGAGAGATTAGAAAGCCACCCATTAGCTCCGTTGTGCCAACTCCCGCAACAAGAGCTCGATCCAAGGTTCCAGATTTCTTTTCAGTGATGTAGGAAACACCACTGGAGCACAGGGGGAAGAAGAAAAGTAGCCTATGGAGTTGATAGTAAAAAGTGATTAATATAAACAACATTTGGGGCAGTTTAAGACAACTGAATTACTTTTTCTTCGTACCCAAGGAGAATGCTTGGAGCTAAAAATTCTCTGAAGCTTGTGTCATCTTTCCCATAAACAGGCTTCTTGAACTGTAATTAAGTTTTAAATTAGAAGGCTTAACCATATAAGACATTTTGAATGAAAGTTTAATCACAAATGTTTATTTAAAGATTATGTTTACCGTGTATGGCAGATCGGCAACACTACTCAAGAATCTGTCATCAATTTTGCCTCTGCAGTTGCTCTTGATACGGTCCATTGCTTTTGCATATGTGTCAACAAATATTCTTTTCATTGTTTGTCCGATCTGCTTGTCTGCAAGAATTAAAAATAAGGATGGATTAAACTTTAAAAGACGTCAATATCAATCACGCTCATTATTGACTGAAACATTTTTTTTGATTTCATCTTACTTGACATATCTAACTCGAGAATGATATTGGACCCGGCTTTGATAATTTCATCTGATGGACAGTCAAATTTTCCTCCAAACCTGCACATTACGTTGTCTGTGTAACCTTCAGGGAATTGGATGTATCCATATGTATATCCCTTTTGAATCCTTTGTAAAGCATTAAATTCTGACGTTTCTCTTTCCTTTAAGAAATTATTATTACACAAAATTCATGATGACTATAACACATAGAAGAAACAGTGTATGAATAATCGCTACGGAAATTACCAGAATGTATGACTCTTCCGGAAGGTTTGATAAATAAAAACAACTTAATGTGGCATTGTCAAGCGCCTCTATGTCCATAGGACATTCATTTGCAATATGTCGCCAGTCCTTTGACAGAAAATCACAGTTTTCAGGATTGATAACGCCAAGTAGCAAATATTTCGGGTCGGAGCCAATAGTCAAGCAAATGAGAATGACTTGAATGGCAGGTACGAAGAAAATAAATATTAAGAATCTAGAAATAAAAAAAGATTGTTTTAAAACACTTCCCCCGTCATGGAAATATATTTGACCATCAGTTAATAGAAAGCTGACCCTATATTTCTCATCAAAATTATGAAGTTCTTGATAAGTAGAGCTGTCAACTTTTGTATTTGGGTAGAATGATTCATTCTTATGCTTTCGCGAGTTGATAACTTTCTCCGCTTCAAGGGCGGGCTGAAATATCCATTGTTATGCACCGTTGCTACCTCCATTCCAGGTTTGGTTTGCTTCGGAGACTCGACAAAAACTGCTTCATCTCTATTTTTATCAGCGGTTTCATACCGTAGTCCAACAATCGTTCCTTCTTCCACGATGGTGGACTCGCTATTACCAATTTTCCTTTTTGTAATGGAGTTTAAAGACCATTCGGTTTTTGCTCCTGGATCTACAACCTCATCTCGTTGACGTTTTTTCTCTTCACGATCCAACCGACAGAGAGTGAGTACAATGTCTTCTAAAAGAGGCACTTTGTATTCTATAAGGAGGGCTTCGGGTGATTTTTCAGCAAGGAGTCGTCCATTTCTCATAATTCCAATCTGAAGAACATGAATGCAAAGTTGTTGGTTGATCTGCAATTTTTTATGTGTAAAAAGCCTTGATACTCGTGATCATCATATGTGCAACGTACCACATTAGACTGCCTAGCCTCTTCAATATAATGGGTTGTTATGATCACGGTGGTCCTCCCACTTGTCACTAACTTTACTAAATGATCCCAAATGCTACAAAACGACGATCATTTTTTAATTTTGTTTCACTAATTAGAACTAATAAATTGATAGGCTGTTTAAAGCATGAGTCACCTTTCCCGTAGTAAGGGATCAACACCAACAGTCTAGAAAATAATCATCATGTTAATTATATCTATGTTGGAATTTTCAACTGTTGATTCATTCTATTATATAAATTCAAGCTTACGGGTTCGTCCAATATCAAAAGTTCTGGATCATGAATAAGCGCTAACGCTATCGACACCCTTCGTTTCTGACCACCGCTGTAATTAATTCACAAAAATGGATAATTAAAATTAACAAACTGTGGTGCTTGAGGGTTTTGGAGCACTTAAATTAATAAGATTGGAATGTTTGTTCTCCCGTCGTTACCTCAAGGATCCAACTCTTCTAGATGCTTTCGGCAAGTCTAGAAAGTCAATTAAAAATGATGTGCTTTCAAAAATTTGATCTCGTGTCATCCCATAAATGCGTCCATAGAAATTTAAGGCTTCTTGTATCGTTAATTCATTGTATAGTGACAGTTCCTGACAAAGATAATTGATCTGTTATATTTGACATCAAATAAAAAGGTTATTATGCATGAACTTTATTTGTATGCAATTTTTACTTGAGGCATGTAGCCAACACGTCTTCCTGGCACTCCGCTCTCTCTACTTCCCGGCTTATGACCAAACACCAAAATATCACCTTTGTCTAGCGTTTGGATTCCCACACAACAAGACAAAAGTGTTGTTTTACCACAGCCAGACGATCCTAGTAAGCTATATCTATATATTTGAAATTTTAAAATTGTGTCACAAAATAAACCTGAGCACAGTTGTTTCAAGTTATGGGTAAAAAACTACTTACATCGTTCCTATAGGAACCTTCATATGAAAGTCGGTTAGTACAGGAGTTCCTTTCTGATAGCTTTTGTGTGCATTTCTTACAGATATAGCTGAAATCGGAGGATCCCCACCATTTGGGTAGAATATATCTACCACTTTTTGATTCGCACTTAAATCCTCCATTTCGAGATCATCATCCTCCTCATTTACCTCTTTTGAAACGGTTACTGAATGCTCAGAAGGGGACGGGCTTTTCTCAAAGGCTGGATTGTCGAAACTACACACGATACACAATAATTAAAAACCATTTAAACCAACAAGATAATTCTGTGCTTACTCTTTACTGGGCTAAGTAATAATGAGTGGTAAGGTCTCAACACAGAAAATTTCAGTCTTACGTATTATTCATTTTTCCTACAAGAATAAAGTATGATTGTGACTTAACAAGACGTAGAAACGAGTTCACTCTCGAAGCATGTAGAATAATTCCATATTATTACTCAAATCAAGTGTGTGCCTCACTTTCTCTTCTTTGAAGAAAAATTGGAAAAGGGTTTTCTAGGACCACTTGAAGGTAGACAAAATGGTACTGGTACTGCATGCACACATATATGTCAATCCAAATCCAAATACCACCAAATACATCTGACTTAAGGTGTGAAACAGTGTAAGAATTTTTGGATTTCTATTTATAATGTACGAGGTCGAGCAGGCATCCCACCAACATTGTTGTTCAGCGGAGCAGCAGCAACCCATAAAAACGGTTCATCAACAAAATAAAACCTGACTCATGTCTTCCTTTTTGTATCTGATACACTGTCCGGCTAATTAGTATACTAATGACGTTAGGAAAATTGTGATGAGATGAACACTACCCACTTGATTATCTTTACTAGACGTCGGTACAGTGTAAAGAGAAAACTATTGATTTCCGTATGCTAATGTCAATACTCCAAGTGTCAGTTGACACTGTGAGAAGTTGTATAATCACAAGATGACTAGTGTACACAAGATAGCTTGCTAACAACTAGAAATATTTTCCGATGTGTAATGTAATGTTGTTTAAACCATACCTCATAGCACTGCCTACTGCCTTTGTTCCGTCTTCTTCTATAATCAGTATGGCTTCCTCCTGCATTTTTTCAACCTATGAATGTTATCAACTTTGCACTTGATATCACGGCAGGAATCCAAAAATGTGGGGCAAAAAGAGATTATAAAAAAATTGCCTACCTGACTAATTTTTTTGACAAAAAATTTATAATCACACTACAGTTTTAAATCCAAATGTGTAAGTGTACAATATAGTGTGAGATAAAGAAAAATGTTCCATTCCCATATTTTTTCTCTCTATTGATCAAAAATCATTGATCGATTCCTGAAAGCTACACCGTTCATGAGTAATTGGTGAACGGGTGGGCCAAATAACAATAAAATGAAAGGCAAATACTTGACCAATATTTTTTTTGCTATCCATATCAATACATATAATTCATTACTTTATCAGTATCAATCAGTGTGTATGTTCAGTTACAAATCGGTAATTTGCATGCAAAATAATTCCGAGGTGTTTGATGGTCTGGAAAATAAATAGCGTGACATCTCTTAAAAAATTTCGTATGTGCCTTGGTCCTCTGGAACCTACATGTTTTTTGTAGTAATGGCATGTATTGGTTGTTCTGATTCGTGCAAACATTCATTATATTTCCATTTACATGCTAAATATTCATTTCATGGTCGAATTTGTAATTTCAAGCTCAACCAGCGACTAAAAATCTAAAAAAATCTAAGTACATGAGGATGATTTGGTATTGGTGTAGGTAGACCTCAAAGACAAATTGGTATTGGTAGTAACAAGTATTTTTTTTGTAAAAAAATTCGCATTGTCAATTACTGCCCAGGTCGATAATACTAATAATAAATCCATGCATTCGTATGAGGATATGTCGTATACTTATATGAAGCTAGTTTACAAAAGCATTAAGGATTATTTAACATGTCATGTTACGAAGTGCTACCGAAATAATCATGCAACGCTTCATTTTCCAGTATTGTTCATGAAGGAAACCAATGCATTTATACATACTGTAAGCAGTGATGAGTTTTCTTATATTGCTTTACTCACGAAAAGGATTTTTAAGGAGATCTAATTCTCTGCTGTATTAAGATGCTTACAAGCGAATTTACTGTTGGCGTGTAAGTTGAGCATCCCATGAATTTCACATATATTATACCGAGGCCTAAATTTGTTTCTTCCTTGGCATTAGCCCTTGTTTAACTAACGGAATATGTGCATTATAATTCCAATTCTCATCACAGTTGGTTACTAGTTGCTTGCTACCATAAAGTAAAAGCAGTTAAGTTCAGACTTTAACTGGTAGAAAATTCCATTCATTTTTTATAGATTCTTCTAATGCATAAATCAGCAAGTAGAAAAAGAACAATAGTTTTTAACGTAAAAAAGGATTCCTCTTTATTTTCTAACAAAGCTATAAAAATTGCATAAAACCCAAGATTCAAGTGTCGTTGCATTTTAAAACACTAAACTTTTAGAAGAAGACACAAAGTAACATACAATAATTTTACGATACATTACTCACGAACATTATTTGTGATTTGTTTTTTAAATTGTGCAAAAGTAGCATGAGAAAGATAAAACTTACAGAAAGTATATTTTAATTCGTAGTTCGTATTACGGTTTTGAGATAAAAAATACTGTGTATCTTTTTTAAAATTATGTACAAAGGGAACATGACCACACTCCTTTTAAACTGTTTTTTCCTGAATTCATACAAAATTAAGTATACGTTTTAAATACATACAAATTATGTTACTTACAAAAGCATTCAAACTTTAAACTTGTCTTATATCATCTTTCTTTCGACTCACATAAACACAGTTAAGAAAAAACACCGGGACGGACAACAACGGACGGTTTTATATCATAATATTTCGATAAGAAGTCATTCCTTGATGCGCATTGGTTTTATATTAATACTTTAGGAAAGCGCTGGTCGGCTGGCTTAGAATTTATTTTAGTAACTTTAAGTAACAAATATATAAAGGTACTCTCTAGGTGTCATGTTGATTGCAAGTTAGTTTTAGTAGCGATCTTTTCCAGCCAAAGCTGTCATTTCCGACTCTCCAGTTGCAAAATAGTTGAGTTCTTGAAAGTCTTGGAGTTTCTTGTGGTCCTTGATGTGAGCATAATTTGCGGCGAGGCACATGAGGTAATGCACCTTAATATTGAATAGACAAAACAATTATTACAAAGATATTTAAGATTAGTCTCCAAGGAGATTTAGTTTAATTAAGTTTTTAATCTTACCAAACTCATGATGACCAAGGCGCATGAGATGGTAGCCAGAATAAACATGATCTCTGCCCGTTCCACATAATCTTTACAGAAGAGCTTGATTTCATGTGTTTCACAAACTTTCATATCATCCACTTTGGTATTGTTTGGGAAGAGGAAGTCTGTTGAGGTTAGAGCACAAGTCAAGAACATATTTTATATTAATTTTTTTTTGGTAAAAGCCAACATATGCAAAGATTCCGGGTAAGGCATAAAAATGAAGGAAAATTATACTTACGGAATTGTGTGAAATCAATGCAGTTTTCCTTATCATAAGGTTGTTGCTTGTGAGCACAGAGAGACCAAAAGATTGAGAATGTGGCAGTGACAACAACAAGGAAGCAAAACATGCCCAACCATGCTAGCTCCAGAAGGTATGTGATTACCATGAACTGGAATTTAACATATTAATAGTAATGAATCATATGATGAGTGGAACCTCTCATTTTAGTTAAACCAATGGTGATCTGATAAACTTTAAAAAAAAAATCTTTGATGTTGTTGATGAACTGTGAAATGATTTACCAAGGCACACGTGATTCTTCCTCCAACTCTTGCTTTCCATGCTTTGTAAACTGTTCGCCTGGTCTCTCCAGTGGTGAGGCATCCGACGAATAAGATCATCAGTCCGAGTGCTCCCATGCATGCACCTACGATCACAAATGTCAACTGAACTGGCTCCAACCACTTCACTTGGAAATGGAAGACATCCGTGAACATTAGCCTTGTGAGAGCTACTCCTCTATACATTGTGCCACAAAAGACTCCTACTCCAGCAAGACACATGATGGTCGCTATTAGGGTTGCGTATGGCACCCTAGTAATACATCCTTGACAGCCACCTGTTAGTAAATCAATTGGAAATATTAACAAAAACTACAAATGTTTGAAGATTGAACAAAATAGATAAACATAAACTTTAACTTACTCATTTTGAATTAGGTGTGTGATTTGACTTGAATTCAATTCCAAAAATATATTCCAATGGTAAATCCGAAACTGAGCTGGATTAAGTGACTAGCTAAAACTTTCCAAGTCTAACTAATTAATGTGTTTGAATAACAAACACAAATCGTATCATGGAACGGATTGACTACACTCTATTCTATGCTAGCTATGGCAAGCTAAGTAAATTTAGAAACACAAGAGAACGCTTAAAGATTAAGTTTAAAATCTCGATCTCACTTGCAGCTTCCTAAGCACTTTATCAAACAGACAGTTACGGTGGATTTGTTGAGTCTAGCTGCACAATGAATCTCTCATAAGTACAATAAAGAAACTGGTTTTGAACCACAATCCTGAGTGTAATCTTTTTTATTGTTCATTAAAATCCAAATTAAAATTTTTAATGTGTGCAATAATTGAATCAATTAGGTTTGGTATTTGTTATTTAATTTTTGATAAATGTATTTTAACTTCTATCTACAACATACGAGGTTGCTCCCAGCATCTCTCAAACCTCAAACTTTGCATTAGTTGGATAAATGACAACTCACAACTCTAATTTTGTTTTACAAAAACTCATATACCACAACATTACTTGCACACACACACACAGATATCACGTCAACTTAAGTCAAACACAATGTAATATAATGAGCAAAATGAGATATGACCATTTTTTCTTGTCTGTTTACCCAAAACTAATCTCATTCTAGCAAATACAATACTTGGGAGGTATGTTCCTTTTTTGCACCGTGATACTCAATCTAAATTGTCTATCCACCTAATCTGAACTACTGACTGATCTACATGCATGAGTAAAGAGATGTGCCAAGAAGGTTTATCTTGTCGACGATATTATTACGCTATATTTTTTTTGTAATAATAATGGCAATTACATTTTTTGTAACCCTTTCTCTTGCTTCAAGAGAAGAAGGAATAAGAAAAGAAAAAAATTACTTAAAACTAATTCTTCTACACAACCCCCTTTTGCATTAGTTGTTCTGGCACTGACGAAGTATTTTGACAATAAGAGTGAACCCAACCAAAATCTTAAGATAGGGCTCACATCACATCACGCTTCACAGTTGAGTTGACTGACAGTTAGTCATAAAAAGGAATCATGCCCAAGATCAACATAATGGCAAAAACGACTCTAAAAAAGGTAATACAATTTCGGTTGATATCATCAATGATAATTTCTCATCTCAACCCTTTCGTACTGACTTACTATATCAAATATACCATGATGATGATGATGACGACTATGTACTAGCTTATGTGTATACATGATCATCATAATTGTAAGTACACTGTAGTAAATGGTACAAGTTCCCTAAGAACCCTTTCAACGTGTAAGTAACCAGCTCTCACACAGGTAAGCAAAGCACTAGTACGATTGTGATTGTTGTAAAAATGAGTTGCCTTTGCTATACATTAAGAGGAGATGTATAGCTTATACTTATACTAGAAACTTTGTTTTTCTGTGTGTGTTACACACTATGCTCGTGCTCGTGAGCGAGTGACGATCCTAATAATACATTTTCTTCATCATGATATGATTGTTTTTCACGGGAAGCACACACATCACCTAAGCATATGCATATGAACTGTAATATGGGTACATAGCTAACAAACATTTCGCTATTGTATTCTGATTTTAATGTGAGTCATAAAGCTGCATATGAGTACTACTACCACTTCCCTTTGATCTGATGATGAACTGCTTTTTCATGAGGAAATCTTAAATAAACAAGTGACAGAGAGATGATATGATGATGGTATCATCGTTGTCATTGTTGATGCAACAGCAACAACGGAGCGTGAAAACCTCAGGAAGGAAAAAGGAAGGTGTGTTCTTGCACGATATGATGCATTTTTTACGTGTAGATCAGATCCTCCTCTCTTTAAAAGGTGAATCATGCGAAACACAAGTTAACGGCGAAAAGGGAATTCGAGAGAACGCGATACGACATGGATTTTTCTTATCTCAACAACTTCTGTCAATCTCTGGGTTTGTGGGGCTTGCAATCAATCAAATAGGTGCGTTTGTTATGCACACGTACATGTGTACTTTAATAATATGCATATGCTATTCGTATGTGGTTTTTTAAATCGAAAATGGCCATTTTGACGCTCATGATCATGATGATAACGATGACGACAGGAACTATGAAATAAAAATGAGAGAGAGAGAAAGATTGATTAGTCGAGGTTTTATTCAAAAGCAAAATGCTAAATTATACATTGTGGTTACATTGTGAAGGTGAGTTCCCTAGGATGTGAGCTCATCGGACTATGATGACAATTTTCATGGACGCTACTAATTCAACTTCATTTTATGTATGAAAGGAAAGAATCAAGAGGGGAAGTTCCGCTATGTTTATAATGCATAATGTATGGTCATCACACCGTGACATTTTGGTACGCATCACATCATCATCATCACATCACACCATGAAGAAGTCGCTTGGCTTCATGAACTCTTAATGTAAAAAAAAATTTTGGGAGTGATTGTCGTTGTGAGATGTACCGAGCTGAGAGTGCAGTGCAGTGTCACGACGACGCACACTCAACCACGACTTTACTCCATAACTGCTCTAGTTTCGGCAGAAGAATACTGAAAATTAGATCTCTTGACAGAAATTGGGCAGCGGAAAAATAAAATGTTATTTTTCTCCCTACTTTAATGAGTTTTCATGTCACTCCACTTTGGATTTTTTGGTACAATAACAATTCATAACGCAAATGCAAAAACAAACATAATCTTTCGTTTGAAGCTAACAGTTGCCGATCATAATCTACATGAAATTTTTCTAAACAAAAAACTTTCGAAATCTTCTACAACGCTCATTAAATCTACAAACAAAGGGGATGTCACTGAATCAACAACAAAAATAACATCTTTTTTTATCAACCCATCGTCCTACGATTCAATGCGAATTCTGGTAATAAAATGTGCATTTTTATGCATGCCCAAACCCAACCAACATCCGGTTACCTAAGGTAAGAGCTGGTGATAAAATCAGAAGGTGTATGCATGTAATTTTAAATGTATCCTTTGTAACTTAATGTAGCTAAAATGCAACGTATTTTGAAAATTAAAATCAGAAAATGTTACTTGACATTGAAAACGCGTATGCAAAATGGTACAGCACATTCCCCCTATGCATACATATGATATTTATGCTTATTTTTTTCAATGCCAATTAAAAGCATTGATCATTCACCACACTGCAGACAAACTGACTCAATCCTTTCTTTGTCGATTTGGCACGCACATTGAACATGTTCTTCAACTTTTGAAATGACCAACTAATCATATGTATTATCAAAAGATCATCGTAATCCATTCAAATACCTACTATGTATAAGAACGTACTAAATACTCAATGACAGCTTTGTACTATTATTGTGTGTAAATGACCTCGGAGATAAACCGGAAATAAACGTGATGATGATAATGAAAATCATATGATTTAAAAAAATATGATTATGATATACCTACTCACATTGAGGAAAAATAAGATGTGTCGGTTCTTATGTCTAAGATTGGGCACGTGTACATCACATTTTAACATTGAAATGACAAGTGATTGCGATTAAAAAATATTGAGATGATTAATGCGATCACTCACCAGCTCAGCATCAATAAGATTGGAAAACAAAGTTTATCCTTTTAAGAGGTGGTTGTAAGGTAGTGGTGTTAATGGCGATACTGTACAGATTTTATGGAGTCGTGTGGCATGTAAGGTGAGTAGAAGATCAAATTAAATTCCTGTTTTAATACTTTACCCTGTAACCCAGGTCGAACACATCATCCCCAACACTTGAGGTCATCCGCATCACCACATCTCTTCTTCTTCTTAAAACATTTTTTTTTGGCACAGCCTGATTTTTATTGATTCAAGGACAAATTCTTAAAGTATTTTACAAAGCATGTAGATTACAAGTGAACGTGGTAAATCCCGTCATGCGTTTATCATGCGTTTGTTTTTAAAACTATGATAGAGTTATAGAATGGACAATTTGTTACGAATAACAACCACTCAAGTTACCTAATAACGAATACTACTGTTGACATTGTACCTATATTGATCACATCGTTATCAATGTATCATTATACTCAATTGTCAACTGCGCTAAATCCAATGTTACAATATTAATACTTATTTATATACTAACTGCGACACTAGCAGTTTAAATATATTTTATCAACGCTATCAGCAACGCTACTAAAACTTTCCACTACGCTCCTAAAAGCAGGAATTACCTAATCCTTTAATTTTTATTTTGCTCATGTCAATCATTTTTACACACACTTCATGGAAGCAAGTAGTACATATGTTTCAACTTTTGGCAAGGGTTACTTGTATATACTGGCGAAAACAAATGTGCAATTATAAAATCTAGCCTAGATTTACATTAATAACCATTCATACATTTACTTTTAGTGCTTAATTTTGTAATGAATGGAATGGAGTGGACGGAATAGGTTGATTGACTGGCAACAAGGATAAGTGTATATTTGTGGGCTAACTAGGTTAAAGTTTTCAATAACAGATGAACAGATCACACATATTTTTTTCAGATCACATCCAACCCTATCAAACCAGCATAGAAGTTTTAAATACAAAATGCTGCCTCCTGGTTTTAACAGTAGTCAGCAAGCTCACATTTTATTTCTAGAATTAGCTCCCTAAAGTACATTGTATTTTTTTTTAACAAAACAAATGTCATGAGATAGCGGAGATAAGAGTTAAGACTTCTCCAGAACAGTACACATAAGTTTACCCTGAATGTCATGTACAAAAAAGAGTTGAAAGCTTTATAAAAACCGGGGTTAACAGTCTTGTCAAATGTTTTTTGGCTGGAAGTTCCCGTATATATTAACTATACTTATGTACAGAAATATGTATATATAACTTAACTATAACTCACGTAATAAAAATAAAGAAAAACATGTCAACATGAACTTGGACGGAAAAATTGTTTGCAATCAACGCAATATTTTAAAAATGTCCTTGAACAAGACCCCCAAACTGAAAAACAAGCTTGTTGTGAATAAGAGTCATAAAGAAACTTGTGTGTATAGATTTGTTTGTTTGTTTGTTTGAGGAAAGAGTCGATAACATAAATTTGTGAAAATTACATAAATATAAATAGAGATAGGAGCGGAAGTTTGCAACCTATTGTTTGCAACATTAACTACTAGCTAATGAATAAATATTCTAAATCGAACCTGCTTTAATAAACTATGAAGAAGGAAGGATTAGCATCTACATAATAAATTGGTTGATGAGCTGGAGTGCAGTGCCAGCAACCATGAGAGTTAAAGTTGTCCAGCTGTGGATTGAATTAATGTCAATAGCCCCATTACAAAAGTGATCGAATTCGCAGAAGCACCAGGTCACCTCGTCATAGTAATCTCTGAAAGTTAAAGTTAGACATAGATATATCAATATATATTTCCATATAAAGCACAATATGAATGCAATACATGCTATTCGAGCAAAATAAGGTTTTCAATTTTTTTTTTATTTTTGTTGTTTTTGCAAAGAAAAAGCAAAAACAAAAACGTTTTCAGTTGTCTTATCAAAGATTATAAATATTAACCTTTGATATTCACTCGTGCAACCGCATAAATAATATGGTCAATTGAATAAATGTAGGAATATGAATGAAAAAAGGAGGAATGATATAAGATATAATTATAAATGAGGAGTGTACCGTCTGATATCAAGTTGTTTGATACTGTTATTCACGTAGTGGGCAAGTTGGATGTCTTTGGCAGCAGTTCGACAGCCCTCATACTTATCCGCTGGAACATCATGTCGTGAGTATTCCAATTGACTCAAGCAATTCCTCGTGATGATCTCGTCCGCTGTTTTAGTACATTTGCAAGTTAAAAACAGATATACATAAATAAGTAAAAGTGCCTATAAACCTTTTCCTATTCAGCTTGTTTTTCTGTTATCAGAAACAGTGTTTAATTTTTAAAAAAAATAACTTGCCTCCTTTCCTCTCAGTGATTTTAACACACTTGTCATGCTCTTGGGGACAAGTGTAGGAGGTATACCAACGCCAGTCAAAGGGGCTACCGCATCCTGGCTGGGTGCTCACACACTGATAACACCACAACCCAAACGCTGGAAGCAGAAAAAACGTGACTGATTAAAAACGTGATGCGCAAACATAAGATGCTTATTTATTGAAGTGTCTCCGCTTAAACTCACCATCTTGTATGAAGAAGCAAAGGAAGAGAAGGGCCAAGGAGCCCTTTCTGTTCTTAATCTCCATTTTCTAATTTTACCAAGTTTCGATCATCAATCAACAATATACTGGAAGAATATTGAATGTCAACAAGTTTTGAATCCAGATAATCTTATCTCAATCTTTTGTTATTGTACACTCAAGGTATTCTCGATGTCATATTAATAAAACGTTATTTCAAGGTAAATGTACCGATTAAGTACGGAAATAGTCACTTTTTACTCTTGATTTTAATATTTAACTTGAAATCTCACCAAAACAAACCGAGGTTTGAACAAACTCACTTTCTAGCACAATGATTCAATTCCTAGTGTTAATATTATTGTTGGATTCTCTTCGGTTGGCTCAGTCAGAATGTCATTTTATGTACATAGACTTGTGTGTATATATGTTAGTATGCATTATACATAAAGAAAACACAGTGGCAAGTTACGACACTAATGAAATCAGGTATGATCGTCTATACGTACATTGTATTGTAATGCGTCACTCTCCTTCACCTTTTACATGGACGTAAAGCCAGTCCGGCCAAGCAATGAAAAGGTTTGTCGGTTTTTAATGCAAGGGTGGGTTGTGTTGGTAACAAGTGGAAAACAATGCTTTTTGTACGTAATATGTAACTGGATACTGGATACGATCACATTGTTCAACATTCACCATCATTCTCATATAACAGTGGGTTACGAAAGAACTACAGGTGCGTGCGGGTTTCAGTAAGATTATATACATTAGAAGGAATCACAAGAAAAATTCAACGTGTTCAACACATCACGTTTTTACAAACAGTGGAATAATGTTTGTAACTTTGTATAATGGAAGCAAAACGTGAGTACTTGCGTGCATGAATTTTCATGGAAAACAATGCCCGAAATATCAAGCCCTGGTAGAAATCTAGAAGAAGTAGAAGCTATGAGAAGCTGAAGACTAAATACTAAATCGTTAGTAGTTTTCACTGTTAAACAGTTATAATATTGGATAATAAGATTGAGCTCATTAGGTCTCGATAGTAACATGACTGATAATTATTTATAAGAATATACCGGAAAAAATTAGAAATACTAAAACTGCATAATTTTATTGGATTCATAATGTCTCATGTTGCATTAAGCATTTAAGTATGTATGTATATTCAAAAGTAACTTATACGAAAAGTATCTGTTTCACATATTGTGTGAATGCATACATGCATACGAATAGTTACGATAAGCCAGCTTTAAAATTAAAAAAAAATGGATTAAATTTCAATAAGTTTTTTTCAGTCCAGAACCAAGCAGAAGGTTATCAGTCTTGCCACAAGTGTTGCATAAATCTCATAGGCCACTTCTATCATACATGACATTTCTTTTTAATGACAGCATCAACTCCTCTCTCAAATTTATTTTGTACCTCTCTAACTCTTTTTGAATCGCAAATGTGATGCATATTAGGATTTGGCTGTTAGGTCATGAGATCAAGTGGAAAGCAGCTTTTAACCGACTCATCATCATTCTCATCATCAATACCAGATAATGTTCATACTCAAACGAGTCAAAACTCTGAACTAGTATTTACGTATGTATTTGTACGTCATTATGTATGTACGTATGTATGTATTAAGATAATAATTTTTACATTCGAATTTGGGCATAAAATGTTGTGAAGATAGCCCAGACGTTTGTTTGACGCATAGCGTATGTTAACTCAAATTTGCAAAAGAGAACCTTTGTGCTCTGGTCTGGTCAACATAAGGAAAACGCATTAGTGCATTCCTTAGAATTAGCGAGAAGTAAACGGAAGTTAACATGGCAAGGTTGAGGAACGTGACATTCCCTGCAACTCACTCCCGATCTTTAGGAATTGACCCTGATCTTTCATGCAGATGAGACAAAAACACGAGGACAAATAATACGGATGACACATGGTTACGAGCACCAACCACTGCAACCTTTGTCTGTATTATTACTACGTGATCACGAGCATGCTGAGGAAAACGGAAATAACAGACAAAGTTCCAGGAACAAATCTTTGCATTTGTCAAGCCAACATCATCATCACCCCCAGCTTTATGGTGATCTGATGAGCTGTGCTAAGATATTTTTAAGCTTGTTAAGTCGCCGCATATTTTATTCCGTAATTTTATCGAGGAGGTCATGCTTTCCGCGTCATATGGTTTGAGTGTAATGTGAGTTTAATTCATCATGAACAATACCAGATAGTAGTAGTTGATAGTAAGTATGGTAGAATTTAAAATGCAATGGTATACTATGACTATATATAATAATGCATTATCCGCTTAAAAATTGTTCACGAACTGATAGTGAGTCATTTATAAAGTGCAAAATAGTATATACAAATATATATCGCTATATATTCCATTACTTTGTATTTAAACTGAGCGATTGAAGCAGATATTAATGAAAGTCTTGTCAGCTTCCAACTCTAACCCAAGCCACGACTTCATTATTAATTAAATGCAGGAGATAACACAAAGCATGAAAAAAATATATTCGAACTCTAGCACCAACCCCGAACTCGTCTTATAATTATAGGGATATCAATCATCTGCATCGCCATAAATACTTTTTGAGATTCTTAATCCAAACAAGTTTCGCTTAATGTTTTAAGACAGGGAAGATTATCATCGTCATGCATATGCTTATTTTATTTAGCTTATAGTTGAGGAGAAAAGAATGAGTAGTACTTGTGACTTGAGACTCCTACTGTTAATAAGTATTGGCTATTAGCAATTCCTGGTCTTCTGAACATACTAGGTATCCTTTTCATTTTGGTCTGGCGTTTGATTAGACTTGAGCATCCTTATTTTTCTAATATAAGATCCACTTGGTTATCAACCACACAAGCTCAGTCGGTCCAGTGAGAGTGGTAAAGTGAGGACGCAAGTCGAAAACCAGTGGTGACAGCAATAACACTAAAGCTCAACATCAAGAAATCATCCTATTCGTTTCTTTAGATAAAAAAGTTAGCAGGAAATTTCAGGTACATTTAGCTCTGGCTCTAGCTTTGGTGCCTCCACTGAAAATTTAATTGTAATTTGAGTGCAGCTAAGCTACCTTAGATTATTTCGTCTTTTGTTTTGTTGGAAAGATAGGAGACAATTTTTTCAGTGGAATCACAAAATTTTATCGCTACTAATAAATTTGTTGGGAACAGAATAATTTTTTCAACTAAAAATATTAATGCACAATAGAGACAACATGCCACATTACACCAACGGCTACCACAGACCTTGCACTTTCCTCAGGGACGAAATCCTTCATGAGGGAAATTGGCTTCGCTTTTCTGAAATCAAGTATCTTGACCCCACAGGAAAAGAAAGGTAAGAGAAAATTGAATTTTTTAGTATTTTATTTATCACATTTAAATACATATCAGTATCATATTTATTTATTTTAACAATTTTAACTATATTTGATATTTAAATAAAAAAGATTATGGGAAGCGGTTACACGCCAAACAAGAACGAGAGGAAGTGACACGGATCAAGTTGCCTCCATTGCAATTTACAGAAGACTTTTACATTACGATGTTATGGTCTTAGTTCGTCAATACAGACCTGCTTTGAATGCATACACTGTTGAATTCCCTGCAGGTATGTTAATAACTTAACCCCTTTGTTTTCCTTGATAAAAAATCTTTGCAAAATTCTTTATTTGTTTACAAACAACCAGAAATATCTTGAAGTGGGTAGATTTTTTGCTAAAAAAAAG
The DNA here is from genome assembly GCA_964034955.1 of Orchesella flavescens. Lineage (NCBI taxonomy): Eukaryota > Metazoa > Arthropoda > Collembola > Entomobryomorpha > Orchesellidae > Orchesella > Orchesella flavescens. The sequence continues at coordinate 16,066,614 of OZ035953.1, read as the reverse complement.
AGATATTCACGATTTTCGCATACATGCTTTGCATAATTGTATTTTTTGCAAGACAAGAAAAACAGGATTGTAGACACTCATTATATTAAATAGCAGGCATAGTTGTTTTATTTACAACTTTACTGTAGAGCCATTACATTACATTGTATTACATTGTTTGCAGGACTTTTGGAATCTGGCGAAACAAGTAAAGAAGCCGCAGTACGAGAACTTCGTGAAGAGACTGGATGGCATGGTGAAGTGACGCACATGAGCTCGAAACTTGCTGTAGATCCTGGTTGTTCATCGGCCATCCTCAGATACGCTACTGTCAAGGTTCGTATTTGGGCTCTGTCCCCAAAGATTCTTAAGTTTAAATTGGTGATGAAGATAAAAGTGTTTTTCCTATTACAATGCTTAAAATATATGAACATAAGTTGTCTTTTTTGATGATGATAATGATGATGGTGATGGTGAGCAAAGCCCCAAAATGCTAATTCTTTGAATAGAGTTGATTTGATACGCTTGGTGTTGGATTTAGATTGGAGTTTGGAATAAGAACTTGTTAGGAAATTCTAATCCCTAAAAATAAGACACTTGTACAGTAGCAAAGCTATGGTTGGTTAGTTTGAACCATGAACCTAAAAGATTAATGTCGTCATCATCATCATCATGATCATCACCGCCATCCGTCAGTACGTATGTATAAGTAGAGAGTAATGCTGAATCCAGTTAAGTTCTTACTTTTTTTATACCTAACTGTCAGTTATTGACTGCTGGTGTCTTGACTGAGTCGACTGTTACATACATAATGCTGCTACTCGTTAATTTCCATGTGGATTTTGAATTTCTTATCCACTTGATGAAGAAGAAGACGAAGATCACGTTGTTGTGAAATCTTGGAATGAATGTGACTCGCTACGAAACCAAGTGTATATTGCGTAATCTTTCTTTTTACATAATGTACTTATGGTTGGTTTAAGCGTGTTTGCTTATGATATTCCTTTGATGATGGTGATTGTGAACCTTGTCACTGAACCATGTGACTACCAATAACTTAAAATAATATCTAACTCGTTTGGAGAGTATCTAATTTTTGTATTTATGCATCATATGCTAATCATTTTTTATTCTACAGATTAATGGAGATGCTCCAGAGAATCTCAACCCCAGAGCTGTCCCAAGTGATGGTGAATTTGTCGATATTCTCATGATTCCCGTCTCAGAACTCCATGATCATCTCAATAGTAAGTTTTTGTAATATTTCTGATATTACATTGAAGTAATTAAATTATAAGTTAAAATGTGTAAAAGATAGGGTGGGATGTTGCAAAAAAATTGTGAATGTTGCATGTTGGAGCAGTTACAAGGAGCATCTTGTCATGTCATTTGACTCCCATTTATGATGAGTCAGTGCTATCATAACGCATTTAATTTTAATGAAAAAATTACGATACAGAAGTAGTCAACTCCACGTGTATACCTGATATTATCATCATGTTTTGATATGCAAATCTTCACGTTTCTGTACAACGCAAAAAAAAAGACGACAAGCTTCACCATTCATCATAAACGCGTTGATGAACCCATTTAATTTGTACTTACTAATACTAACATGATCCTATCATTATGGGTGCAAGTTGTAGTAGACAAATTGGAGGATATTTATCGAATGATTATTGAATTCGATTGGTGAACTTCACCTTGGTATCTTTCATGCAAAATCTTATAAGAATTAGGGTATACCTTCTGATATATGTACTACTTGAGAACCTTGATAAGTTTTTCTCGGCTAATAGCCTATTTAATTCGAGTAACAGATGAGAGGCTCTACGTGATAACCTCTAGGCCACACTTTCTGCACAAAGATCAGTTTCCGATTGCTTAGGTTGCAGCAGCAAAAATTTATTTCTGCACCTTACCGAGAATATCATCAGAGAATTTTTTAAAAAATGTCATAAACGGTTTTCACGCTAAGAAAGGAATTATATAATTTGTTTTCGACGAGGGATGAAGAAAGGTGTTGATTATATACTGCACTATTACACATCATGACCCATGTTCATTTTGAAAATTGAGGTACAAGTCGTCATCATAATTAGTGAACTCCATTTCTTACCAGAGGTCAGAATTTTTTTTGACTCGTAGAGGTAAATAGTCAAGTGTCAAATGGTTCAGGTTATTGTCGGCGATGATGATATTGACGTCAATTGTGAGATTTCATGAATTATACGACTTTAAAAACAAACAAAAATGAATACCATGAGCATATTTACGCACTTGATATCTGATATATCGATTGGATTTTTTTAGCAATAGCTGTTGACTGTAGAACTAGTTCCATCCTAAAAAATGAAATATTTTAATAAATATAAATGAAATGAAATTTATGGTTGAAATAAATAAAAGTAACATTTTCTAAACCTTCTTTTATAGAACTCACAAAGGAAGGGAACATTGTTGACTCCCGTGTTGAAGCATTTGCCATCGGATTGCAAATGGGATTGAAATTTGCAAAGGATGCTGCTAAAGATGCTATCTCAACACTTCAAGCAAGTCTGCCTTTGGATGGTAGTAGTGTTCGTACTGGTTCTTTCAGTAATTTCAGTAAGAAAAATTAGAAACATTTCAACTCATTAAGATACGGCTTTTCAAATATAACTCATTAGCTGCTAAATTCTTGTCAAATTCATAGAAATTACTATACTGTTTTCAGAAAATTTGAAAAAAACAAAAAAAAACATGACATTATATATTAGTTCAATGGTTTTTGATTATGATTTAAATGCGTAAAAGTAAAGTGACATTGTAGAAAGAACCAGTCCTCGTCAAACCTACTTATTTTACCCATAGTTTTTCTTAATCGTAAAATGACTAGCGATCGAATATTACTCACACGAATATTTCCGGTAATGAATAAGTCTACATTTTTAAAAGTATACATAAATAAAACTATTACTATATTACGAAATCGCACACTAAAATGAAAACTTTCAACTGTGCAGAAGATCTAGTATCTGTACATGACTAAAGTAGGATAAATTTATTAAGTTAGTAATATTAGACATTATGTATTCCTGTAACTTTATTCATGACGAAGTGGAAGTAGAGGAAAGTATTCGAATTATTTGTGACTATAACTTTAAGTAAGAACCTGCAATAAAGATTTTACATAAAAGATAAAAATGTTCAAAATTATTTTATATCAGCTAGCATTTTATTTGTAATTAATACTTTATTTTATTAAAATGGGAACAAGCTTGTTTCTGCATTTCATAACATCACGCAACAAAATATTATGTGACGGCAAGAAGCTCTGATGAATATGACATGTACAAAGATTTTATTGATTGGCAGTGCAATTCTAGCTTATTACTTTTTTCAAGGTCAACCAAGCTTCACAGAATTTTGCAGAACACATTTACGCCGTCGTTTAGACAGGCATACGTATTATTAGACAAGACGAAGATCTTTGAAGAAAGGAAAGAGTTGAGAGATAGATGCTAGCTACCTGCCTGCAAGCCTAGCCTCAATAATATAAAATTGGCCATGCCCATGCTGACCATATCATACCGGTGCGGATTGCTGTTTTCTGATGTAATGTGCACTTTCTTTGCAATCCCACGGATGGAAGTGTTTGATTTATAATATCTGATTATTATGATGATGGACATCACATTACATTACACACTACAATAACATCCCATGAAGATAACAAGAATGGGTTTTAGTTTTCGTGGGCTCAACCAAAAAAAAACATATTGGAAAAATTTCCTTACATATTATGGCTACGTTATATCATATCTGCTGCTAGGCCATGAGCTGGCAATGCCATGGAATAACAGCGCATAATATTCCCTTTTCTTTTAAGAATTTATTCATGTTTCTTAAAATACAATGTGAGTGCACATAAGATTTTGTGTATGATCATTTGAGCATGTTGGGATGGTTTCACTGTACGAACGATGCGATATGGGTTCATCATCTTGTAATGCTGGCGCTGCAAAAAAAATCTAATCTTTTACTTATTTTTTATTTGTTACACCTACAAAAAATCCTTTTTTTGCAACTAACAGAGAGTGAGAGGACTTATAGTGAAGGTATTAGCACCGAGTGAGGTTTTGTGCTTTGTAGGCATATCTCTTGCTCTATCTATCTGGCCAGAAGAGTATGAATTTTGCTTATGATGAAATCACACTTTACTCTAATCCAACCCACCGCAAATATCCAACAACGGCAAAGGGAAACGGAGGGACAAGCCTCTATAACATTTTTTTATGTAGTTACTACAAGTATTAATATGATAATGACATGATGACGACGTGCCAAGGAATGTTGGAGCTTGCAAAATGCAAATCAAATGTTGCGTACTAGCCCCACATTGTTATGCTTTCGCATCCCATACCTTTCTCGTAAACTATGTAAATTTGCACACAACTTAATACCACCACCATCTGATTGCCATTTTCATCGTAGTTTTCAGCATTCTTTCTCAGATCATTGGCTTCATAAATTTAAGCCTGCTTTTATGAAATTATAATCATCATGACGTGACGTGATGTGATGTGATCAATGACTTGTGCAATTTTATATATGTATTGTGTTACGTTGTGATTGTGATGCTGCTTCCCTTTCCCTTCATGCAATATATGTAGCTGAACTAATGAATGAATCGGATGTTGCTCTGGTTGTGGAAAATTGGAAATAAAATCATAGAATGTTGTGGTGTGAGTTAAGTGAGCAAAGCTGACGAAAGAAATTTAATATTCGGAAGAATCTCAAGTTCTGAAACTACTAAGCCGGTAAATCTCTCGTACATGACTACAAAGTCATGGAATTACTCCACTACTTTGCTCAACGTTTCCAATTTTGGATAAACTTGTTGCTCTGTAAACACGCACAGGTTTTTGTTGCAAACCAAAAAAAGAAAGAAATTCATCCAAGCTCAATGGATTTAGATATTGCGTAAGCATAGAGATATAAGGTAATTGCAGCAAAAAGGATGAAGCTATGACTACGCTACGACACGATGTCTGGTAAACGCTGCAAACTTCCATTAAGACGACCGTTGCTGCATAAAACTACAACAATTTTTGTACTCATAATCCATATCCAACCCTTTGCAAAAATATATGTATTTATCCGTTTTTCTATAATTTTCATCGTTATGCTCCTGCATACACCGCGGTCGTTGGTTGTAAAGAAATGGGATTGGGAGATAGAGATACACCTTCACTATTACAATTGCAAAAAAATAAGCAGCATCTGGCTGGCCTACGGACGACGGGTAAGCAAAAATGAAACTGGTGGTGGTGAGTGAGCCTGGTATTGGTATGGTATAGCAAGAAAAGGAAGAGAAAAAAGACGTCGTCAGAGTCATATCACCAATTTTTTCATGCATTCCATCATCATCCCTCATCTTTCTATAAAAAAATTGTTGTTTCAGTCATCGTCATCGTCCTCATCGTCATATTTCTTATGGCATTACCTTATGTGTAGTGGCATGGCGTGGCGTGGTGAGACGATGTGATGTGAGATGTGGTAATACTTAGCAGAAAACTAAATGCATATGATAATTTTTGAACAATTTGTGAAAATGGGAACTACTGCTGAACGCCAAGCCAATTTCCATATTTTTCATGCTGAACTCATGTGATATAATATAAGGATGATGCGTTGCGTATCCCTTCAAGTGATTTACTGACAATAATATAAATATATGTAGGTTTTTTTTGATGTAGCAAACCCTTTTCCCTTTGTGTGTTTGCATTTGCCTTGTGTGTATATATACATACATATATATGAGACAAGTTGAGTAGTGAGTAAATAAGAGGGCTTGTAATAAGTGTCGTTCGATGGAATGTTTGCCTTCGCCTTTTTTGGAGAAAGATCATTTTCTATTTGACAAGGCTTTTAAGCTTTGGCTCTTGAGGAAGAAAAAAAGAGCTAACCATTTGATTTTTGTGGCTTTTTCTTGCTAAGCTACGTTAGCATACATACGCTACTTTTTTTGTCTATTACGGTTTTGTGCATAACGTTATACAACATGATGATAATAATTGTATGTTTCAAAATCTGATTCAATTTCTGTGCCAAAAAGGTTAAACAAGCTATAGAGATAATATGTGAACATGGTTACTTTTTTATATAGCTGCTTTCTTTTATCATGGTTAAAAATCGAACATGCTCTCAACATGACTATGGCCAACACTAACGACTTTTCCAAACCAAATTCAATACAGCCAATCACCAAAAAAAATTGTAACTGAATCAAATGATAATGCTCCCATGTTTTGATAATAAGATGTATTATATGCACACGCGTAAAAAAATTAAGTAGAGTGCAAGTAGAAGCTACAGCTATTTTTTAACGTTACTCAATTACGCGCAAAACCAGACCAGATAGATCTTGAATAATCCTCGTGTCACACAATAGCCTAGCCACAAAAGTGTACTTTGTGTATTGTCTCCTTTCAAATTTGCAGATTGCTTTGATTTATGTGCGTATCACATACAATCTGCAATAATACTAGTTGATTGACAATGCCATGGTATGGCAAGCCAAGCCAAGCCAAGGCAAACACAAAACATGATTATATATGATGATGACTGTGGGCAACGAGCAAAATAATAATGAGTGACAAGGGAGCATAGTGAGTTATTGTGTACAATACACAATGCCACATGCTCAATACCTCAAAAAAATATAATGTGTGCAGTCTTCCAACAGAACCAAAAAAAATTGTTCTAATAGATGGAAAATAAATGTAAAGTGGAGCCCATTAGATCGAAAACGGTAGTGACTAGAGAGATACCTACACATTACACTCATCATTCTCTGGATGGTTGGTTGGATGGATGAATATATGCATGCATTTTCAGCTGCGATTAGCGGTAGTAACACTATAAAAAAGTTTATAGCATCAGCAGAACAGTTTTATGGTGTGTGTGTGTGGTGTGCTGGTGATGATGAGGACCCTCACTATCAATGCATTTGTGGTTATTTAGCCTAATTGCGTTTTTATCAGGACCATTAGTTCTATTAGCATTATCACATCACATTACATTCCATCATTGTCTCAACCCAGCATTTCCATTTTTCATATTCTCCCCATTCCTTTGTTGGCCAGCCTCTTTCTTGTCACTCTTATTTGAGTTTCTTTCATTCTTTGTCACATCAAGAATTTTGACGTACGTGGATAGTTCAGTTTGGTAGCAATCATGGAAAGTGGGATCGAGTAGGTTAACATTACGTTGCTCCAGCTCAACTCCCTTTTGCATAAAACTGGTAAACTGGAATGCCAAAACAAACTTTTTCGGTTGTAAAATAGTTGGGTCCTAACTTTAGAGTGATTGTGTGAGCTGCTTCTAGAAGCTATTCATTTGCAGCTTCTACTTCATTGTTTGAATTCCCATTTGATTATGTCCCCACCCAGAAAACTAAGCGCTGCTTTTATAACTCTTCCAGAGACGAACACATCAAACAAAAACCACTGTCCCTATAACATATATTCATAATCGTATTAGCTAAGGATGTGCCTATAGCTATAGAATGTGGTGGTGTTGTTGAGTACATAAGTTGGCAGAAACTAGAAACCACAATCGTCGTGTGCCCAGCAGAACGAGCCGCATTTGCATGAGAGATGATGAGGTTTTAGGTCCACTAGCATCTGACTCACTGTCCTTTTCCTTTTGTGCGTAAGCCCATAAAATATTATCCACAAATGGAAATTTATTGCGGCGCTCAAAAAAAAATATATAACGCGACTGGATAAGAGGATGGATGGTAAATTCAGTTCAAACTCAAAGTCAGTCAATAAAATCTTTTGTTGGGGATGAAAGCATTGGTGCATTTACATGAGGATGCGATACGATGCCGTCGTCTTCACATGAGTGAATAGCATTTTCTAAATATAAAAAAAAGAACACAAAAAATTAATCTGATATGATCATCGCTTTTCTGGACGACAAGATTGGTAGTGAATAGAGAGGCAGAAGCTTTTTGAAAGATTTTTCATGAGTCTACATAAAATATCTCCATTTATCGCTAGACAAGCTGAGCCAAAGCCAAAGCCAAGCCAAGCCACCCATAAAGCAATAGCAACTGATTCCGAACTTTTTATATTATAAGTGAGCATGGATGATGCTTTCAATCTCTTCTTCTTCTTTCCTAACATATTCATCCGAACTGGAACTAGCCAGAGCCAGGCTAGCCTTTGTTGAAGAACATAAATACATCGCTCAATCTGTCTTGTTCTCAGAGAAGACGTGATATTTTGTAGATTTGTTTTGTGCTTGTTCGTTTCTTAGCTGAGCATATTATCCAACGCAAACATTTTTGTCGCTAACAATAAACTTCATGTATATTTATATAGTTGGGCAGGTACGTCTACTTAATACACGTACGGACAGGTAGGTGCATAAGCATTACATAAGCACAGGCCATGGCAATATATATATACATAAAATATCAACGAGAATTTTTATGCACATTTATGTATTTAGAAAATCATCCCCATCCCCATCACCACAATCACATCTCTCTCATCAACCATCGTTTCTACATTCACCGTATGTGTTGATATTGTGATGCTGCTGCTGCTGTAAGCTGTGCTTTGGGTTGGAATATGTTGGATATATTTTTTTTCATAATGTGAGTTAATGCACACACGGGCCCTTTTTCAACCATCAGTTTCAACCTTGTTTGTAGCTCTAGCATCCTTGTGTGTGGCTACTATTTCCACAATATTCTTTTTTTTGTTAACATTAAGCTGAAGCTGAGGCAGCATCTCCCATCATTTCATCCCAGAGAGAATTTTACCCATATGTGTTGATGTACGCTACTTGTATATACATAGCTGGTAAAGTATGAATGTAATGTGTAGTGAAGTGGAGTGGTCTAACGAACACAAAGAATTTCTCGTGTAAATCTTACGTAGTCGGACGGACGTACACAATAAGTACATAGACACAAGACCGCCGTTGAATGTTGTTGATATGTGCATGGCAGTTTTTCGTAAAAAGCTTGGTCTCTCTGTCCGTGTCCTGCCTGGTTCTTCTCTTTTGGTCGTAACAAAATATAGTGTTTTACAAGTTGAATAAGACGCACTCTCATCATCATCATCATCGTACACAATATCATCCCTTTCTCACCTCTCTCTCGTCTCTCTTTTCCTTTTTAAGTAACTTTTAAGTCTTTATGAAAAACTCACGGCTCTCCTAAGTCAGTTGAATTTATGCTCTGGCATAACAACACAACACATTATGCATTTTTAAGATTTTGCCATCCACCACGTTCTCCACTCAAGTGTTATGTTATCAACTATCTCATCTTTTTTATATTTTGAGTTGGCTAAAAAAGTCCTCTAGGAAAAGTGGTAAATGGTTCAGATTATTCATGTGTGTGACTGAGTGTGTATGTATTGGTATTAAATAATAGTAAGTAAGCGAGTGGTGGTGGTGAATTGTGGATTGGATTGGAGTAGTGAACCGTGTTCCTTGTCTTGTTCTATTCGCTCCTTTACCTGACTGACTTTGACATGAGGAGCAATTAGATTTGAGAAAAGGAGAATATCATAAAAAGTGTTGGTGTGAGCAAACACACTTTACGTTTTACAAGACAAGACTCAAAACAACACGGAGGAATGGATTCATTCCTCATCCTCTTTGGAAATATCACACATTATTCATAACAAGTAAGCGTACATTAAAGATATAGAGTTGAGAGCCAACATCAACGTCAACATTATTAGACATACATAATATTACAAGATATCTACGTTGTATGTATATCTAATCAAGAAAGAAATGTATGATTAATCATACAAAAGAACAGTCTATGTAATCAAGGTGACGTAAAGGCTCTCATGTTATTAGATTGAATTGGACTATTTTTTTCTTTCACATTTTCAATTCTTCACTTTGAATATAGGATTAGAGTGTGGTTTTACTGTTTGATTAGTGTGTAGTGTGTGCAGTTTTCAGCTGATTTTAAGTTTTTTTGTGTCGTGGATTGGATTGACTGACAACCCTGTTGGAATAAATTGAAAGCAAGGTTAGTGTTTTTTACAAATAATTTTCAATAGTTTTTTTTACGTGATCACTAGCTGTCAATGGTTGGAGATTCAGGTAACTTATGTCAGACTAGTAGTAGCTTACGGGGAATAATAGGCAGATAAGTCACAGACTGTTAGTAACAGCCTGTATTGCAATAACGTGTCTTCTTTAAGACAGCTTATCAATTAAACCTTGAGAGTTTATACGTATGTTTTCTGTCACTCCATTTCTACATAATTTGATTGTATCCTGGAAGGAAAAGGATCGTGCTCGTCCGGTATTTTGAAGCTGGAGAAGTCAAGAAAAAATTGAATAGCTTTTTTTCTCTTTATTTTGAAGAAGCGTCAAGCGAGAGAGAGTAAAAGAAATGTACTAATATAAACGAATAGCCTTTCAAAGTACACGTGACAGAAGAAAAATAAATAGGAGTAAGTACATGTTTGAAAAAAGGGGAAGATAGAAAAAAAGTTTAGAGTCAAGAGTTGTATAAATAAACCGTCTTAAGGAGCATGAATAGGAGGAAAGTGTGTGTGTGTGTGAAGGAAAGAAAGACAGGCAAGAGAAAGAAGGAAAAAGTCTTTTCTACATGGTAGTAAATACGCGTATCATATCCATCCGACGCTTCTTTTTTCTGTTGCCCGTATAATCTTGGATGTTTTCATCCGGAGGAAATCTCCAACGTTCACGCTCTACCCAGAGAGTGTATAGAACAGAAGGCATCATCATTCTCATCTCACTCTCTTCCGTCGCCCTGTCGTTCCTTTCCTTCCATCCATCCATATAATAAGAGTTTAATAGAAAAAGTGAGCGCAACCAAAAAACCAAAGGCAGATGAGTATTTTCACTCACTCTCTCTCTCTTGGATATTATTATATTGCCTACCCGCATACGAGCAAAACTGAACGTATCCTTTCCCTGTCAAGGCTTAAGTTTATAGCCGCTGCTGAGACTCCGTTCCGAAAAAGTAGCTTGAACAAAACGTGGAAGGGTTGGTGCTACAGGAGGAATATATATAGTTGTAAGTAGCAAGCCAGCATTTGGGATTGGGACTTTGGGACCAAAGGGATTATTGATTTTGACGAAGAGCTAGAGCTGCTAGCTTTAATGCTTTAGTGTGTTCTCTGTTTTATACGATAGAGCCCAGAGCCAGAGAGATAGAAATTCGTTCCTGTTTCTGTGGAGCTGAAGTCAACTTGGAGCTTTCCTCCTAATATATTTACGTTCTGTGAGACGTTAGACTAAAAAAGGGTTTTTGCAAAAGGAGTGAAACAGCGTACAAAATAGCGTAGTTTGTTGTAGTACGTTGTAGAGTAGAAAGCACTGGTTGTAGTAGTGCAGCTAGCTTTAGTTTAGTAGCCTCCTCTGTCCTTGTCCTTTAGACTAGTCTAGTTGTAGTGAGGGCTGGAGAGTTGTAAGTTGTAGTAGTGTGTTCTGGTTTGGCTCTCCTTCCTGTCAAAAAATCTAGAGAGAAAGAAGGAAAGGAAGTGCTTACTTGAGCGTAAAGAGTTTTTTTTTTATATTTCAGTTGTGCTTTTTGTGTGTGCTGTTGTAAACGAAAATTAGTAACCACACCGGATATTTGATATTATTATAAAGGACTCGGTGCGGTTGGTTTTACTCTTTTCGTCTCGTGCCATTTATTTTTCCTGATTGTGGCAACTCTGCTTCTGCAAGCATAATTATCGCTCGGGGGGAAAGAAGACGTGTGTTCTCTCGGGATACACACGAACAAGGAAATATAATTGTTTTGGTTTTGCGGAACGGCAAGCCGGTGTGTCCTTTTTTGCAAAAGGTGAGTCATACCCCGTCTTTTATCCTAGCTCACCAGAGTGTAACGCATTGAATCTCATAGAGAAATATCCGTCCTCTTATTCATAAGTAGCCGTATGTATTAATATTACTTATTGGTGGCTGACATTTATCGCTTTCAACGTCAGTAGTTCTACCCTAATTATTTATAAGGTGAGTAGGCGAAAGTTTCAACAGGATTTGCTACTTATTACCACACCTTGGAATTGAAAGGAAAAGTCTTAAATATCAGGTAGTGGTACTTTTATACCCATCATCATCATCGTCTTCTTCTTCGACATCATACCATATCATAGTCTAGCTCCTTTAGTCACGGAAATACTGTCATTCAACTGTCTCCTGTCACGGAAGTAAGCAAAGCAGAGGGTTGGTTTTCTATTTACATTGGGTTGGATTTGAATTGGAATTGGCAACTCCGAATTTCAAACCATTTATTTTGTACAGGCGTGTTAGTATAGTTTTTTACTTGTAATCTTTCTATTTTATTCTAATACATTATATTTACTGGCATCAAGGAAAAGGAGGGAGAGAGAGCTGGTGCAGTGCTTAATCTATAAGAATAACAAGAAAAGGTGGGCTTTGGTGAGTAATATTTCATTTCATGCAATTTCATATGCAAATCCAAGCAACCAAAGCACTCTTTTTGAGTGGGGAAAGTGAGGCTTAGCCGTCGGTTTTAGGATTTCCCAAATAAAAAAATACTGGTATTTCTGGTTCATTGACTCATTCAGTTGAACAAGGATTTTTGTATGTTTGGTGTTGTGATGTGAGCATGACACATGTTTACATGCATGCTTGAGTAGGTGAAGGTGTGTGTATTGTATTGTATTGGAAGGGCTATTCCAAAAACTTTGTCGTAGTGTGTGTTAGTAGAGTAGGTAAGGCTACTACTCATTGCTCTCACTATTTTCACTTGTAATTTCGTTGAGTAGCAAGTTTCATGTGTTGTTTGTATTATTGACAGTTGACAGAAAAGGGTATTTTGTTTGAGTTGGAACACTGGAATTCTTTTGTAATCCTCTCTCTCTCTCTTTAATCAGTTTTAGTTGTCTAATTGGATTAGGTTTTTTTGAGTTAGTTGACAGTTGACTAACTGTCACCTGTCTGCCATTCATTATTATTTTGGATGGGTTGGATTATTTGCGGATCAGGCTGCACTTGTACTTTAGCCCATTGTAAGAAGATATACAGTGGAATAGACAGACACATTGCTTTTATTTTGTTTCTTACAAGAGGACATGTACATGACAAGGGTGACAGTTGACAAGGTAGGTGTTCTCTAGTTAGTGAATTGAAACCAAGTCAAACTATCAATCAAACTCTTATGTCATCTGTGGTCAGTAAAACTTTTGGTTAATTTGTATCCTAGAGGACTTGTAAATTTGCAATTTGATGTGTTATTAGCTAATTCCCTTCATATTTAGGTATGGTGGGTGTGAGCTTTAAAACTTTCAAGCTGCAGATTTATTTTAATTTACAAAAGTTTTAATTCCTGGTTTGGCAAACCATATTTAAAACCTTTTAAAATTAATAATTATTTCTAATTAGTACCATTAGGTATAAATTAAGAGGTCAAAATAATTAATTAGAAGGGAAACCAATAAATAAAAGTCATCTCATGTTTTTATTTTGTTGGTTTCATGTAACTAAATATCAAATTTTCTTTTTGTATTCAGGTAGGATTGAGGAATAATGAGAGTTATTTGACGATTACTCAGATTAAGCGTCGAAAACCAAAAATCTTTCAAGCGGTGCCAAAGTAAGTTGCTGTAAACTGTAAAGTTTGCTCACTCTAAAGATTCATCACAATGGATATGAACGGGAAAAGTCCAAAGAACTTGGATACCGAGGAGAAGAAAGAGATGCGAGAAGCATTTGACGCCGTGAGTTTAAATACTATATTTATGTTAAAATTTAATTTATGAATGACTATTGGGCGAGTGTCTCATTATGCTTTAATTTATTGCGTGTAGATCGACAAAGATGCTAGCGGAAACATTGATTTCGGTGAGTTGAAGGAAGCGTTGGATCTGGTTGGTCATAAAATACCAGGCTGGAAGGTTCGCAGACTCGTGGAGGAAGTGTTAGGTGGCAAAACACCAAATAAGCTGTCCTATCGAGATTTTGAAAAGGTAATCTGTTTTTTTTTTGTTTTTTCTTCCTCTGTTTTATAATGAAATGTGGGAAACTCAAGTAAAATCAAATTTAATTTTATCATTGTATCTTATAGCTCTGCAGTAATTTAAAAATGAAGGATGTTGCGTCAACGTTCAAACAAGTTGTGTCAAAGAAGGAGAACCTTCAAACTATCGGAGGTATGTCAGAGGCTTCCAGTGAAGGGACAACTCACTCCGTGAGGATTGAAGAGCAGCTGGCTTTTTCCCATTGGGTAAATGATCATTTAGGTCATGATCCAGATTTGAAGCATTTGCTCCCAATAGATCCGGAAGGAAAAACTTTGTATGAAAAGGTGAAGGACGGTATTCTCCTGTGGTAAGTACTTTATCAAGTTTTGTCATGAATTCTGGAAATTATCCCAAGAAACTTGAAGGATAATTTATTATTCTGCTATTTAACTTGCAGTAAGATAATCAACCACTCCTGTCCAGATACGATTGACGAGAGGTAAAATTAGAATTAAGTTCATAAATGATAATAAAATAAATTACTTTTGAATCCTTTTTCAAAATAATATCCAATTTTTTAAAGGGCAATTAATAAGAAGAACTTGACGTTGTATACGAAACATGAAAATCTCACGCTGGCATTGAACTCTGCTCAGTCAATTGGATGTAATATCGTGAATATTGATGGGAATGATCTGATGGTTGGAAAACCGCATTTGGTCCTAGGATTGTTGTGGCAGATTATCCGAGTATGTTCGTTTTAAAGATCTACATACCTATTATATTGTCTCTTTTCGTTTAGATTTAAGGAGTTTTTACTTATACTGTTGTATTTTTGAATACATAGATCGGATTGTTTAGTCAAATCACACTTGAGCACTGTCCTGGATTGGCTAATTTGCTTATGGCTGATGAGAAAATCGAGGATCTGATCCGCCTTCCTCCAGAAGCAATTCTTTTGCGATGGGTCAACTTTCATTTGGAGCGAGCTCAGAGTACACGGAAGTGTAACAACTTTAGCACTGACATTTCTGATTCGGAAATTTACGCCTTGTTACTTGGTGAAATTGCTCCTGAAGATTCCGGAGTTTGTATTAAAGAAGCGTTCTATGTAAGTAGTGAGAAAATCAATTATCTAAATTATCCTCTTGCATCTTTTATGTTTCAATATTTGACGTTATATATTTTATTGTTACATTTCATTTCTCAGGAGCGTGATCCACTTCGACGTGCAGAGCTCATGCTTCAGGAAGCAGAGAAACTTGGGTGTAGGTCATTCGTCACTCCCCAGGACATTGTTAAAGGAGTGCATAAGCTGAACTTGGCTTTTGTTGCCAATCTCTTCAATAACTATCCTGGATTGGATAAGCCTGATAGCGCAGAACTAAGTCAATTCTTGGAAAATATTGAGGAGACGCGTGAAGAAAAAAGTGAGCATAACGTTTGCACCTATGTATATAACCTGTTTAAACCTTAATATAATTTCCGGTTAACTTTAAAATTAATTTTTCTTCTATTTCAACAGCTTACCGTAATTGGATCAACAGTATTCTACCAATGACTGATAAGGTATTTTCATATTTACATTAATTCGTTGTCATTGGCCAAGTCACACTAATTGTTTTTGATACTTCAATAGGGATTCGGTGGTGGCACTTCCCATGTTAATTGGCTCTATTCTGACTTGGCTGATGGTTTAGTTATTTTTCAATTGTATGATATAATTAAGCCTGGCATCGTTGACTGGCATAGAGTTCACCGGTAAGGTTTTTACATTTTGATAAATATATCTCAAATATATCTGCTGCAGCCGATTTAGATATGTTTGAATTATTGTTCTCACAGCAAATTCTCAAAGTTGAGGAAGTTCATGGAAAAACTTGAGAATTGTAACTATGCCGTTGAGTTAGGAAAGCAGCTGAAGTTTTCCTTAGTTGGCATCGCTGGACAAGATATCTCTGATGGAAATCCAACGCTGACTATGGGTAATTTAATATACCTTCTGTATTTAAAAGTTTTAGTACATGATTGAAATGTTCTTTGTTCACATTTGTAATTTGGTTTTTCATATCAGCACTTCTCTGGCAGTTAATGAGAGCTTACACTCTGTCCCTGCTGACAACATTGACTAACAGCGGTGACCCTATTGTTGAGCAGGAAATTATTCAATGGACAAACGATAAGTTATCCAATGCCGGCAAAACTAGCAAAATCAGGAACTTCCAAGACTCCTCAATCGGAGATGCACGAGTGTTGATTGATCTAATTGATTGTATAAAACCTGGCGTAATTAACTATGAAGTTGTCAAGGACGGTGGAAATCCTGAGGTATTATATATTTTCAGATTGATATTCCATTACAAAAATACTAGTATAATTATTTATTCGTGAAATTTTACTTGAATTGTTTTCCAGGATAACCTAGCCAATGCCAAGTACGCTGTGTCAATGGCACGAAAAATCGGAGCACGTGTCTATTGTCTGCCAGAAGATATAGTTGAAGTAAAGAGCAAAATGGTGATGACTGTATTCGCTTGTCTCATGGCAGTTCGTTTGTAAGCTAAAAAAACTATCCCCAAGGTAACATTCCTTTGTAATTGAATATTATATTTGTAAAAAAATATAAAGAAAACTCCATGTCTCCAGCTTTTTTAAAAACAAACTTAGAAGATGTAATAAAAACGAATAATTTTTTTTGAATGTGTCATCGATTTAAATGTGCTCATATTCTTATCCTTAGGAATAGTTTTTTCTTAAAAAATTCTCAAATGTGCTAAGAAATGTAAATGATAATTCAGTAATTGCTTACTTTGTACAAGATTTCTTCCTCTGTATTATACTATATCGAATATTATACTCTTCTTGAGAGTCTCTCTCTTTTGTAGAACATGTAAGAAGAAAGAATTGTATTTTTAATTATTTTAAATGTGAGATTGCATAATATAATGCTCTATATAAGTTTTAACTACTTCAGACTCACGCGTCATGTGGTGAGCTATGCAAATGCAGTTAAGAATGAAAAAAAATATAATTAAGGTGTTTTGAATGATGATGATGCTACCGCTGATGTGTGGTGAGAATGTGCTACCAAAATGATCTATCTAAGGTTACTATTTTAAGCTTTATACAAATACATTTTACAAAAAAAGATGGATAATGATGATTAATATATATTTTAGATTCGTATTTTAGATATTAATATAACATAAAAATTATAATGTAGTTGATAGTTTATTTGCATAATGTTTCATATGTTATATAACATATATATATTAATATGGTCATATGTATGTATATCATTACTTCAAAGATGTCTCGGCAAAGCGCTAAATGACAGTTGTACGGTAGCATCATTTAGTATTAACGATTTTTAAGTCAATTAATTACAAAAACTGGCTTTACTTCTTACTTACTACATTAATATAAATCTTTTTTATAATGTAAAGTAACGTAATAATGTCAGATATACAATTAATTTTATTAGTGTGAGTGAGTGAACTGATGTTTGAAACTAACCGATGCTGTTCTTCAAATCTTGCACGCCATATGTGACATACCTCCATTCATCAATACTTAACTTAGGCAATAATAACGTTACACTCATTTTAAAAACAAAATGAAAAATATTATAACCTACATGTCAAGCTTCCGATTTTTACCACATGAGAATAAAAGAAAAAAATATAGAATCAGTAAACTTAAAATAAGGTTTATTTTGTGCATTTATTTTATATCTTCATCTCATCTAATGCATCAAATTTTCTATAAAGTTTGTGAACTAACTATTATTCTTATACTCTTATATTCTCATATTCATTTACTACAAAAGGCTTACGATTAAGTTATCATTTCTAACAATTTTAGTGTTCAAGCGTACATTCAAGGGTTTTGTGTGTATCAGTCGCCAATCAAAATCATTCGCTACTTAAAACGAGTATGTTCATCATGCTGAACTAGAAGCCATCCGTAGGTGCACAAACTTATACAAAATCTTGATTCAACTTACAGTTATTACAAGTTATTACAACTGCGCTTCTACAACAAGGTGAAATTAAATTTAATTTCTTAACACATTTATTCGTGTACATAAAATTGATTTGAGTATACAGTTAATGATTTAAAAGATTTACAAAATCTCCTTTGTACTAACTATTTTCATAATGAGGAAAACGGCAATTGTAGAGGACATAAATCCAGAATTTATTCCTAACAGACCTTCCTATATTATAGGAAGGAACATGAAGTCTTACTAATCGTAAGCTCCATAAAATATTAATCTGTAATCTGTATAATTCATATATATTATTTCGACAAATTATCATTATCTTTCAAAATCTCTTACGGTAAAAATAAAAACAATTACAATAATTGAATGATTACAAGACAATAACGAAGGTATTTAAGCTTCCCGCCTATTGCTATACCGTACCAATACTATACTCCTAACTGATTAAAATTAATATTAAGAAATTAACTGAAAAGTAAATTGAACATGTTCCATGAGATTCATATTGCAAAATAAGATAACGTGTAGCTACGATTCTTAGATCTGATATCAGATCAAAAACAAAACACATCGTAGCAGTACGCTTTCAACGAACGTAATCATCATCCTCTTATTCTTCTTCATCCTCCTCCTCGCTAATTGCCTCATTTTCTTAATTTTCGTCATTTTCCTCGTCTTCCTTCTCTTACTCCTCATCAGAATCGTTGTCCTTTCGCTCTTTTTCCATTTTTTTAGTAGGCTTTGGTTGTGGAATGCCTTATAAAGAAAAATGTAGAATTATTATCAATATTATATATGACAATCACACGCATATTTTCGCAAAGAACTACTATTAATGATAGTAAACAGTAGAATCTCATACCTAATGCTTCACGAAAATGCATTATAATGATGTGGCACGATACGGATTTGTAGGCGACACTCTCGTCACAATGGGGACATTTAACGGTATTAGCCTTATCCCCCTCGGGATGCCGCATCTGATAATGCTTGAAGAGCTTCTTGGTAGCGTTTTTCTTTCCCTTGATGACGGTAAAACAGACGAAACAGCGGAGACAATGCTTGTGCTTGTTGAAACAAGCGAGAGCTTGTCCAGTTTTAGGAAATGTCTTTTTGCATTCCTGGCACTTCAGACAATTCTCTTTGAACCACTTCTTATCCTTGTAATCAGGCGCAGTCCAGTCGGGTGGATCAATTTTCTCATTCTCCAGGCCTTCCAAGTTCAATGGCACATCGTCGTCTTCATCTTCTTCTTTTTCCTCCTCCTCCTCCTCCTCGTTCTCCTCTTGATCTCCCGCAAAGTCCTCATCATTCTCATCTGATCCTCGGTTAGGCTTCTTCGCTTTACCAGCCGTCTTTTTTGGGGGTGGTTGTTGTTGTTTCTTACCCCTGGTTGGGGTACCATTAGCCTTCTTCGAACCTGTTGCTTTTTTAGCTGGAGTCCGCCCTCTTATTTTACTCATCATTTCTTCATTTTTCTTATCATGTTCAGAAGAATCACTTGCGTCGCTCAAAGACTTTTTCTTCTGAACCGGCTTGGGGGTTCTGGTACTTCGACGACGAGATGCTGGAGTAATGTCCATTTCGTCGTCGGAGATAGGATCAACTTTATACACCACCTCCAGCTTGGCCTCGGGCATGACGTCCATTTCTTCTTCGTCAGAGGTGGGTTCATCTTTACACACGACCTCCACCTTGACCTCGGTCTTGGCAGCGCTCTTACGTGCAGGAGGCATTTTTATGCTTGCCGGCTAGCTGTTGACAAATAATTTTCCTGTAACAAACAAACAATAAAAATCATCAACAAGTGAACAACCGACAATCACTTAAACTTAAAAATCCTTAAAAATCCGATTTTCATGAGTGCTATGTCAATCGAAAGTAAATTTTATGCTGATTCGTTTGGTGGTAGTCCCAATTTTCGGAAGCAAATAGTTTTGGAATTGGATGGAATTTGGAATGGAATATGGATCCGAGAGTGCGCCTAGTTAATGGTGGTGATACCCACTAAGGCCTATATAAAGTGTACATAAAGCAACTTCAATACATTACATATCTACATATTTTGCTTAAATATTTCTCCCATTGTCTTGTACTAATCTAACCTAACACTTTCAAAATGTTAACCTAAAATAACCTAACCAGTGTTAACCTAAAGTAACCTCAAAACCCAGCACACACTTCCAATGTATTTAAGTTGCTATATGTACACTTTATATAGGCCTTAGTGGGTATCACCACCATTGGTAACTAGACGCACTCTTGGCTCCATAATTCCAAAACTATTGCTTCCGACAATTTGGACTACCACCAAAATGATCCCTTTGAGACTGAGAATGAGAGGAGTACCCTTTCAGTCAATTATACCAAAACAAATTATAAGCGAACTCACTCCACGATACCATCAACAAATCAATCAGTCAACAACTTACAAGCACGGCGAGTGTGTGGAGTACACTGCTACTGTGTATCAAGTATTACTTCAAAAGTTTCTAATTCAATTCTGATTCAAAAGTATTAACTAATAGAACTTCCACCTTCACTTCCTGACTGCTTCTCTCTTCTACGCCTCTCGGATCACTAACGACTGACTGTGACTTCTCCTTGAACCGAACTGAACAATTGCTAGAAAAACACTTTTAGCCAAGATCCTCGACTACCTCCGTTTATATCCCCTCAACAACTTTGGTTTTGGGGATAAGGATGATGATGAACGAAATAGAGCACAACAACAACGCTATCATTTTGTGCCTTGAGTTTGCTTTGAGCACTATAAAGCACCGTACTTTCTGTAAACAAAGCTTTTCTTTATTCCACTCGATCCGGTTTTCCTTCCGCCTTATGCGTTTGCTTAAGCAAAAGTGTTCATCGAGAAGAGACAGCTCAAAGCCCATGCATTTAATAGTGAAGTAGCGATAGTAAGTCTAAAGGCAGGAGAAGGAAGGACAAAATGCATCCCAGCTCCAGTAGCACCGTCCTTAAGTTTATGCATAGGGATACGAATTTGGATCTCGGATGCTTTTCATCACATCCAACACCCAACAACAACATGAGATTTAACAAAAGTCCGTGCCAGTGCAGTGGTTTGGATAGGATTTGATACATAGTACTGTATGTATTAGGTACGCATATAACAAGATTAGGATACAAGGAAACAAAGTTGCTTGCTTATAATGTATTGTTGAACTTTTACAGAAGAACCCAAGCACTTTGGATTTGGGTAGTCTAAAAATAATGTCCTTTCTCTGCTTTTTCGTGTCATGATCCATCCCATTTCCAGTGACCAGACAGTAGACACCATACCATATTCCAGTTGTCGAGTCTTTCGACTTCTTGTATTCTTGATGTTTTAAAACTGTAAAAGCATGAATGAATGTGCCTACGTTTCAGGATTATATGAAAAAAATGAGGAAGTTGAACAATGTTTCAATAATTATTTATCTCTTTTCTTTCAAAGGGTCAGTCTTCTTGCATCCTGGTCTCTCTTATATGTGCTGCCTTGGCTGTCTACTTGATTACTGATTTCTTATGATGATATGTCTGTTGTATGTATGTATTATGTAGTTGAAATCTGAAACCCAGCTTAAAACTGCTATTCTTTTGTTTGGTTTGTTGTTCTTATTCAATATATTTTGTAGCTAGTATATATGCTAGTTGTGGGTTTGATGCGTTTCAACTGATTAGCAGTCAGCGATCAGCGTGCAAATTCGCACTCCATGAGTGCAAATTGACTGATTGAAATCCAGGATGGTTAACTGATTGACCGATAATTTTTTACTTCTTGTTCATGCAAGGAAATAGAGTGACTAATAGAGAAAATGAATACATATACTTGGACGATAGTGCATGTCCAATCCAATGAGAGTTAAGCCGGGTTTCATCCGCTCACATTATCGTCAATTATATCATCATATCCTTCCAAGTTGAATACATGGGAAAACAAATAATTGATAAAAATTTATATCATTGTATAAACATTGAATTTGTTTATTCCATTTTTTGATGACTTTTGATTTACATGTACGATTCCTTTGTGTCGGCCCACACATGTTTTTATAATTGTGTGGATCCACTTTCAGCCAAGTTTCATATGTGTAAAAGTTTGTAAGCCGACAAATGTAGCTATTAATCGAGTAAATCTGTTAGGCAGATATAAAACATTTCTTTGTCCGATAATTGCCAAGTATAAATGCCGATTAGGCATAGCCATTCAATGGAATAAAAAGCAGTGCACCGGTACTCAAATTCAATTTTATTCGTTCTTTTTTTTTAAAAAAAACGGATATCGTAATAAACATCCTATTCAGAATTTTACTCATTAACGAGTATGGCATCTGGTATGAGATTTATATTATCAATTGTAGTAACAAAACCAATGAGAGATTGTGCTTTATTTGAAATTTTTAATGTACCTTATAGTAAACGAAGGAGATATAGCCAAAGTGCTAAGAAATGATGTAACTTTGGTTTGTGGTTGGGAGTTATTCTACCACAATCTTAGTTTGGGATTTGATAACACTCCTGCCATTAGACAAATATGGACACAGTCCAATTGCTCATTCAGTCTTATGAGAGCAATTATTAATCAGTGGGTATCGGAAAAGGGTTCGGAAGCCACAATCACCTCACTGGCAGCCGTGTTGGAATCATCAAACCATATCTACATCAAAGGTAGTCTCATCATTCATCTTAAGCAAAACCTTGTATTGATTATTTTGTAAAGTGCATGATTAACCTGATTTGCATGGTTAAACAAACTCAGATATACTTCTACAAACCTTTTCTCATCCGGAATCCAAGGTTGAGCTAAATTCTGCAAATATAGTTTGCAATTCCCCTGAATTAATTCCAAGGGAGACAGAGGAAGACAAGCTATTACAGCAAAAGGTAACGCTTTGGTTTCTTCAAAAGTTACAACATGATAACTGAACTGTTTGTGAAGTCTAGTATAATCTCATTTCAGACATCGGGAGGTGTTACAATTCTGACACTAGCAAACAATAAACAGGATGGACAAGGAAGGCTCCTTGTCTTCATAAGTCATTTATTGTCCATGCTGACTCAAATTGGAGACAGGCCCGTGGCTATCGTGTCCATAAATGGAAAACAGCGATCCGGAAAATCATTTTTGGCTAACCAGTTCATAAAATATTTGAAGTTTGGCGACCTAGGAGATGAATGGCTTGACGAAAAGCTCGAAAGTTGCTTTGAATGGAAAGACAGTTACAACAGAGTAACTTCTGGGATTCAAGTCTGGTTCGAGCCATTGTTTGTACGAGCTAATGGGAAGGAGGTTGCCGTAATTGTGATGGATACCCAAGGTCTTCATGACAAAAATACTGGAGCACAAGAAAACTCCATCATTTTTGGTCTCTCGGTCCTCCTCTCATCCGTATTCATTTACAATGAAAAACATGCTGCTGATGATTCTTTGCAGTACCTTCGCTCGTATCTGGAGTTTGCCAAGTTTGCTTCTTCGGGTGATGATGACGGGTAGGTTTTTGCATTTCTTTACTGATTGGGAAGGTAGCTGATATTGTTAGCTAGAATCTATCATGATTATTTTTTTTGTATAATTAATGCAGAAGTGAAGGGTTAGTGTTTCAAAAAATGATTTTCCTTCTTCGCGACTTTGAAGCCGAGCGAGAGTTTGCCTTTGGTTATTATAATGACAACTGTTGTCCTCCGAACCAGATCCGAAATTTGAAACAAGCCATATTTCAAGGGTCCTTAGATATGCATAGAGAAGCAATTGATACGCGATCAGGAATTGAAAAATGCTTTCAGGAAATAGGAGTTTATGCTATGTGCGGTCCTGGAAATCAAAAGCCACATTTGCCCCAATATCAGTCAAGTTTAAATTGGGACCCCCAATTCCGTAGCGGTATCCTAGATTTTGTTCCCAACGTTTTTGGTTCGGAATCTTTAGCAACGTCAACCAAACAAGTATTTGGTCAAGAGCTGACTGGAGAACAGCTAAAAGAATATGTTTCAACGTGGGCTCAACTAATTCAAAATGCGGAGGGAATGGTGGAATCCAAAACCATATTTGAAATAACTGCAGAAATGTTTTACAATAAGAAAATTGAAGAAACTTTGAACGAATATAAAACTGTAATGAAGAGCCATCTCGATGCTAATCCAACTGGTGTGGTAAACACGTCTCTTAATGGATATCATGAACTTGTATTATCAAATTTAGAAAGCAAGTTCTGTAGGGATAGAGCCCTCGGAGGGGAGTCATTGCTGAACAAATACAAACTACGGTTACGTGAAAGAATCAATGGAGTCAAGCAAGACTATTTCCAGGTCAATGAAGCAAACCTAGTTGCAGAACAACAACGTCGACTACGGGAACAAGAAAGAGTTGCAGCCCAACAACGAGAAGCGCTCCTGGAAAGACAGCGTTTGGAAGCAGAAATTGAGAGACAGCGTCGGGAGGCTGAGCTTGAGCGTCAGAGACTGCAAACAGAACAGGAAACCCAACGAAGGGAAGCGGAGCTGGAGAGACAAAGGCAAGAAGCTAAAGATTTGGCTGTGTCCACAGCAGAAACCCGTTACCAGCAGACTCTCCAAGACTTGCATATTGCTCAAGGCAAGTTACAACAAGTCATAAACAATCGAGATAATTACAAATCCCCAGTGCAGATGAAGAAAAGGAATAGGGCATTTGGAATTGTGGTCTCACCAACAAAATGGACGGAATGGAGATTTGACGCAGGACTGTATCAACAAGCATTTCAACAAGCTGAGGCTGAAGTTCAGTCAATGCAGCAGCGCGTTAATGATGCGGAACATTTATTGAATGTAGCAAGGAGCTCCTAACTCCCAAGGAAATAATGACGTAGTCTCAAGATTTGAATGGGGATGTTTATGAACATTTAAATAACATGTAGGTTTAATAAAGAACATAAAATATTTGAATTAATAGCATGGGGAAACGAATAATTTGTTTTTCTTCATTCCTTAACATTTTAACATACTATTCCAGATCTTTTCATACTTCTTTATTAGTAATAGTGTTTTTTAGAGCATTAGCTACAATCCAAACGTTATCTATTGATATTTATACGCTCTCATAGGAAGTTACTGACATTAATAAAGACATATTTCAAATGACAAAAACTGAATACTGATATCCTTAGCAGATTATTTAAAAGGTCATCATGATTCAAAATGCAATGCGTTTTCATTGTATCATGTTGTTAGATTGTTTGGCATAGCGATTCATATGATGTTTTCGCATGTACACTAATTAATTAAATTTTCCAAGTCTAATTTGTTATGATAACATGTAAGTGTTCTTTAGGCAGATTGGTAATGCTGAAGCATCGTATTGGAATGTAGATAAACAACCGTACCGTTTCATTTTCCTACCAAATTATCTAATCTACTCCACAGGGTTTACTTTCATGCTTAAATTGTTAGGATAAAATTTTATCAGTAAATTCAAGTATGAAGTCACTCAGGCCATCCACCCAAACGATTTACTTTAATTAATCCAATAAACTGCATGCAAGTATAATGACATCATCATGCAAATGATGATGATCCAGAGCATGCAAAGCAAACAACATCCACATCGTTGTATAAACGTTTAACAATGAATTTGTTTTTGCACTTTTGCTTTCATGATTTTTATTAGGTATATGCCATTCTCCTTGTACAGGCACTGTCTCCAACCTTTCTGCTCCCATAATCGCATAATTTTTTATATTCAAGTAGAAAAATGTACATAAAATGGATGATATAAAAAGTGGAATGGGCAGGATCTGCAAACCTATTTCTCTCTTGTTTAAGACCGGACAACACCGGACTCCCTTTTGTACACTTTCATATGTTTTAACAATTGGTACTAGCAATACTAGTCCAACTATGATCCATCGATTATGGCATCAGGTAGTTAACATACATCACCATCAATTAGATTAATTAACAAATATAAAATTAATCAAAGTTTTGTTTGGAATTTTTAAAAATTTGCAGTAAACGTAGGCGATGTTTTTAAAAAGCTAAGAAATGATGTAACTTCGGTTTGCGGGTGGGAGTTATTCTACCACAACCTCCGTTTAGGATTTGATAACACTCCTGCTATTAGACAAATATGGACACAACCTAACTGCTCATTCAGTCTTATGAGAGCAATTATGAATCAGTGGGTATGGGAAAAGGGTCCAGAAGCCACAGTCACGGCACTAACTTTCCTTATTTTTTGTACAATTGCATGATTAACTTCATTTGATGCAACTCCCCTGAATTAATTCCAAGTGAGACAGAGGAAGACAAGCTATTACAGCAAAAGGTAACGCTTTGGTTTCTTCAAAACTTACATGATAACTGAGCTGTTTGTGAAGTCTAGTATAATCTCATTTCAGACATCGGGAGGTGTTACAATTCTGACACTAGCAAACAATAAACAGAATGGACAAGGAAGGCTCATTGTCTTCATAAGTCATTTATTGTCTATGCTGACACAAATTGGAGACAGGTCCGTGGCTATCGTATCCATAAATGGAAAACAGTGATCAGGGAGTCATATTTGGCTAATCAATTCATGAAATATTTGAAGTTAAGCGAGTTGGGAGATGAATGGTTAGACAAAAAGCTTGAAAGTTGCTTTGAATGGAAAGACGGGTTCAGCAGGGTAACTTCCGGGATTCAAATCTGGTTCGAGCCATTGTTTAAAAGAGTTAATGGGAAGGAGGTTGCCTTAATTATGATGGATAATCAAGGTCTTCATGACAAAAATAACGTATACGTGAGCTAAGCGAAATTATTTTCATAAGTGAAGCGTTCAAGAAAAAGGTCAAAATTAGTGAATTATTTTTCGGAGTAAACAGTTTTATTATTATGTAACCACAATTTAATATTTAAAAACATTACTTAAATATATCCAAGAAAAATCAACAATCCAAACTTGGAAGCAACACCAATTTCATGAAATTTCAATATAATCTTAACGCTATAATATAAGGAAAACGATAATTTTGCATCTAATCATCAATCACCTCACGCTTTAGAGCTGGAGCCTCATTATTCTCAATCCGCCCCTGACTCCGAGTTGTTTGCGTTAATCCAAGAGCGTTACAAAACTCTTCAACAGTTGCTGCCTCAGAAGCGGGTTGAGGGGTCGGTGGTCTGGCATCCCTTTCCATTACTGGTTGAGGTGGATCCTTAAATTTCTCATGTGATCTTATGTGCAACGCAAGCCAATTCCTTTGACTGAAAGTGCGCTTGCAGACGCTGCAAGTGAACTGATGTCCACGACGAGAGTGATCATACTTGCGCTTACTCACCCCCCGCTTGGTATTCTTTCCCATGTTTTTCTGAGCAAGTTTTCGAGGGCGAGCCCCTGCTTCCCCAGCGGCTAAAGCTGCTTTCCGTTCCGCATCGTTCTTGTGGGAGAACATGTGGGAAAGAAGGTTTGTGTTACTGTTTTTACCATCAAGGAAAGGACGTTTACAAATGTCGCATTCTAGAACATGAGTTTTCTTGTGCTCAGCCAGAGTTTTCTTGTCACCAAAGTTTTTGAAACAGCGACCACAACAAAGTTTCGTTTTGCGATTTGTTTGCTTCTTAGTAATCTCATCTACAAAAGTATATGTATTAATATTTTGAATTTTTTTTAGGATTTTAGGAAACAGTTTAACAATTAACTTTGGCGTAATAAAGTATGATTACTCACTTTTATGAACATCCCGAGTGTGCTTCTTCATTTTCTCTAATGAAGTCGCTTCCTTACTTCTCCTTGTATTGAGAATTCTCAAAGTGTGGCTGCACAAGCCACACTGAAAATAATCCTTGCTAGTGCGGAATCGGGGACCAGTGCATTTGAATATCTCCATCCCTTCACAAAGCAGCCTGCGTTTGCGGGGAACCACTGCAAACAAGCCGTCATCATCGTCATCAACTTCTGCATCCATGGGCTCCTCACTTAATAAAAATAATTATCTGGTTTTTATCACATAATTTCATCATCATAAAATGTTTTTGCATGCAACTCCAAAGTACTTGATTATTGGCTTTTGTTCCACTGAAGACGAACACCCTGCGGTTACATCGCCATCCTGGACGTTAGAGACCCTCGCTTCTGCATGGTCTCCCCCCATCCAGCTCATACTACCACCCTGTTCTTCGTCGCTGCTTGTTTCAGGTTCATTTATGTCACCTTGTCTTCGAATGGAATTTGATGTAGATGAAAAAGAGCTTGGTTCTAAACTGTTAATTAGGTTTTCAGCGTCTTGCAATACCCTATCATCGGTCATCCCATCCATTTCCTCAGTATCTTCACCTCTAAGGCTTGGTGTGGATGAATCAGGAGTCCCTGCTGAATCAGTCGTGACGAAATTTTCTTCATCACGAACTTCTTGCGCAATAGACCTCACAGACGATGATGAGCTTGGGCCAGCTGTGCCATTGTCCCTCATTACAAGGTTACCTTGATGTTGCTTCTTTACAAGCAGCTTTTTACGATAGCCTAAAATTGCGCCTTTAAATTAAATTCTATTTACTTGCTTAAAAAGTCGTTGTTTCTTTTGATTTTAGTTACCTTCCAGAATCCTCTCCTTTAAATGTAAAATCCCTTGATTCAACTGGCGATCTATACCTAAATGTATGATGTAGTCTTCAACCACAGTCTCCTCAATGTTACCCACAATGTTTGAAATTTCCAACCCAATTTTGTCGAGCTTTTCTTGAAGCTTCCAGAGCTGGCTCATCAAATCTTCGCATCCCTCACATAATGGGAAGATTAGCCTTGGGCACTCGTTGGGAATGTCGTCGCTCTTTATTCCCGTGTGGGAACAAAGATTCTTCAGCATCCGGCTACGTTTTATTGAGTCTTCCCTGTTGGATATGGAGTCGCCTTGAAGATTTAGTGAAACGATGTTGGGACAAAGATGACAAATAGGTTGGTTTTGATTTTGATTTGAACCACGGAGGTTGTTGTTAGCGCCGCTCTCTCTGAAGGGAACATCGTTCCAACTTTCGGTAAGGGCCGAGGACAAAGTCTGTCGACTTGGAAACTCCATGGTAGATTGTGTGCCTCTGTTATCTCTCTTGGATCCTAATATCCAGAAAATCAAGCTAATTCAGATGCTGCGTAAACCTTCAACTAAATGACGAAACATAAATTAGTGATCATTTCAGACCAGACAACTATTAAATTTTTATGACATACATGACGCATTATAAGAAATACTTAAAAGTGCATAAAATATAATGGGTTTTACTTACCAGATATATACGGGGTGAATTAAGTAGTTAGTTTAGTGCGCTGTGTTCTCTACCACTGCTAGTTGAAGATTGAGTAGCGAGACACAATGTCAATATTCTTTTGGTTGGGGATTTAACGAGTGATTATGCAAGCACTGCAAATTGGACATTATGCAATAACTGTCATCATTATTTTGCAACGGAGTTTAGTATGTCTTTATTACCACACATTTGTATTTTGTAATAATAAATAAATGTATGTTTATGACGCCTAAATGCTCGTCTAATTAATACTTATATAATATTTTTTTGATAAATCAGTCGTCTGTTAATTTAAATTAAATTAACGCCAAATGGATCATCCACTGAATTAATTCCAAAAGAGACAGAAGAAGATAAGTTAATGCAACAAAACGTTTCCAAGACGTTGCTATCATGAAAAGCTTATTTTATTAAAAATGCTTACTAACGTATAAATACATGGTTTTAGACATCAGGAGGGTGACAATTCTTACAAGGCAAGCAATAAACAGGATGGACAAGGAAGGCTCCTTATCTTCATAAGTCATTTATTGTCAATGCTGACACAAATTGGAGACAGACCTGTGGCTATCGTTTCCATTAATGGAAAAAATGATCAGGATAATCATTTTTAGCTAATCATTTCATAAAATATTTAAAGTTTAGCGAGCTCGGAGATGAATGGCTGGACGAAAAGCTCGAAAGTTGTTTCGAGTCGAATGACAATTTCGAATGAGTAACGTCCGGTATACAAGTTTGGTTTCAGCCATTGTTTGTTAGAGCTGATGGGAAGGAAATAGCTGTGATTGTGATGGATACTCAAGGCCTTCACGACAAAAATACGGAAGCCCAAGAAAATTCCACCGTCTTCGCTCTTTGAATACTACTCTCATTCGTATTGATTTGCAACGAAATAAACATTGCTGACGACACTTTACAATATCTTCGTTCGTATTTGGAGGTGGACAAGTTTGCTTCTGCTGGTGATGATGATGATGATGGGTAGGTTATTGCATAAATTGGGAAAGCTAGCTACAAGCTCCTTACTGCAAGAAACTGCTAAGATTTTGATTTGCAATATTTCTTACGTAGCTAAAGGATTAATTTTTCAAAAACTGATTTTCCTTTGCCGAGACTTTGCTGCTGAGCGACAGTACGCCTTTGGTTATTACGATGACAATCGTTGTCCTGCTAACCAAACACGAAATTTGAAAGAAGCAATGTTTGAAATGTCTCCAGGCATGTCCAACACAGCAATTCATACGAGATTAAAAAATGTTTTGAAGAGATCGGGGTATACGCCATGCGTAGTCCCGGAAATCAACTGCCTCATTTGCCCGAGCATCACTCCAGTTTAAGTTGGGACCCCAAATTTCGTAATTGTATGCTAGACTTTGTTTCCATAACCTTTGCTCCCGCATCCATAGTAAAATCAACTAAAAAAGTGTTTCGACAAGAGGTGACTGGAGAACAGCTAAAGGACTATTTTTGCATATGGGTTCAACTAATTCAAGACACTGAAGGAATGCTCGGGTCCAAACAATATTTGAGAAGTCATCTAGATGCCAACCCGATGGGTTTCGTAGATGCGTATTTTAATACCTATCTTGAACTTACTCTGTCGAAGGTAGAAACAAACTTCTGCAGGGACAGGGCCCTTGGTGGAGAAGCTTAATAAATACAAAGAGCTACTGCGTGAAAGAATTAACGGAGTTAAGCAAAATTTTGTCCAGATAAATGAAGCCAATGTAGTAGCAGAAGAGCAGAGAAGACTGAGAGAAGAGGAACGAGTCGCAGCTGAAGAAAGGGAGACTGTCTTGGAAAAACAGCGCTTGGAAGCTGAATCCGAGAGACAACGACAAGAAGCTAAAAATTTGGATATCTCCTCTGCAACAGTTCGATACCTGCAAAATGTAAAGGATATGCACATAGCAAAGGGAAAGTTGCAACAAATTATAAGTAATCGAGATAACTACAAATCTCCAGTAGACAGGGTATAAAAAGGCATAAAATATTTGGCGCCGTGGTCAAAAGACCAACTCGATGGACAGAGTGGAATTTTGATGAGGGCCTTTACCAACAAGCAGTTCCACAGCCTGAAGTTGATGTACTGTCCATGCAACAACGTGTTGATGATTAAGAACGTGAGCTGAATGTTACTAAAAATGCGTAATTCGATATCATATATCATTAGAATGAAGTTTTATTAAACTAAAATGCACAAACAATAAATATGATTCTATTCCAGTTGATAAACAATTTTTAATCAAGCGTTCTGCATATTAATTATTTTTGAAACATTTGATGCATGTTATTAATCCGAGGTAATCATTGGTATGTTTTACGTTGCATTAAATCTTAAAGTTTTTCTACGCATTTTTCATACTCAAGTTATTTTCTTGCAAATTATAGCAATGCTGAGTAAACGTATCACCAATACACATATAACTTGTGTGTTAGTCGAGTTTGTTGGACGAAATGCATGGAAAATGTAAAAAAGTTGATAGCAGGAGCAAACAAAGGAGTGGGATTATTGACCTTCAACCAACGTCGTGAACTTTGTCAGGTCAAGGTTGTACTGATATATTTCTTTCATAAGAGCATCATCATCCACTTGGCTTCTGATTCTTTCAGGTACTTCGAAATAACGTCTGTTCTTTCACCTTTCAACTGTTCCAAGGATTGGTTGACGAATTCAAAATGAAGCTGAAAAGATTCTCAACGAATTCTCAACGTTGAAATAAATTGCTTGTTAGCTTAATGAGAGCTTGGGAAGTCACAAGATTGTTAGGTACTTCCGGTCCAAGGTGTATAAATACCGGATGAACCTTAGTATTCCTTCATTCTGGTTTTGGACAGCACGCTGGCCTTAACTTGTGTCAGTTTAGAATCTTTGAAAGTTCCTGGAAACGCTTGAATTCCATAGACTTTATTAAACATTTCAAAATTTCTGAAAAAATTAGAATTCATTAGAATCCGAAAATCTTTGAAAGTTCCTGGAAACAACAGGGCTCTGCAGGATTTCGAAAAATTACAAAGTTCCTGAAAACACGTAAGTAATTATAAATTTTGAAACTTTTGAAGTTTCCGAGAAACAAAATTATAGTTAGATTTGAATACTTTTTGTTGTTGAAAACATGAAACATTTCCTTGGTTTGGAAACATAAACCTACTTAATAATTTGTAACTTTTTTCTATTAACAGTTGAGCCTTCTGGAGTCATCATGGACGTACCATCCGTGCCAAAAGTTGACATCAGTGCAGCATCAGGTTCTGGAGTCATCATGGACGTACCATCCGTGCCGAAACTTGAATATGGAAACATCAGTGCAGCACCAGGGTGGGATGGAAACCTTTCACTTGACTTTCCACCAGTACATAAATATATAACACCAAACCAAAGTTTCCCATGCATACTTAAATAAATATATGAAATAA
Organism: Orchesella flavescens; assembly: GCA_964034955.1. Classification (NCBI taxonomy): domain Eukaryota; kingdom Metazoa; phylum Arthropoda; class Collembola; order Entomobryomorpha; family Orchesellidae; genus Orchesella; species Orchesella flavescens. Next base: position 16,033,965 of record OZ035953.1, on the reverse strand, counting down.
CTAGAATCTTTGTATTCATTTGATTAATCTAGTTTCCAGATGACTCCACCACCACGAGATCGGGACAGCCTGGATCGAGTTTTGAAAGTATGGAAAGAGTAGCGGAACGTTTCGAAAGTCAACATCCCTACGTATTCCGGCGCACTGGTCTAGGACACCAATTCTTGGACCCGAATTCGCCACATTGGGGAACGTATCCTACTTTAACAGAGCCATTCGCCTTGCATTATCCAGAGACCCATCAGGAAGTTGTCGTAAGTATTTTTCTCAACAAATCCTTTAATATGCAGGGTGACTATAAAAATTAGGACTCAAGATAACCATCTAATTCATTTGGTGTACTATTTTTTGTTTTGTTTTACAGGTAGGCAGCTCCAGGACTGATGATTCATGGACATCACCATTCAGCGACGTCAGGGGACCATCCGTCGTTCCTAATTTGTCTGCAAGTTCCTGGAACCCTTGGCAAGGACCAGATATTTTAGCAAACGTATTGTCTGATTTACGCAATGAAAATTTCGTCATCCCAGCTACGAGTGCCTCTGGACTATCGTCTATTCTTCATCAACCTCACTATTCTATAAACCTTTGGGAGGGACTGACTAAGGAGGACGAGTTATCGACACCATCACAGATGAAGCTTGAAGTACATTTAGTGAGGCGTAGTCACTACGTTTCAAACAACATTAGATTCACAATTCTAGTGGAGAACGTTCCAAAGGAGCTTAAGGTCCGGACTTCAATGCTTGAAGGTGTAGCAAAGAGTCCAAATGGAATCCAATATCCTTGCAGCATTCGGAAGAGTGAACCGTCCCTGCCGAACTCCTACTTTGGAACCGTCAGAATCTGCGACGATCCAGGAACTTATGAGCTTAATGTGCGCCTGACTCTACCCATGGGACACTGGAGCGACATGAAACCGTATGATGGAAGATCTTTAGATAAAACAATCTGCTTTCCAGTCTCCAAGAACTATGTCCTTGACAGCCGTGATTGCTCATCCCACCAGTTGCCGTTTCAACCAGTGGCGCCATTCATATCTTGTACTGGACAGGAGTCTTGGTCTAAAGTGTGGGGCTTGACATGCAACACGAGGAGGAATCATGTAAGTATTATGCTGATCTGAAATCTAGTTGATATTATTTATACATACTTTTCTTGTGTTGAAATACTATGTATACATATATGGGATATATATATACGTATATGTTATGTAATTTTTTGTTTCTTACTTTTATTCCAGATCTATTATTCTGATCGAAGCTCCCACCTAATCCGTTGTGTGGATCCCGAAGGCCGTGTCATTTACAATATTGGTCCTACTACTCATTTCGGAGATCTCAAACGTCCTGCTGGACTCGCCTTTGATCATAATAACAATCGTTTGATTGTCGTGGATAAGGATAATCACCGGGTCTGTTTCTTCACTCCGGATGGTCGGTACATAACATCGTTTGGACAAAAAGGACATTTTAATGGTACGAGAAACTATAAACTTTCACTACTTTACACCAAACTATTAAATGCATAGACTTCCTATTTACAAAAAAAAATATCTGTTGTTTTTTTCAACTAGGTCAATTCAACTTCCCATGGGGAGTCTCTGTCAACCCACGTAATGATGACATTGCTATCTTGGACTCGAGAAACAAGCGGGTCCAATTGTTTGACCGGACTTGCAACTTCATTCAAAAATTCTCCGTTTTCGAGACAAACCCATTCAACTATAAGGACGAGCTGGATAATCCACGAGGTTGCAGCTTTGATACGGAAGGTAAATAATTCGTCATAATCAATACCGAGGTGTTTAAAAGTTTTTGAGGTTATGTTCAAAATTAATAATAATTGTATTATTTTCTTTTTCTTCTAGGAAACTTCCTGTACGTGACTGACTATGGCGTTCAAAACCTATGGAAGCTAACTTCGGATCTTTCCAGCGGCAAGAAAATAGTTAACAACTTTGAACTTCATCGTCCTCAAGGCGTGGCTGTTGATAAATACGATAATGTATTGGTTGTGGACTCAAAGAATCATTGTGTGCGGGTTCTTACTAGTGAAGGGCAGAACATGGGATCTGTGCGTGGTGTGTCAAATCGCTTCATGGAGAATCCTATCAACCTAACCTTTTTGGCTGGAGAGGAAAAGCTGGTGCTTATGGACAGCAACGCGAAACTTCATATCTTTTGAAATCATGAATTGATATTACTTTGTAAGCTCCTTATTAAGTTGGGAGCGATCAAGTTTGAAATGAATTTATAGTAGGTAAACTAGTTAGTCCGATATTTTGGAGACTTTTGATGTTATTAATTCAGAAGATGATGATCTTGTACGTTTGTTGTAGTCGAAAAAATTATTTTGAGTATTTATAATTCTGTTTTGACTTAAATTAGAAGCAGTAGGGCAAGTGCCTAAGTGAAAAAGGATTTATGTTTATGAACTTAAATATATAAAATTACATAGATCTATTGTTATAAGGTTGGGGTTTGATAAGCTATTAGAAAAACTACTTCTTCGAAATAAAATGAAGAATTAATATTAAGAAAATATTTTTACCGTGTGTACTTATCAAATACATTTCTTTGGCAATGCCGTTGTCATGCTATCCATCATCTCATAACTTTTTTGAAAGCAGTACTGCTCATTATCGTCCATCTACAATGTCCTTTCTAGTCTCCCTTCAGGGAGTTTTCACATTACATGCATAATTGATATAGAAGAAAACTTCTTGGAAACGGAAGCAAATGCCAAAGAACATTATGAATGAAGTAAAAGGAATGTTTGAAGAGTCCCCCGTGAGAACCAAAGCACTATCTTCGTCATCATCACAAATTCTATCAGCATGGTTTCATATACATAAACGTTATAAGAAATTTCATAGAAGAAGATTCTCCAAAAAATCCTACTAATCTATAGCTACTCATCCATAAAAACTCTTCCACTTGTCTAGCTATAGTGTCAACGACACCCTAATACCTTCCGGGAAATATGAAAATGTTGAGTATCATCACCCCTTGACATACTTTTTCCGTAGCTAAAATAAATGTGAAAACAATACAGTTGCGAAAGGGGATATAGAATACGTTCACCATCTATATGAAAGAAAATCTTGTTGAATGATCTTCCTCACATCATAATCTGGTTGTCCCTTTTATCTGTGGAATGTGACACTATATGTACTTGTATTAATAGTAACCTTTGCCATTCAAAAGGATGTCAACCAACATTTCCTATAATTTGTTAAACGTATCACGCACTTCAATAGAAGAAAAGATGATGTAATAATCCAGGCGACCTTCTGAATCCAAAGTGTTAGAGAAATAGACTTACACACTTTTCAAAAGTGGAGAAATGATTTCTTGAACTCTTGAATGAGTTTCATATGTTTACAAAAAATGTTAGGTTGTTACTATAGTGGCGGATATGTGATATGTTTGCACGCACATTCACATTCTCATGCATGTGATGACAACATTTACACTTCAGTGGTCGCCTTGATTGACGAGATGAAGACTGAGCATATGTGAGTCGAAATCCTAAACTGTGGCAGGAAATCCAACTGCAAAGAAAGAAAAAATTGGTGATTTTCATATGGCAAATAAAGAAGTCAATTTGGTTATCCAAGAACTGCTTTGAGATGTTATAAAGCACTGTCGCTAGAGTGAATGAGCGTTGCAAAGTTACAATCATGATCTGATCTTACATTAATGGATGGACAGCATTGGTTTGTGTTTCTCGGAAGATCCAATTTCATTTTATGAATGAATAGTTTACAGGGTCATGAAGTAAGCTGCAAAATAAAAATATGAAAATGCCCTCGCATTGATTCACCAAATGCAAATGTCTTATAGCACATAACTTTCCACGAGTTTGTAGCCATGTGTATATCCCAATGCAAACGTAGTCTGAAATATCTCACCTGCAGTGCTTATGACTAACTGTTTAGTTGCTGATATAAAAAAAATTAAAATAGCAAATAGTAACGAAGGAATTTTACAGTATAGGATGCAAGTAGCATGAGCCAGTGGGATTATGAAATGGGCACTAAAGTACTAACAATTACAGTTATATAAGATATAAAAGTTGGATGACAGATTAAGTCAGTTTTTTAACCATATGAGACCAAAATGAGACCAATTTTATGATTGAGCGTGAACCCGTACCTTTTTTGCTGAAAGCGTGGAATCGTGCACGTCGAGCAATAAATATTACTTCCGAACCGTTGTATTATATGCATATGTACATGCGGTTTTGTTGCCGTTTGTTTGCCGTTTAATGATCATATCTTACAAATTAAAGTAAACAATCTCCTGTCGAGGTTATACAGCTATGAATTTTGAGATGGGGTTATATATCTATAGTATAAACGCCCAAGGAAGTTGTGGGGAAGAAAGATTTCTTGTTATAGTTTGAAAACAAATTATTTATTATATTCCGTATTTTTTTGCAGTAAATTGACAGATGTTATTGTAAGCATTTTTAAAAAAAAATAAAGATATTGATAATACTACATCTTAATTTTTGTATTAATTTACTGTCCAAATAAAAATTTCACTGTATTTACGATATTTTCCCCGACCATGTATAATCCCGTTTGGTTGAGCCGATTCCAGTTGAGTTTATCGGCGAATATTTTCCCACCACTTGTCTCCGTTGTTAATAAAGATTTGACGTGCTTTCCGATTTTTCTCGCGGCCCGGTATCCTGCCACTGGTGTGAACAAATTCCCTAATCCAAAATCGACTTCATTCAAATTAGTTAACTCCATTAGTAATGGTTGCTGATGAGAAAAAAAAATTGGAATACATGTGTATATTTAGATGAAACGTGATTTATTATAGAGTAAATTATGCTATTTAATCAATAATTATGTTACTTACACAATCCATCGATTGAAAACAAGCTATGACAAGGACTAAAATAACACCAATGCCGGCCATTGTGCTTGTTGTATTGTTTTAGCTAGCAAATGGTTTCTGAGTGTACTCTCGAAGATCAATTGATAGCTTATGGTGATCATGTAAAAAAAAATTCCTTTTATACTACAGGTGTTATGAAATATTTTCTAACATCCATTGATTTCGAAATTTGTATTAACACAGAATTAGATAAACCCGACAATTCGAGATGTAATGATGTACCTTTAAAAGGCATTGATAAGCATTTAAACACTTTGATACACCTCCTGAGTGATCCCTCCTCTAGAATTTTATTTTTACTGTAATATCTTGAAAGGTCAAACTAACTGGAGTTACCTTAGAACTTGACCCAGTCCCCATGAACCTATTTGACCCATATTTGAACGTGAACTTACTTTTGGTAACTATCAATTCGTGAAAACAGAATTCAAAAAAGTCAAACCAGTAAACAGTTATTGGAAAAGTGCTATTTTCAACCTTAATACGGTCAAAGGTCACGTTAAGGTTATCCCCAGAAACTCAGTATTAAAATTAATGAACTACTCTTTACAGTAGCTTCATTTTGATGTATCACAACCCATACCTTGTTATATTTTAACCTTATCATGGTGACAGGTCACGTTGGGGTTATCAAAAACTATCGAAAATAGTATCACTGATCTAGTCTCACCAGTACCTTCATTTTGATGTATCACAACCCATACCTTACTATTCAAAAACATTGACCTGACCTGTGACCCAGGAGTTCCCCTGAACCGATTTGACCCATCTTCGAACTCGACCTTAATTTTGACCTAATATATTGATTAGTGAAAACAGAATTCAAAAAAGTCAAACCGTTTTTGAGTTATCGTGCGGACAGACCGACAGACGACACCTTGAGTCTTCTCAATATATACCTAAAGGTACATAATAACTGATGTAATTGATGATTAATAAAACTTTAGTAGTACCTACTTATTGCAAAACACCACCGGGTCTACCCAGTTATTACAATAGAGTTACCTTGATGAAGGTGTTGGTTACGCAACTATTGGATTCTAAATCACAAAAATAGTTACAAATTTCATAATAACATTGCGTAACAAAATCTCGTATTACGTCCTCATGATTCATGACTCATTTTGTAGTTTTCATTTAAAGTAATTCAAGACATATTCTAGCCAATCGTAAGGATTATTCTTTCCAGTGGAATAATCATTAAACTGAACTAATTGTTATTGCATATGCGAAAAAAACGAAGCTCCTTTAAAGGGCTTCAAAAACTATTAACAGATCAGTTTCAAATGCGCACTTGCACTAGGTTCATGATAGGTCATATCAGTTTATAAATAGCTGATATTAAATCTATGGTCAACGCTTAAAATATGAAAACCTTATTTTTTGTACTTTGTAAACGGGTCAAATACTATTCCATTGTAAGAATGTTATGGAATTGCCAAAATTCATGCGAATAATTCCTTAATACGTGATAAGATAAGTTACTAAATCAGTTAATACTCTACTACAGTTCAATTTCTAGGTGAGCGCTTTCGCCTACTACTTTGAATTCTCTTATGACTTCAAGTTTGGTCATTTGCTTAAATGTTAATGTAAAAAAATAAGAGGAAGCCAAATGTTTTGATATCTGAGACTCATTTACAAAATTTTATTTTTAGGCACACGTTTTGAGACCTATCATCACAAGAAAATTTATACGAGTTTTATAAACTAGGTCGAAAGTGACATAATTTAATGGATTTATGCCACTGGCTAATAAACCATCGTATCAGTAATTGCATTAAACAGCCGTACATCATTTTTAAAATGTGGAGCTAGATAACTCATTAAAGTCAGATTTGTAAACATCAGGGACACTCAACGCCCGCAGCACCAAGTTTAATTCCTGTATTAGTGATTCCGTAATATTTTGCTAACATTTTTGACACGTTTTGTAACCTAGAGAATATCAAATAGAGACGGCATCCTTTGAGTTTTTTACAATCAAAGCATGAGTTTATGCAGCAATATAAATATCAAGGATAAATGAAATTTCAATGTCATGTAATAAAAGTAGTCAAGTGCTACCGTCCTATCGTTTGGCACTGAAGCCACGAAAATATTACTTTTTCTTTGCATTTTTAGTAGGTCATGATCCAATCCAAGAGGCTCGTTAAGTCGATAACATGTAGATATTTCTTGAGAGCCAATATGGAGTTTCATATTGTTATTAAAAAACGCTAGAAAAATTTCCAGAAAACAACCCTAGCAATCAGTAGCTTACACTTTTATCCTGTGTAGCATAATTAAAGTTGCACTTGAAGTGCTTTAATATTCAAGGAAAGAGAGATTTGCGAGACACATCAAACTTTCTCATGACGTCTATCTATCTCGTACTTATGGTTGAGTGCACGCAAAACTTTCACCATTGCGGTGCCGATGTGGTAGCAAAATGCAAAATAGGGAAAGTTGTTACGAATACATCACATGGAAAAATATACATACATAGAATTTCGCTTGAAATGCGGACTCAACGTATTATTATTGACTTGGAGCAGAAAGCGCATTATCTCCTCTCATCGATTTCTTTGGGATTCCTTCTCTCCATTTGAATTCAATATTAAGCAAAAACCAGTGGTTTCTGATATGAATGAAATGAAGCATATGATTACGTATACATTATGTATGCAACAAGGTGTAATGAGGCATCTCATTTATACGATGTGTAATTTGTGTAATCATGATTGAAACACGCCATACCTGCATGGATGAATGGATGGCTGCATGCATACCCCACAAGCGTGACGAAAAGGTAAAGATCCAGCATTCATTTTCATTCCAACCGTTTTCAATCGTTAAAAATGTGATGGAATAAAAAAATATTTTCATAGCATACAACCCATAAATACGTGGCATGAATCAATACTCCCATCAGATTTCTTTTTGCGTTGTCCCATCCTCAAGTCTTCTAAGAAATATATCATGAAAGGGAAGGAACGCAGTACAATATCTTTACTTTAGCAAAAAAGCTAAGCTATACGCTAGGCTAGAGCATCACATCATGTATGAGCCGGTGAGATGAAACCTATTTTTATATGGCGAAAAATATTTCTCCGCCGGTACCGACCACGACCACGACCACCTAGTCATAAAATATTAATCTATTTTCCGCCACGCTTCTGATTTCGCGAGCAATAAACAAATTTGTGAGAGTTTTACATGTATGAACATGATTGTTTTTAACACACTATGGGTTTTCTGCTACCCGATAGATTGTGAATAACAAAAATATATGTTTGTAGAATGCAATGTAGAATGACCAATACTGCACAAGAAAAAACAAGGAATAAAGGTACAATCATAAAACGAGGAGGACCAGAGAGATAACAACCAAGTCGTAATAAAAAAATCCCTGCTTACAAACAAGCACATAAAAGTATCCATTCAATTTGAAGGAAGTAGAATGCTTACTCAGCTCTCAACTTGTAGACTACAGTACTGCGAGATGAAATCTAAATCACAAAAACGTTAAAAAAAATTTCAGCTGTGTGGCTTTAACAATTGAAATTAATTGAACGTTTTATTTTTGCAGGTGTACCTCAACCAACTTCACGGTGAATTGAGAGGAGGTCACTCTAATCCCATTTAACCCTGACCTTATGAATCTTCCAAATTTGCATAACATTCGCAAAAACTTGTTAAAAGCACTAGATCATTCATTTCATTTCATGCTCGTGGTAAGTGGTGTATGAGAGAAAAAAAACTATTTCTTTTGTGGATTTCCTTGCCTTTTAAAGCACACAATTTATCATCAAAATCCCCTCGTTTTTTGCAAGTATGTAGAACGCTTCCTCTTCTTCTCCAACAAATTAGAGATTTGTCCATGGATGGTTGACGATGATGATGAAAGGGTAATAAAAATCACAAATTGTAAGTAGTCTTAGTCGTAATAGCAGCACATTGCAAAGAAAAGGGGGAAAAAGCACCACACTGACTGCTTTCAATTATCACTTGAAAAAGGTTTGTAAAGTGGATGCATGTGTCAGTAATTATGGGGTTGTCGACGGCTAACTGAAGGTGCTAATGGATAATACACATACAATAACCAACGCATTTTCACATATATTATGTACATATGAATATACTGATTTGCTTAATCCTACACCCACCCACCAACAAACAACATGCATACTACATAGATATGCAGTCAAACCAACACCAAAACAGAATCTTCAAAAATATACTCTCTGGATGTTAGTCATGTATTTAGGTTTGATTTCTGTTGGGTATGGCCCTCTTAATTGACTGTTTTGGTGTGGCACTTTTTTTTGGGATATGGGATGTCATGTCCATGTCACTTCTCTCCCCTTCTTTAGCTCACCGTGTGGTTTACATCGCCTTGAGTATGGAGAGTAGGGGAAATTGGAAATGAAAAACGTAAAATATTATTTATCACTTATAAACCCCTTTTTATAGCTTTTTTAATAAGATAAATAGCCCCATCATACATATAACATATAATGTCCGTCTTTCTCACACTCTTTATGATTTGCAAGCTATCAAACATTGCACACAACATTAATTTCTCTGGTTCTCCTCTCAACTCAAATGAAAAGAACCAAAAAGCGACACACCGACTGCAGCCAACTAGATTATTGTGTGAGAGTAGTTGAAGCGTTAAATTTGTAATATTTATAGTGAAAAGTTGCACCTATCTCTTTGTCCGTCAGTATTCAAGAATCGGAATCAAGATGAAATCCATATCTTAACTTAGTATCAATTCATTCAATAAAGTTACACTTTTCCATTTAACATTCAACTTGACCATATCATCATTGACATGGCAGTTCTTTACTTTCTTGTGTTACCAGTTTAATTACGAGACAACATTGAGATCGCCTTACATGTCATCTGTCTCTGGAGACGTCTGTAGACATGCCAAATTTCAGGAGCATTCCAGCCGCCTTTGCTACCACAAATTAATGAGACTTGGATGAGAGAGTCATATATCGTTTAGAAATTGGATTTAGCAATATTAAACCAATGGGATGGTGAAGATGGAAAAAATGTATTGAATATAGATACAAATACATAAGTACATACATAGATATTTAAGTTAAGTTTGTGACCAGACGTCATGGTGTCAGTTGAAGTACATCTGTGTGTTAGTCAAGAATCCACTAAAGCGTGAAATTGGGAATGAAAATTATGGTCTCATTCACCATTACCACTAGTGACCAAAGGAAAACAGTTTCTAGGATTGTGAGAGTGTAAGCTCTGATGATGAGTGTGTGAGCATTACATGACATGATAGTGACGAGAGAAAAAAAAAATCTATTATTATGAATGATGCGGCTTCTTGGTCTACTCCAGCCCAGTCGTAATATTTTTAGTGTGTCCGAAGACACGGTTGAATACCCCCATTGCAGCCTTTCCCACAGTCGTCAAGAAAAACAAGTAACAATGGTGATAATATTAACTCGGTTTTTAAAAGTTACTCGGTTCATGTTATTTACTTGTGTACCTCTTGTTGTTTTTAACGTGAAGGGTACCATGTTAACAATAGATTCGCCATTTGAGAAATGTGAACAAACATGACGACCAATAGAAAGTCACAGATTTGACGTAATATATTCTCAAGTTCAAGGAACAAAGGAAGAAAGGGAGTTCAAACAGTATTAAGTTCATTGATTTTATAGGTAAGATAATTCCAATGCAGAAGAGTACATGAGTGGGCATAAAATTTGTGATAGTTACATTGTGTTGAAGATTTAGTCTCTAGCAAAGCAACTGAATGTAGAGAATATTAGAGCCAGAATCATTTTTAATATCCAAAGCAAAACTTTCTCATCAGTTGCTAAATTTCCATTTCTCCAGTGACCATTCTCAGCGCCTGGCCTGTGCTCAACAAAATACCAGGTTTGTTGCAAAAAAATCAATTTTTTCCAACATTTTGCTTTAGTTCTAAATCATCACCTCATGGCAATTAAATATCTTCATTATTCTGGGTTTCTGGGATTCTTTGCTTACGAATTGCTTTGAGTAATAGTTCACCTCAGCTTTGCACATGTTCGGCGTTTAAATTACACATGAACTTTCACGGAAAAGGTTAGTATACTAAGCTCAGCAGGTTTTCGGCAGGATACCTGCCTTTGTGTCAAAGGAAGCCGGTTTTTTATCCTCATACTTACTCAACTGGCATTCATTTTATTTTCACTCATGTGTGCCTAGATTAGATTTAAAGTTGAATAATATAATATATTCATTCCAACAGCAGCACCAAAATCATGTTCATTTTAGTGGAAGTGAGGAAGCTTAAAAATGACAGAAAATGGGGAAAATTTGATGACTCAAGTTGTAGAATCTCGTTAAAAATCTAAGTCGGTCTTTTTGATCCTCCTGACTTTGCACCAAAACCAGATTTCATCCTAGTCGCACCACAACCTGACTTGAACACACTTGAGCAACACTTACATTTTTAAAACGAAATTGACATAAACCACAAGGCTTTGCATATATTTTGTTAAGATGGTAAACGCTAATATTCATACTGAATCGAGGACCTTGGAACTTTTTTGGTACATTATTTCTAAACGCTCTGATATTTTATGCATTTTCAAGGATCAAAACAAATCATTATCTACTTCTTGACATGTGCCACTTCACATTTAAATATGTTTACAGTAAAAAGTTATTTCGTTTGAGATAATAATTGCATGTGTATAACTGTGTGTGGATATCCCTCAATAATCTCTTGTATTGAATAAAAACCATCTCTTTGGCTGAATAAATAGAAAGCGTAAGCTAAATTTATGCAAGGACAGGGTAAACTAAAAATTAGACAAAATAGGGCTTGGTAATGAAAAAGTCATTTGCACTTTATTGCATCAAGTGACCACTTGAAACAGGAAGAGGTGGAGACGAAGTCAACAATATTAAATCCTTTTTGAACTATACTTGCAAACAGAGGAAGCATGAGTCTAGTCTCATTTTACTCGCAAAAACAAATAAGGTCGTCTGCAAGCCCAGACATAGGCTACCTTTTTGAGTAGAATGTATAGGAAATGCCGTGTTTAGAAACGATGAAAATTGGTCTGTATATCTAGTCATAAAGTTGTAAATTAATCCGAGCAGTGTAAATATCAATCAAACAAAAACTCACAAACAAAATGTGGAGGTTAGGACACCATTATTTGTTTATGAAACGTTCTTTGTGGAAAAGTTATTAGGACTTATCTTGATCTAGGAAGAGATGATGTCGGATTGATCAATAGGTTCTTTTCAAACAACAACACAACTAAAAACAAATTGTTGTGAAACTCATACATTTTATGGTCAAAGGAAAAGCGGAGGATTTATTTTTCAGTTTTGTTTTCAAAGAATAACATTGAAAGTTTGACCACTTTGTTAGCTCTTCCTTTACCTTTGGAGTACTTGTTTTGCAGATACTTTAACCATTTCCTGTAATTTTAGTCTGCGTCGTATTGCACATATTATGTAAAATGTATTGGTCTTTCAAATATTATGTTTTTTAAACTAACAATTCAAATATTTTGTTACGAATCCTAGAAAAATGAAATATAATTTGTGAAACCAAAAATACGGCTACATTCAGTTATAAGCATCCCTTTACACACAGGTTGCATTACAAAACCGGGCATAAAGCTCACGAAACATCTTGGTTTACATCATTTGATTTTTTTCAGTAGCTGTATTGATTTGCAGGCGAGGCGCAAGTGTATTTGTGCATTATTTTTTTTAGGAAAATAAACAGGCAGACATGGGGACATAGAATATATAGTTTCAGGTGGGGTTTGAAGTCTGTGACGTTTATCGAGTGTTCTGTAAAAAACACTTGAAGTATTTTTCATTTTCATACTACAAAATGCAATGTTGGCCTTGACGAATTCTGAGATTGCAATGATCTGTTTTTAAACCTTCTGTGGTTGGTTTTTAAATGTATTAGTTGTGGAACAACAGGATCATTAGGCAAACATAGTCAATGCCAAGGAGCCAATCATTGAGGATGTACCTAATATAGTTCTGTCCTTTTCGAATCCATATCTCTAATTAATTTTCAGCTGCAAAATCATGGATATTTTAGCAGATGCATCGGCACTATAATAATGGAATGATAAAAGTAACTTTTGGGTTGGATTTTGTACGACGTGTGACATTTAGGTTGAACAAAATGTTTGTTGCATTTAGTTAATCGCCTTATTTAAAGTATTTGGTTTTAAAATAAAGTGAGATTGAAAAGGTTCACCACTATTGATGATCACAAAAAGTATTGACAATGCAATCGGTCACATCATTAAAATCCTTTACTTTGAACAAGGCGCATTAAACGTATACGCATGAAGGATTTTTTTAAATCCACACTTACTATATAGTTTTATCCATTTTCGTCATTCACTTTGATCTACAAGGATAAGTTAGTACTTTTGCTTTATCTTGTTTGAGCCGCAGAGGAAGTTGTTTATTTATACAAAGGTGTATCTCTGTTTACTTGAATGTTCGACGCAAAGCTAGCAACTCCGTATGCAGATTCAACCAGTTGCAGTCATTATCCATTTTTATATCATTGCAGAAAATATATATCTCATTTGGGAAGGGAATCCGCAGAAATATTCGCTAATCATCCCTAATATTTTCCAGGAATTACTAACGAACTGACATGTTTTCTAAAGCCATCCATCCATTAAACATATAATGCACTTCATTAAGATAATTCGCATGAACTGCCAAGGCCAATATACATACATACGATAACGTATTTAAATTCAACTACTAACATAACTATTTCAATCTAGAAAGATTAGGTAGTAATTTATTACGTCCTCATGCATGCGGCTCATTTACATATATTATGTATTGCAAGCGAACAAAATCCTTTTCTTGAAAAGTGTACACATATGGAATAGCAACAACTGCACTTTTTGCATGATAACAACCACATTTGTATAAAATGCAACGAAATGTTGATGTTGATAGATGAAGTCAAGGATGTGCTAGTCATTTTCACGTTATTAACAGAGTGTGATTCACTATCCCCTAGTGCATAGGCGGGATATCCTTTGTTCAAAGTGTACCTATTGGTTCGGTGGGTGACCCGTCCCCATAACCCGCACCCATACCCATACCCATCTACCCGTTATCCTACTTCTGTACTTCAATATGCATTGAAGTTAGTGGTACCCTGGCATGTTAAGGGGATAATAATGCTAGTGAATTGAATCCGGTTTTTAATGTCTCCAATCCGGTGGATTTAATAGCAAAAATGGATAAATGCCTTAAATATGTATAAATATACCAAACCACGCCCTTTGTCCATTTTCCACCCCTTTTAGGGTGGACAATATGAAATGGACAAAAGTGGATAAAATGGAAGAAATGGACAGTATCACATGCCATGAGGAGCCAAATTTGAATATACATAGACCATTACCGTAAATCCTGAGACAGGTATTGTACGGCTGATTAGCTGACGATAAAACTAACCACTGAGTTAGAACAAGCAGTAATGGAATGGAAAGGTTATAATACATGCAATTTTTAATTTGCATATTTTATAAAAGAAATTGAATAACTGGACCATACCATAATACTATTATGGTTCGCAAGTGAAATTAAAAACACGTAGAAGATTGCTTGACGTAGAAAGTAAACGCTGAAACCTAAATGTGGAAGTTAAATTTGCAAAACGTCATACTTTTGTGAATAAAATACTTCCTTTAAAGTTTGGTTTGGTTTACAAGCTAAAATAGCTTATTTACTGAATTTTGTCCATTTCTTCCATTTTATCCACTTTTTTCCATTTCATATTGTCCACCCTAAAAGGGGTGGAAAATGGACAAAGGGCGTAGTTTGGTATATTTATACATATTTAAGGCATTTGTCCATTTTTGCTATTAAATCCACCCGATCGGAGACACTAAAAACCGGTTTAAACCGGATTCAATTCCCTAGTATTATTATCCCCTTAACATGCCAGGGTACCACTAACTTCAATGCATATTGAAGTACAGAAGTAGGATAACGGGTAGATGGGTATGGGTATGGGTGCGGGTTATGGGGACGGGTCACCCACCGAACCAATAGGTACACTTTGAACAAAGGATATCCCGCCTATGCACTAGGGGATAGTGAATCACACTCTGTTAATAACGTGAAAATGACTAGCACATCCTTGGATGAAGTTCTCCAACAAAGGAATATGACGACCTGTGTTACTGTTCACTTTTCATTAGCATGCTCCCACTGTGTTGGGCACGCTGATGGAAAAACTTAACCACATTACCGGGATTTGTTTATGCTCGCCGTAGGTAGGCAAATTTAGTACACTTTTTTCATTGAATTTACATCGGGAAGAAATAAGAATTTCCACCTGCGGTTTGACATAATATAAAATGAGTTATGTTATGAATGGGATCGACAAGATTTATATTATTTCTGATGCATAATAATGTACTATTTACTATAATGCAATGCAGCTACCTATCGGTCTTTTGATGTTGACCTACTGAAACGCGCAATGAAAATTGTGTTACTTACAAATACTCTATAATGTTGGGTTGCATGCAGGTTCATGAAACATTTAGAATCAAACAGAATGTTCTCAGGATCAAACATATGACCCAAAAAAATATTGTTTTTTTGAATGCAAAAACGTTACGAGCAATCATATTATATGTATGTATGAAACAGAGAAAATGCGATGTAATCATTTCTCCATCATATCATCCAAAACAGCAAACAATAGAATCCGTCGAGCCATGCATAATAATGTAGCCATTTCACAACTCCAAATTTCCTTCTATACTCCGCTTTCATAGGAAATTCATCCGCCAGCGCAATTTGAAACACACTTAAAATCCAAAGAAATCAGTCTGCCAGATCAGATCAAGCTAAAACTATAAACCACACACACTCAATAGCAGTAGTCAAGGACAGATAAACCCAAAAAGAAAAGGGACATTTTCTTTGAACGTGGGATTGTGTTGCGATTTCGACTATATTCCCGTTTTTGCATTCAAGATAATATATGGCAGATGTCAGTGAGATGAAAGGTATACATATTATTATGTGCATAGTAAATTGATTTACGTTTCCCTTCCCTCTCCATCTCTCTTTACTTTTGTCGTTACTGGGTTGATCGAAACAAACCAAGGTTGGAGTACTGCTACAGTACTGCTGAGAAGTTATATTGTGAAAAGTTACCAAGGATGGCAACAAAAACGACATAATATGCTTTGTGAAATACATACATGAATACAGTTGCTGACGACTATAGTACTAAGCGTATTGTATCGATAAGAAAATGGAAACAAAGAGGCATGGTAGGTGGAAGAAGCAAAACACTAAAAAGGAAAGGCTGAGAAAGATCCTACGAGCGGTTTCTGAATCAGTGATGTGATGGGTACTTTTTCATTGCTGCACTTCATGTACGTCTGCCTACGTACGTATATTATGTACGTTACGTTCATCCTGATCCCGATCATATTCCGACACACGTAAATTTGTGAGTTGTCAAATGGAAATTAGGTACGCACTTGCCTTCCCTTTTTTGCTCACTGGAGAAGTAAAAAAGACATGCAACAGAAGAGAATTGAGATGATGGCTGATTTCGTATGCAAATATTATATCTATCTTTTCTCTCGTTCAAGAAAAAAGGATGATCATACACCTTAAACTCACGGAATGTAAGAGATTAGATGAAAGAAAAAGGGTTCTATGAGATGATGATACATGTATGTACCCAACAAACATGACAAGTTCTGAACTCCCTTTCATCATCAGGTATCCTGATTCCTGGTCACCTTACCGATATGCAAACATATCGATATTTTGAGCATCCGTATGTTTGCATCAAATTGAAAAATAATGCAAGCTTACCGATTGCTTCTTAACTTATTATTATTAAACCAGCTTTTTAAGATGGCGTGTCACAAGATTACAACCTAAACTAACTCAATAACATGGCTTACGTTAACAAAAAATACCAAGCACTAATTTATATTCATTAAATAGTAGGGTATTTGTAAGTAAAATTGTCTAGCCATTGTATGAAACTTTTGTCTTCGATCTACTCAGTTCCTTTATAATAGAAAATAAAAACTTACGCAAACGTGAATGAAGGGTTTAAATGGACATCATTAAGTGATTAGGCCATCTTCAATGTTATTTAATGCAAGTGGAATCGTTTCTAAAAAGACTTCAAACAAATCCCACAACTCTTCCTATTTAGCTATAGACCAATTTAATAGTTAGGTTGCCTAAAATCTGCGATATCTCAAAAGACAAAGATGCGAAAAGATTTTCCAAGTAATCATCATTTTGCATGTTGGTAAAGATATTAAATTTTTAATCCAAATCATAGTAAATGGTACACAAGCTTACAGAGCACAGAGTTCCGAATGCCGTCAATATTGCTCGAAATTGTTTTTTGTGGACCTTCCTTATGTCAACGAAACCCAGGTTTTTTGAAGTTGGAGATTGTAAAACATGTCAAATTGTGCTAGAAAAAAAATACTGGAGATTTTTATAGCGAAAATTGCTGGAGATTTCAATTAAAAACTATCAAAATTGTGTCGTTTTCTTAATTTTTTGCAATTTACTAATACTATCTGGACCGATTAATTTTTGTCACCATATACATAAGAAAGCGCAAGTTTTCTTCTCTAGGATAGCGTTGGAACCAAAAATTAATCGGTCCAGATAAGACATGAAATTAATTAATGAAGATGGCAATATCTCTATCACAGGCCAGCAGGGATGGCCAAACGATGACATATAATATACCAAATCAAAAAAATCATTGGTTTTGGCCGTTTTAAACAATGTTTAGTGTTGTGATTTTTATGAAATGACGTTTAACTACATAAAGATTTGTCGTTTTCCGGTCAAAACCAATGATTTTTAATTTGGTATATTATATGTCATCGTTTGGCCATCCCTGCTGGCCTGTGATAGAGATATTGCCATCTTCATTAATTAATTTCATGTCTTATCTGGACCGATTAATTTTTGGTTCCAACGCTATCCTAGAGAAGAAAACTTGCGCTTTCTTATGTATATGGTGACAAAAATTAATCGGTCCAGATAGTATTAGTAAATTGCAAAAAATTAAGAAAACGACACAATTTTGATAGTTTTTAATTAAAATCTCCAGCAATTTTTGCTTTAAAAATCTCCAGTATTTTTTTTCTAGAACAATTTGACATGCTTTACAATCTCCAACTTCAATAAACCTGGGTTTCGTTCACATAAGGAAGGTCCACAAAAAACAATTTCGAGCACTATTGACGGCATTGGGAACTCTCTGCAGAGAGGAAAAAACCAATATGATTGCAAATTGGTAAAGTGACTGGACACCTGTATCCTACGTTTTATGTATTTCTTGGATGATCTCATCCTTTTATCTTTCCTTTTTTGCCTACTTATTTAAACTACGTAAAAACACGTCTCCTTGGCCGTCCAAGGACAGAAGACAGCGGCTTTCTATATTTGGTTTAGAAAATGTAACAAAAATTTCCGGAAATTCCGTTTGAGGAGCGGTATTTTTAGAGTTAGTATTAGCTTTAGATTGGCAACTATGTATACCTATGTAATTTAAGAGACACGTTTTCAATCAAAAAATATTACATGCAACCTGATTTAAAACAATGTATATGATGATATTGTTCAGCTGCTTTTTAAGTATGCAAATAGATTTTCTTACGTAATATGACTTTGACCTAAATATAAGTAGACTACTTGGAAATTAAAATTAATTGAAATTTTATACAAATTTTTATGATAATATTATGCTCAAGATCATCACCCAGTGGCTAATGTTTGTTAGATTTTTGTAGTTCTTTTGGTTCCGCTTTGGTATTCGTTGATACTTTCATGGGAACTTGCAGATTATGAACTAGAAAGTCTAGTTTATAAGTCGGGTAGCAAGCCCTTAATTGGTGATGCATAATGTATAGGATGAAATCATCAAAAAACAAATACTTGAGTTTCTAATTGGATGTAGGAGCTGAAAACCATATGGCGAAACGAAACTGGATAATCTTTTTGTTTAATGGCTCATTTTGCAAGAAGTTTTTATTATACTGGTTTATATCCTCCTCTTTTAACAAATTAAAAAGTTTGTTTCTCCTGTAAACTAAATTCAAATCAAGGTTTAAATAAACTTGGCTCCTAATATGATATTATCACAGTGAGACAAATTGAATGAAATACCCTAAAAGTTTTTGAGCAACAAATGTATTCCATGGTTGGCTATGTTATGTGGATGGATAAATACATTTAAAAAGTTAAGATTAAATTTTGAGGGCAAAAATGCCGAATTTGTTGAGGAAATGTTTCAATCTTTTGTTATCAAAATAAACATTTATAGCGGAAAGTCAATCCAACCATGCTTGTTTTTGTTTGTATGTAGGTTTCAGAAACCGTATGAATGTACTCATCTCTATCTTCTTCCAGTTTGGTTCATACCAAATAATATTGTACTGAAGAGCTAACATAAACGCTCAAAGAAAGTTGCTCATGCAATACATAATATATCCCAATATGGGGAAAATTTTATGACGTAGAAAATGGAAAGGCGGCTTATTAATTTGTATAAACAAAAAGCAACAGTCAGTTGGTTTCAATAAATAAACGGAAGTGTAGGAAGCACAGTCCAGCTTCCTATTAGTATTCCAAGTTTTATATTTCCCTTCAAACCCAATTGTAAGCATACCCTAAGGA
Organism: Orchesella flavescens; assembly: GCA_964034955.1. Classification (NCBI taxonomy): domain Eukaryota; kingdom Metazoa; phylum Arthropoda; class Collembola; order Entomobryomorpha; family Orchesellidae; genus Orchesella; species Orchesella flavescens. The sequence goes on along the minus strand of OZ035953.1, from coordinate 16,014,331 downwards.
AAACGTGTGGCAATATGACTGATGTATTGTTTACAAGTTCCTCCAATTCAGTTTATTTAACCAAAGAGAAACTAATTTCGTTCCGTTTTTGTCAACAAATATCCAAGTGTTTACCCTTTGTCTTTCCCTTCCCCATAAAAAATATCCTAGTTTACATATTCTCATGTTAATCCATATTAAATACTACTGGACACTCAAATATAGCTATCATGCATCACTAGAATTCCCTTATTTGGGGAAAGCCTTGTGGGTGCATCCTGATGCTCTATTCTCTGACATCAACGAATTAGAATCCACATTGTAGTGGATTGGATATGAATCCGGAATTATAATGAAACTGAAATTTGATTACGAGGAGATGCATTACAAATGCCAAACAATACAATTGATGTTTAAATAGGAGACTGCTGTGATGTGAAACCTAGCTTTCCTCCATTACAATAAATAATAGAGTTAATGAATAATGGCACGAGGCATAAAAAAATATACTATGCAGCCAAATAATCGATCAATCTGCATCTCCCGGGATTTCTGGAATGTTTACAAATGAAAAATATTCTAGGGGAACCAGGGGAATGCATCAGTTCCATCAAGTACTGCAATGATTTACTGACGCATCTGTAGGAAAAATGAGATAAAAGAAAGTATAATTACAGTAAAGTAAGTCATCACGTGTTTTTTTAACTGACTACACGTTTGCACTTTAAAAAGGTGCAAATACATCGGTATAATGATGTGATGTGACAGCCTACTTTCATTCTGATGATACCAGATCAAACTAGTAAATACAGGGAATGAAATCCAAATTGATTATTACATTGCCCCGTAATCTAAAAAGGATCCGTTAGACTCGTAACTGGATACCAAGTTGAGTACGTGCATGGTAGATCGCTTATTTTTGGCTGTTAAGCTCCCGCAATTAAAGTACATGCAGAATTTAGCATCACTGTTTAAAAAGCCTTGACTCAATCTCAATGCATCACTTTTATTTTTGTTTTGGTCATACATATTATACATAATAAATACACATGGTCCCATTAGGCTATATTAGTTATCACCAATATCGTACATGCATTATAGGCAACCTAGCTGCAAACTGAAACAATATTGAAACTGAAAATGTAAACATTTAGCGTGCCGCTAATAAATAACACTAACAACCCATTAAGCCGTGCATAAATAAGCATTGTCATTGCCCAGAAGCTAGACGCAACGTTTTTCTGTCTCCAGAACAAGAACGATGACTGTTTTGTGCTTCCTACGAAAACCGTAACGAGGACGATGGCATGAAAAATATGGAAGGAGACCTAAACGCAAAAAGTTTAATCAAGACTTCATTGAGGCTCAAAAGCAGCCAACCATATGAAAACCATGACGGCTATGATATGACCGGTAATAATCTTTGATAAAGCTGTATGCACACACACTGATAAATTGCCGTTGTTGCCGGTGTGTGTGTTGCTTCTGTTTTTGTAGCTGGTGGGACAGTGTGACGTTTATCAATGTCAATTTCACTCTGTTTCCCATTAAACGACGTTGCATTGTGGTTTATTTTCCGTAGTACAGACGGGGTGAGTCAACACAGGTTGTTGTTTTGGTATCAAACGTGCAGAATATTATGCATACATACGTGCTCGGCCCTTTACGCAATCAGGCAAGTCATAAAATTCAAAATTAGTTTTTGTTCACTTTATTGGAACACTTCAATTCAATCCAATGCTACTCATAACCAGTTTGTTTTATTGGATACTGATACCAGATAGCTCCATCGCATCGTCGTCATCAACGAGATGAACTACTTTAGATGTACGTACATACTTCCTCTTTTAATGAGACACTAACACAATGTTCCAGTACAATGACCGTGGGCTTTAGTTTGCAAAATATTATTAGTGGGTAGAATGACGTATGATGTATGTATTAAAAGGCAACATAATTGACATGAGTTAGTCAAAAACCAAGTAGTATAACCCAGAATTCGGGTAAAATGATATGTTCTCCTATTGTACATCAAGTAATATAATATTTCGTTAAGTAGTGTAACAATAGAGTTGTGATTTTGAAAGGTATGCTGTATCTAATTGTAAGCATGAAATGTGTGGTTACTTGAGACTTGACGAGAAACTTGCTGATTTTGAGTTTCTTACTGAGGTAGAATGAGTTTGTCAAACCCATTTTTGTATCTATCTATTCATGTTCACATTCCAATTAGGAGTGTAACTCAAGTTGCTAACGAGTTGACAAGCTATTTCAGCCTCATTTACATTCACTCGCTTGTTCAAGAGGGTAAGACACCGGATAACATTATGCATGGGTGATATACATATGTTCTACCTTTCCAGTACTTCGATTATGCACACGCTTACGATTACAATTTGCAAAATGCTTCAAAATATATACAGCTAATTATATTCATGCATGGATTCATCTCTGTTTTACATATTTTCGTAAATATAAGTTTAGCGAAAGGTGAAACCCACATGCATAAATTAATATAGTCATCCAATTTAATATTTTTGAATAAGGCTGGTGATGCGAAAATCTCGGAAATGGACAATATTGACAGCGTACACTTCTTCATCGCAATTTTATAACTTTTCCCATTACATTCCATGCCAACAAATTCTGCCATCTTTACAGGGAAAGTTGATTGTTGGATGTACCTAACATTCTCAATTGTCGTAACAATGTGGGTCTGCTAATTAAAACTAAGACAGTCATGTGTTCTAAGCGGATGTTGCTCGAAACTTTATTTTTATAGATAACATTCATTGAAAGAAGTAGAACACGAAAGGATTTGCATCGGATCCGGTCTAATGAGACAGTTAGTGAGCCACAACCAGTCAATATATTTATGTATATAGCTGCAGCCACCAAATCTTCATTTTCTGTATTCTACCAGTTTTGTGACAGTTTACACTGATACTATTCAGTTTATGTAAATCTCATATACTTAAAAGAAATGTGATGATAATGCTATGCTTTGTTAAGCATTATGAGTAATCTTCAAAAATATACGTTATATCATATTATGATGCAAATACAATGGCAGCAGCGTGAAGCCAGCGTGGAAAATTGGATTATCAGTGCATTCTCGGTCATTTTTTCTTCAACAAAGAAAGCTTTCTAAAGACACTTGAGACACTGTAACGAGTTGAGGAGTTAGATAAACTACTTAATGTCAGCTAGAATTTCTATTCATCTTAGCACGTGGGTTGAGCTGATGTTACGTAACAAACTGTTTGCTTGAAGATAAACCACCCAAGTTCATCCATGACCTCTAAGCTTCCTAATCAAACAAACGCAGGTTTCCTTCTTCTTCTTCAGTACTCAAAGTTTGGATTGGGCGTTTTATACGGATACAAGTTAAAGATATTAATTTGTTTTGTATGCCAAGCCATAAAATACTTTTGGTAAAGAATGGTTCAAGTTCCAGGTGACACCATTTTCTCAACTGGGAAGAGATATTGAACACATGTCCCCCAGTTCAGAGGAGGAAGGTCATGGTTATGGGGACTTCAATTGCAATTTGGTGCTGGGTGATGTAAACATTTCACTGGCCAAGTCTTTTTAGCAACGTAACTGTTAGGGGGATTTTGAAACAAACATATTTCATACGTCCCCATTCATGTCATCTACATTCTCAAGGAATTGTGTAGAGCACGCCACAAGTGTTCACAACAAATACTTTTTTATTAGAATTCAAAATCTCAACTCAACGGGCAACCGAAAAACATTGATTTCCTATAGTGTGCCATAGTCTATCCTATTTAGTTGGGAGTACGGAAGGATTCAGTTTTAAAAAGATATGATGACATAAACCATGTTGCAGTTCCTTTAAGGGCTATTTTACTTACTACTACTCCCTTGCTGAATATTGGTATTCCTCATAATGCCTGTAGTTGACATTGAGAACTACCAATGAAATATAAGATCCTTCCTTCCTTCTGTTACAGTCTCCCAATGTTCTAGTGCGTAACCATGTATAAAAATGTATTTTGCTAAATCACAGGATGAATCGTATTCACGGTAATGAATGACGGTAAGAATAAGCCAAGCCAATGGATTTTCAGCCATGTACCCTCGTATTATCTTAACCATGCGATTCTAATGCAAAAACAAAATGAATTGAAAGAAGCAGGTAAAATCAGCAAAATTGACATGAAGAAACGCCAAATCGAGACAAACGGACAAACGTTCAATGTGGAAGAAGGAATTTTGAAGCCCCACCAACCAAGCAAGGCCGTACCTTCTTTCCCCACCACCTCAAGATCTACAGGACCTCCCCCATCCAAGAGATTGAGAAACGATAGCAGACCAAATTTTTTAGTGATAGACTCCAACGCAATAAATCCGCACGCGTACGCTCCCATAGACAGGCAGGTGCAACCCAGCTCTTCCATGGGATTCCAAAACAACACATAACATCAAAAAACATCAACGGAGACTACGGATACGAAAAGAAGCTCTCAATTGGCCATGTAAACGTGCGATCGTTAAGGAAAAATTATGTACAGGTGGTAAATCTGTTAAATTCTAAAAATTATGACATACTAGCTATAACTGAATCATTTCTAAAAGATATTCATTCATCACCTAACTTTAATAATTACAACATAAGTCGCAAAGACATTTTAGACAAAGGACAAAGGGGAGTTGCAATCTTAACAAAAAACCATCTAAAAGTAAAAGAATTAGATGTTAAGTTAACACACAGCGAAAACATAGAAATTAAATGTCTACGAGTTCAATTACTTTTCAACAAAAGCATAAACGTAGTGTGTATATACAGACATCCAAAGTACTCCAAACAAATTTTAGTTGAAGATTACCAATGCATTATCAATATACTTGAATATTTTAATTCTCTAGACTTCCCTTTTATAATAACAGGAGATTTTAACCTAAAAAATGACTACGTGAAACCAATTTATGATTACTCTATTCCAGCAAACATTTTACAAATAGTCTCTGAACCCACCAGATACCTAAACACTCTAGACTTATTATTTGTAAAAGCGACCACAAACATACTAAGTAAGAGCGTTTACGACGCAGGTATAGCAGATCATTTACTAATTGACTGTTCGATTAGTTGTTGCCTACCAAAGATACCTAAGAAGGTTATTCAATTCAGAAAATCTAATGATAATATAAGATCTTTTCTCATAGAAAATATTGAAAGGACATTCATGTATCCTGTTGAAGACCCTATATTGACCATTGACAAACTTAAACAAACGTATGACTGGATATGTCCTATAAGACAGAGAACAATAAATGTAAGACCCTTTCAGCACAAATCCTCTCTGAGAAGCAAACGGCTTAGCAAGCTTAGTAAAGCTACACTCAGAAGATACCAAAAATGGCCGTGTGATAACACACGAAGCCAAATGTTGCTTTACAAAAAACAACTCAAACAGAGTTTAACTCTGGACATGAGACAAGAATTTAATAATTTAATCGACGAAGGCAACCTTTGGTCAGCTATGGGCAAAGTGTACCTCAATAAAGAAAGTACGCCAAAAACTCTCTGCATGGATGTTGACTTACTGAACGACCACTATATTAAAATATCTACCAAAACTGACAATGTAACCATTCCTGACAAACATACAAATTTAAACCCTGAAAATACCAAATTGGAAATCAAATACATTAAGCCTCCAGATGTTTTAAACGCATGGAAAGGCATGAAAAACAAATACAAACATAATGCCGACCCAACTGGTCTCTCAGGTAATATGATCACCACAGCTTTGTGCTCTCCAAATTTCTGTAAATCATTAGCTGCTATGTACAACACTTTTGACATTGAGGGAAACATACCAGACGAACTTTTAACCTCTAGAATTGTAGTTGTACCCAAAAATAAAAACCCTAAATCTCCAAACGAAACAAGACCAATTGGTATTCAACCAAATTTAACTAAGATCTACGATAAATGCTTATTGAAACAATTCACGGAATATTTTGAAGATAACAGGCTTTTTTCCGATGTTCAATTTGGTTTCAGGAAAAAACATGGCACAGTACACGCACTGCAAGCTATCTCAAATTTTATTTATGAAGCCCTTGATAAAAATCACATTTGTATCATTTTCTCAACTGACTGTGAAAAAGCCTTTGATACGCTTGACAGAGATATTTTGTTCGAAAAACTAATATGGTATGGTATTGACAGTGAAACTGTTAAGAACTTATTACTTAAAAGATTTCAGTATGTTGAAGTAAATACGGACTCAGGTAAAATACAGTCTCAAACAAAACCCACTACACGTGGTATTGTACAAGGATCATCGATTTCGTCATTCCTATTTAGTGTTTTAATCAATGACCTACCACTCCATGTAAAAGAATCTCTGCCCATAATGTTTGCTGATGACAATCACCTATTAATAAGTGGACCACTCAAAGATCTGAGTGTTCTAATACGTAAACTTGAATCTGACCTAACTAATGTTGATACTTGGCTAGACAACAATAATATTAAGCTGAATACTAATAAATGTAACATGTTAGTTGTCGGAAGACCCAACACAATGAAAAAGGTACCAAATTTTTCTGTAAAAATACGAGGAGAGAACGTCCAACGTACAAATAAATTAAAAATTCTAGGGGTATATTTTGATGAAACAATGTCTTGGGATGAGCATACAATCCACAATTAGATCTGAGCTCAATTATTATTTTTAACACAGTCGTAAGCCCACAAATTTTACTTTCTTAACCTTTCCTGTGTACCGATTCCTTTTCTATTAAAATCATCTTCCGGGCGAGATTTTTTCGGTTTACATGACAATAGTGAGAATGTTTCTCCTCTCATTTTGTGGTCAGCAGTTGCAGATACATTTTGAGTTGTCGTGATCAATTTTTCTTGTGCTAACAATAACAGTACATCATATTTTTGAGCAAGGATTGGATTGTGCTGACGAGTCCCAATAGGACGAAACAGTACTGTCCACAATTAGATCTGAGCTCAATTATTATTTTTAACACAGTCGTAAGCCCACAAATTTTACTTTCTTAACCTTTCCTGTGTACCGATTCCTTTTCTATTAAAATCATCTTCCGGGCGAGATTTTTTCGGTTTACATGACAATAGTGAGAATGTTTCTCCTCTCATTTTGTGGTCAGCAGTTGCAGATACATTTTGAGTTGTCGTGATCAATTTTTCTTGTGCTAACAATAACAGTACATCATATTTTTGAGCAAGGATTGGATTGTGCTGACGAGTCCCAATAGGACGAAACAGTACTGTCCACAATTAGATCTGAGCTCAATTATTATTTTTAACACAGTCGTAAGCCCAAAAATTTTAATGAGCATACAAAATTTGTTACCTCTAAATGTTTAGCATCTTTATCAAAACTTTACACAATGAAGAATGTACTAAATGAAAAAAACAGGAAGATACTTGTAGAAGCTATGGTCTTGTCTCACATTCGATATGCCTGTTCAGTATGGTTAAATAATGGTAGCTGTCAAAAGAAAATGGACAAAATTATACGAATGTCGGCTAGATTTATACTCAACAAACGCAAGTTTGACCCTGTATCAAATGATATATGTAATACATTAGGATTGTTATTTTCCAAATACCTTTATACTTATGAATTACTGAATTTTGTATACAAATGCTCTACCTTAGAATATGGTTATTTCCACAATTTCTTTGACATAAACTGTGAAATCTCACAAAGCACAAGAAACAATACTTATAGAATGCCCAATGATAAACCTAAAAGCAAGTGGGGTGAGCTAGCATGCAAATACAAAGGTGTTTATGAATGGTTAAGACTACCAGAAGATCTCATTACTACACAATTTTTACCACGCTTATTCATATGTACACTAAAATTATATTTAATAAACAACCAAACAAATGAATACTGTACGCATACTGATAATAATGAAGACATTATAATTGAATGTATAGAACGGGTGCTAAATAATATAAAATGAAATGATAATATTTTTGCCATATCTTTATATTTATAAAACTGTATGATTATATACTGACCAGTATTTCTTGTATTTATACATAATTTTCTCTTTGTATAATTGACACATATGTAAAAATTATTCTAATGTCGATGGTGTAAGAGGCCTCCGCTTGGAGGGTTCCATTTGGACAATAAACTCATTTATTATTATTATTATAACCATGCATGTATTGAATATGTCAGCTCTAACTTTTAAAAAACAAGTATCTTTCGATATGACTTTATGTTGTTTTCCAGCCCTGGTTGGTAGCTTCTCGTTCTTTCCTTGTCTGTAAAATTTCTCTTTGCTTTCTGCCCTCTAAAACCTGGGGAGCCTACTAGGCTCAGCGTAGTTGAGCTGTAGACTTTGTTGAAGCTGGTTCTAGCTGCTTTTCTCCTTCCAAACTGGAAAAAAGTCTGTGAAAAGCCGAGCGCTGCTTCCACATCTTTTCCTATGGTGTACCATTTTCTAATATTTCACCCTCCCGTTTTTTCCTTAAGAAACAGGTTTTCTTTTGAGACGATTTATAATTAGCAGCGTTGCGTTAAATTTACTCAAATTAAGATTCGGATCAGATTCTAAAGTAAATTTTCTCCAAGTATTTTTTCTTACTGATATCAAGTAAGTGCAAGTACTTCAATAATAATTTAGGTTGTACACATGTCATTTACAATGCTTGTCTGCCAGTGAATTTAATCTTTAAATTAACATACTCGTTTCTCTTTCTTGACAAGAAACCACCACAAAGTTAGGACGAACGACTGCTGCGACTAATTAAAACGGAAGAAGACCTGAAATATATACAAACTTTTAAAAACTTTACAACGCTACACGTTAGACACAGTTGTACCTCTTCTCACATCACATTTCAAGCATAAAACTAGCTTCAAAACATTTTTATACCTTCTCAGACCCAGTTATTTTGACCTATTTCAAAATCCGAAGAAATAAGTACAAACTAACTTTTTTGGTGAAAATCGTGAAACTCGGGTTAATCAGCAGTGTCGATTTCAAAGAACTCATATGAATTTCATAATCGAATCCCTCATTTAAAAAACTAGAACGTTGTTGTTGAAGAACACAAAAGAGTGAAGTTGTTTGTATGACGAAAAAACTGCTTGTTTGTACCAGTCTACAAAAGAACATCACACATAATTTTCCATGAATTAAGTTATTTTCGAGACTGAAATTTTCCTGGTCCGGAGAAGGAGGAAAAGATCTCAATCTCAACCTGCTTCAACCTCGCTCATCTGAAGGAAAAGGTATGTACATATGGCGATAATATTAATGTTTTTGTTGTATGCATATGCACAATTTTGTAGCGTTTTCAAGTTGAAACTCGTCATTTAGCACAATGCCCCTAAAATGTTGAGGAACGTTTGAAGGATATTTTTAGCCAAAACATATATTTGCATGTTATGCATAACATTTTAGTAAATCTAAGATTTCAGACGATTTATTCATCTGCTTAAGATGCAGTGTATGGTAAAGATATGTACTTATTCTATGTAAATTTTCCATCCTCCCACAAAAGGAGTAAGAAAAGTGGTGAAAGTTTTTCAAGGTTCTAATAAATAGAACCAGTAGCACTCCTCCACCACAAAACTTGTCTTCCGCTTTTACTTCCAGAAAGTATAAGTACCAGTTTCACCACAACATTCCAATGTTTCCCAAAGTGCAAAAGGGAGCGAGAGCTAGAGAAACCAAGCCAGGACTTCTCTTAGCTTCCCACTTTTTCATTTCTTATCTTCAATCCGAGAATATAAAAAAAGTCTTCTTTTTCTCTTCTGCTCTTTGTACTGTTTCCCTCGTTACGTATTCTCTTCTCACTCTCTAGGCACTTATTTAACAACCTAAACATCATGTACGTGTGTGTATGTGTACCCAAAGAACTGATTGTGTCAGAGAGTTAGTTTTGTAAGCATCTTTTTTTCTGAGTGTCTGGTCTGAGCTATTTACAAAGTGTGTATGGGTTACACCAGACAAAAAAAAAGTATTTTAGCGAGAAAAAAAACTGACTGTCACTTCAAGACAGGGCAAGAAAAAGAGAAACATTGCTCTTAGTTTGCCATGGGGCTAACAAAGATTTGGCTTTTTTCTTGAGTTGAAATGATGAAAATCAGCTAAACTCTCCGTTTTGTTGACTTTATCGTGTCGACTGGAGAAAGTACAAGTATTTTTACACAATTCCCTTTTCCCTCGTGACCCTGTATTTTGTATAGATACAAGGTATAAACATAATTTCATTGGATTTTACTATAACTTATGAGACCAACTTCAAACCCCGTTGTGATTTTGTTTATTGAGAAATTCCAAAGTTGAGCCTGGAAGGGTAGTGTACAAGAACTACTCTGAGCAAGGATGGTTATCAATCTTTTATTGTGATTTCCTAATCTTCCAATTTCCCAAATGGTGGCAATGAAACGAGGCTCGTGCTTTTTTTTGTTTCTTTGTCAGTGACTAATTTTCTCGTTATTGGTTTTGTCATTGTACCCTAGTACCCTTTTTTTTGGTGCTGGAGAAATAAGTCCATAAGTAAAAGTCTCGTTAAAAGAATTTCATGAGCTGACATTATCTCTACGTATTAGTAATGTACATATGTATCCACTCTGGCTGCTTGCCCTTTACTCTCTTAATGTATATGGACATGGACAGTGCACAGGGGGAAAGTTGGCCTTTGTCATTCATTACGTTCGTGCTAATGATATGAATCTCCCTTCTTGAGGCGCATAGTCCAGCAGCTCAGCTCTTCCAACTTTGGATGCTAAGCGATGTGTTTTATTACATGAGCTTTTCATCAAGTCAAATTTACGATGTCTTAATGTTTCCCATAAAAAACCTCCACAAGAGCAAAGTAGCAAGATGATCATCTGAGACGAGAAGAGATGAGAGGTTTGGGGAGGTAAACATCTACAGACACACCAAAAATCTACATTTGATTACAGACTTGACAACTCGTAAACTACTGAATTCTCAACTATTCCTCGTTAGAAATGTATACCAACACGCCAACACGGCTTACGTTTAATAACACAACATCAGCTAAATCCTGTGTGCATTGAAAAGAGAAGAGACAGCAGGGTAATTAATCATGTTTGATTTACACGTTAGCCGACTTTCACTTCAGTGTTGGATTAGCAATGTCTTAACCTCAGTCATCGCATTGTTGCCCTTCTCTTCTACTCACGATCAAGGCATGGGTAATCCGAAAAGCAATAGAAGTCCTACTATGAGACTTTCTCTTCTTATTGAATGTGAATGGAGTGACATGAAAGCTTTGTGGACAAAAATCACTGGTAAAGCAGGGAATCTTTGCTGTTGTTTGTTGCATCCCCAAATATAGCCCTACTTTACTTTAATATTTATCCCAAAGTAGAATGGAATGGTATGAGACAACAAAATGTGACTCCAAAAAATTTATTGCAAAAGGGTGCACACCCACATGTAGGCATAAAATAGAGTTTCATATGGTGTCCATTGTTCGAGAAATCCTCTTATCATATGCATATGGCATATGCATAAATGTATAGCTTACTACGCTTACTATGCAATTCGTGGGTTAGCTTATGATATCTACTGCAGATATGAACTTCTTGGGGCTACAGAGGCTTGCACTTTTAACTTAACCATAGTGATGCAAAATATCAGAGTAGGGCTACAAGGAAACTATTAGGAAAAAAGTCTTAGCAACAAAAACTTAAGGGAAGCCCTTGGATCAAAGTACACCTTCCACTTGACCCTGACCGCTCACCTATTACTACACTCGGAAATAGATCTTTAATAATACAGGATGTCAAAGGAATACCAAACGTCGAAATTTCAAAGTCTTCTGATATAAGTTAAAAGATCAAATCTCGTTTAATCGTTTTCTCAAAAGTTTGGAATGTCAATACAAAATCTTTGTGTCGTCTCCACTATAATAATACCTGGTTCTCATGTTCTCTTAAA